>RJWH01000092.1:1210582-1413220 GCA_004363575.1 Solenodon paradoxus
TCTCTCTCTCTCTCTCTCTCTCTCTCTCTCTCTCTCTCTCTCTCTCTCTCTCTCTCTCTCTCTCTCTCTCTCTCTCTCTCTCTCTCTCTCTCTCTCTCTCTCTCTCTCTCTCTCTCTCTCTCTCTCTCTCTCTCTCTCTCTCTCTCTCTCTCTCTCTCTCTCTCTCTCTCTCTCTCTCTCTCCCTCTCTCTCTCTCTCCTCTCTCTTCCTGGCCCACCACTTTCTATTTCTCTCTTTGTATGTCTTTATCTCCATCATTCTCTTCTTACCCCACTGTTGACTCCCTAAATTCACCATAATCCTCAATCTCCTCTATATTTATGTATTGTATTAACACTAGTGATACTTGCGCAGAAACAAAACATTTTAGTGACTACACAACACAAGGTAATTTTTCACTCACATAACGGTCCAGTGCAGGTGTTCCTGGTTAGTAGATGGCTCTCCCCCACCTTGTGTCTGCAGGACACAGGCTCCCTCAATTCATTTGCTGTCTACTTTTAGGGCCTTTGTTTTCTACCTATCTATATGAGAGATGGGGAGAAAAGAAGAGAGAAAACTTACTTAATTATTGAATGCCGTGGCCCAGATAGGACCCACAAAGTTTTTGTTTACATTCAATTGGTCATACACAACCAGATGCAAGACAAACAGGAAGCATAATTGGCTGAGCAGCTGTTCTTCACATTGGGGAACATAAATCCTGAGAACGCTGAACGTCTCTGTGATTACTCATTACTGTCATCCATGTGTACAGCCCGGATCCCAACTCATTCCCTGATTCAGCTCATCGGAACGAATTTTATGTGACTTTTTTAAAATTCATCTAAAACTTTGCAGCAGTCAAAAGGTTTTGGCACATCTCTTCTCTAAAGTCATATAACAAGGTACTTAGCAACAGTTATACAAAATGCCATTTTGTATTGTAATTGTTTATTTATGTGTCTTCATTTTGCAAGCCTGTTAGACTGGAACTGTATTTTTATTTTGAATCTGGTGCAAAATATGCCCTCAACAAGTGTTTTATTAAATAAATAAAAGGCTAATTGATGATTAGAATCACAAAAAAAAAAAAAAAAATGGTAAAACCTCTAATATTTCAGTTTTAAAGATTGACCTGGGAATTTATCCTTATTTGAAATTGAGAGATATTTAGATTTCCGAGCAAATCAATGATATTAAAGGAGCTCACAGTTATCATATTACCATAAATATTTTAGCAAGGTTTATAAACTTAAATGTCTTGCATTATTACTGGGTTCAACTCTTCACTAATAGAAATGTTGTATAAAGCACTTGGCTACAGGTGAGCTTGATTCAAAATTCTTTGAAAAATTAGAGATGTACAGTGTCACATAATAAGTCTAACATTAGGGTAACTCTAAGATAAATTAACCCAGTGGCTCAGTAAAGTCACCTAGAACCTGGATTCTCTGTATGTATTTTGGTCCATTCATATATTGACAGTACTCTTGGAATGAATCTCCCAAATTCACAAGACAACTAATACCAAAAATATAAATAAATAAATAAATAAACAAACAATAATAAATAAAGGGAGAAACATGCTGCCTTGGTCATGTCCTGAGGGAGAGAAAAGCAAACCTTTCCCCAGTCATAGTACATAAGTGCTCCTTTATAGTGTGAAGGGACTGACTTAGATATATGCTGTAGACTAGAAACATTCTCCAGGAGAATTCTGTCTCCTGACTGGTTAGATTATTCTGTATATCTCACACAGGAAAGGATTTCTTGAATTATCTGGATGGACAGAAGAAGTGGCTAACACTTCTCTTGAAAATTTGTGGGTCCATTAGGATTCACAAGAAAAAAAGAGGGAAAGCTATGTTAGATGTTCAAGCAGTATTGTTTACCAGAAATATTTTAATGATACAATCTATTGAACCAATATTATGAAAGCATAAATAATTCCCTAGACCGAGCAATGACCCATCCCTTTCTCCTGCTACTTCTATAAATTCCAAATTATATACTTAAAAGCAACCAATAGTGAACATTTTAGTTTGTCTTTCTCCAGTACAATTATTTTTTCTTTATTTTAGGCCTCATAATGGGATTAATCTTACGATATGCAACCCCACCAACTGATATTGAAAGTGGAACTGTCTATGATTGTGGAAAACTAGCCTTTAGTCCATCAACTCTGCTGATAAATATCACTGATCAAGTTTATGAATATAAATACAAGAGAGAAATAAGCCAGCACAACATCAACCCTCACCAAGGCAATGCTATACTTGAGAAGGTAAGTACCCTGAATGGTCATATATTTTTGTTTTCCATATAAATAGTTGTCATGCACAGCCACTATATGTAATGATTTATCAACTATGTATGTCCTTTTCCAATATCACACTGTAGGGGTGATTTAGTTGACTAAGGATTTACCATCTTGAATTATACTCTTATTACAAGTTCAGTTACCTGTATTCTTTCCTAAAAGTTGCAAACGTGTTTAATATAATTGTTTTGTAAGCCAGAATTATATTAGTATAAAAGATAATAATTCCGATGACCCTCCTTTTCATACTCCCTAACTCACTTTTCATATATGTGTTTTAAGTATTATTGCCAGATGGCTTCTAAGTTCAAGTCTCCCTTAAACCAAAAGAAAGATAAAGGGGAAAACTCTGAATTTGTAGACCTTGATCTAGAATGACTGGCTTTTGTCTGCCAACACAAAACACTGACTAATTTATTGTTTATAAATGCACTGAAATGACATCAATCTCAAGAGGTATGAACTCCATGGGTTTAGAGTTTTCTAAATGCCATAATTAGGGTACTTTTGAAAAAGAAAAATTGTGAAGTGACTCATCCTTTAAAAATTATTTTATTATT
Organism: Solenodon paradoxus; assembly: GCA_004363575.1. Lineage (NCBI taxonomy): Eukaryota > Metazoa > Chordata > Mammalia > Eulipotyphla > Solenodontidae > Solenodon > Solenodon paradoxus. Next base: position 1,213,445 of record RJWH01000092.1, read on the forward strand.
GCAAATCTGTGAACTATAGCAGCTATTAGAAGGAAAAATTCCTTCTGCTCTCAGAATTCTGGGTCAGAAAACAGACCAGGTTCCCTCGTGGTACCTTGTGTGCTTTGGACCAATCTTTGGAGTAAGTAAATTTGTATTCAACAATGCATATACAAGCTAGAGCCAGAATGTCACGTGATTTCTTCCAGCATTTTTGAGGTCAGAGTTGAGAGATTCCTTCGTATCATAGTTTTTTTTAATCACTGTTATTCCAAATGGATTACGTTTTCTTTTCATATACATCTATATCTGTCTATCTATCTATATGTATATATATATTTCCATTTTGAGATATTTAGATCAGGAGGAGAGATACTTGGTTTGCCATTTGTCCTCATTAAATATGGGCAATTTGCAAATTTTTTTTAATGTTATCTTTTACTGGCACATTTCTATATTAACTTCCTTTTGGTATTGGTGATGACTCAGGAAAGTCATACTAATTATGATAGTAGCTTAAACCAGACATTACTAAGAAAGTGAATTGGAGACCCCAAAGAAGCAAATTAAATATTGTATTTCTGAAATAAGTAGGAGCAAATTCTAGATCTTTTTGCCATTTTGGATTATCTCTTCCATGTGGTCCTTTCTATTCTTATGAATAGTAGAAAATTATCTGTTTTGAAATAAATAAAATAAATGGCATTACTAGCAACATAGGGTTTAATTAACATGCACATTTCAGTCTTGCCTTTGTTTAGTGCCTGTACCTAGGTTTAGTACTTATCTCCTCACTCTCTTACTCATTTTTATCTGAATTTCTAAACAGCACTATTTATCCAAACAAGTTTACTCCCAAAGATGCTGGTAATTATCTCTGTAAATATAGAAATTTATACCTGATCATAAATTTTGTTACCATTTTATTGACATATTAATACCTTTGTCAGCAGTCAAAATCAAAAGTTTGCTTTTGAAAAATTAAAACAAGATATGGATAAATATCTAAGTTGCTAGTGCTCCTTTGAATTTTTAGTGAATAGACTATGAGTTCTGCACATAAAATGTTTAATTGACCTTGAATATCTGAAATATTTTCTGATTAATTTCTAAATCATGTGACTCATTGAGTCACAATTAGCATTTGTTTCTCCAAATATCCAGGATTGGCAATAGGTAACTCAGTTCCCAGAGTAAATTTTCCCCTCATTGCTGGTGAACTTACCATATTAGACAATTTTAAGTGGAAAGCATCTTGATCATAACTGGCTAGAGTACATCTTAATGTACACTTGCTGCTTATGTGATAATATTGGGTGACCCGAATTTGATCTGTTAAAATGAACAACTCACAGCCTGTCTTCCGTTCCCCTTTCTCATTGCATTCAACTGGTCATATAAATCAATCAATCAATCAGTATTATTCTTATGCAAAAGGAGTGCCTGCTACCGTGAAATCTTTCATACTGCACTGCAGTCACTGCCTCTTCTGAGACTACCAGTATCCTCCCCATTGTGCTGTCGCTAACACCATTGCTACCATTTCTGGTACTAGATATTTGTGAATGCTTATTATATGCCAGAGATTAATTAAATGTGTGTTTGATTGATTTAGCATCCATTGGGGAAATAAGACTAATGTATAATATATGCCTGTGCATAATTATTTCTAAATTGTATCCTGTGGATGGGAAGAACTGTATTACTTTACAGATTAGTTGTCACAGATACTTAGGCTTGTTAAGGAGGATTTCTGGAGGAGGTGGCATTTGCAAAGGGCATTGCAGGGTACATGTGATTTGGAGAAGCAATATTAATTGAGTTATATTGGTCACTGGCCAGGATGGACAGCAGGCTGAGGATGGGAATCTGATTATGTGCATGAGAAGACAAGAAGGCTCCATGGATGCTTTGTATCAACAAAAGTTACATGTTAAGTGTGAAGCGAAGAATCCAAAATTTCAGGCTTAGTTGGGAGAATATGGAGTCCCAGGATAGAGGTAGGGGAGGGAAAGAAGATTTGAAGACTAGTATAGGCGAAACTGATTGGTATATAGAAAGTACTAATTTGGAACAATAAAGAGACCTGGCCTTATTAACCCTGCCATATGAGAGAGGAGCAAAGCAAGAACTTTAAGCACTAAAATCGATGTAAGTTAGTGGTTCCCAACTTGTCTATATTTTGACGCTACATGAAGCTTCAAAAAATTCTGATGCCTGTGTTCCATCCCTGGAGTTGGTGATTTTATTAGTTTAGGGTTTGACCTGAGCTTTGGAATTTTTAGAAGATCATCCGGTGGTTTACTGGACAGACAACTTTGGAAACAACTGGAAATGGTCCTCTGTTGTGTTCTCCTAGATATAAAATGTCATTTTTATGCTTCTTCCCCTCACTTTCACTGCTGCTGCTGTACCAGCTCCTCTCATTTTGACCCTTTAACACAACAAGCACTTTCTGGATTTAGGGCGTCATAAGTTTTGCATAAAATGAAATTCTCTTCATATGATTCCTTCTTGGTTAGAAATGCCATCTTTTCAGAGAGAATTTGCCCCTATGATTTTTCTCATACTGTATTCTCTCTCTCTCTCTCTCTCTCTCTCTCTCTCTCTCTCTCTCTCTCTCTCTCTCTCTCTCCTCTCTCTCTCTCTTCATCTGAAATTGCATATGGATTTATTTGCTTATCACTTATCATTCTTATGTTGTTTATTGTCCACTAAACTTTGAGCTTCACAAAGGCAAGTTTCATACCTTTTTTTTTCTATTGACCAATATGTCCTTGATGCTTGTCACAATGCCTGATTCGTAATAAATGTTAAGTAAATAACTGATGAATGAATGGACAAAAATAATAGAATCTGAGGGCTTGGCAGATAATTTAAAATTTTTCATCTTGGAATTGGTAGAATGCAGTACCCTGGATGCTTAATGCTTGAAGAAATTAGCATATTATCTAACCTTAGTTGTACACGTACAGATATTAAATTTATACCTAGAAAAATTGAATCATAGCTCCAGGATCCCATTACTGGTCAGGCAGAGGCATAGCACTCTTGAGTCCTGAATAGTTTATTGTACCTTACTGCACTGGAAAGGCTTCCCAAGTGGCAGAGAAGGACAGCTGAGGTCTGGGGAATCTCACAATGAAATGGTAGAGGAGAGGTGGAGCAGCTCTGGAAGAGAGGGTGGTTCTCAAGGCACAGGAAGATGTCCAGCCTTGTGGAGTCACAGAGCCATGGTTGCCCACAGGGTCCTTTTCCTTTGTGGTACAAATTAAAGGGAGTATTTGACCTTCGTTTGTAAAAGCTGCAGCATGAAAAATAAGTTTAACTTGATTAGAAGAATGTAGCTTAGAGGCCTAGATGAAATTCCTGACTTCAGGATTTGGAAAGGCTGGAATGAATTGTTTTATGTAATTACCTCTTGAAAGATGTAAGAGTATGTGTATTTCTGGGATGGTTAGGCAATGATATTGAAACAGCACTGGAATTGATGATTCCTCAGTTATTTCCCTTAAGTAGCTATGAAACTGGCAAACTTGATTGCTCTTGGCACCTACTGTGCTTTTATGCTATATGTAAACATATAAAAATTTCAGGAAACACCATATGCCACATTTGTTTAGTTCATGCTCAACATAGATAAAAGTATATAAAAGAAAAATATTTTCACTTAAAGATTGGTGAAAGTGTTTTTCTATCTTTATGAGCAACTGAAAGTCTCAAAACAATCTGAGAGAATAATGCTAGATTATGTTGACAGTGTCTATCCAGTAGATGTTCTGATACTATCTGTCAAATTTCTCTGTAAATCCAAGGTATCCTTAACCAGTTTTAACTGAGCAGAGCCTATATTCTATTACACAATGACTGTACACACATTAATTTGTTATATAAAAGTCAGGAATACCAAAATGTTAATAGGTATTTCTGAATGTCATAAGGACGTTTGAAACCTTCTTACTTGTGATAAGATAATTTTCTTCATCATTTGCTTATTCATATTCACTCTTTCAGTACAAATGAACTGAATGAGTACTATCAGTTTCAATTCTGAAATAAGGTATAGTCTTAAGGCATTTACTAGTAAATTAGGGGAAAATATAAAATGTGAATACATGAATAAATACACCACACAACAGGTTTAGGAGTGGACAAGGTGCCATAGGAACTCCAAAGGGGACAATATGTCTTTTAGATGAGAGAAAATATTTCAAAGAATAGCTGATTAACTCTTGTAGTGATAGATATAGTATAGGGAGGTGGGAGAGGCTTCCCAAGCAGAGAAGAAAGCATGAAATAAAGGTTAAAAAAGGATTAGAGGATATTTTAAGAAAATAAAATATTTCCAATTTTTGGAAATATGGAGGACCAGTGAATCATAGGGCTAGAAATGAGGGCAGAGCTACCAAAACCCTTGAGTGCCACACTGAGTAAGGTCCATTCTCTCTGTAGCTAATGGAAAAGCAGTAGAGAGTGAAAGCATGGAGACAGATGAAACCTAAGTTTGGGTGGTAACCAAGCAGGGCAGGTGGAAGAGAAGCAAGCAAGGAAGATACTATAGAATTTGGACCCATCGGGCAGGGAGAGGAAGAGAGAATAGCTTACTTTGAGACCTTGATTTTGTGAGTTTCCAGAGGACTGGAGGGCAGATATGGAGAAGTTAGAAATTAGGGAAAGGAACTGGTTTATAGGGGAAAATCATGAGTATGGTTTAAAACTGAATGAATGATTGGATCAATCTATTTTATCATGAATGTATTTGTCATTGATTTAATGCATTATAAGTTTTCCATACTGAATTGGAAGGGTCAGCAGCTCATTTGGCTGGAAAGGTCTTGCAAACTCAGTAGATTTTCAACAAGTTGTCAGCACAGTTAAATTTATACTTCCTAACATTCATAGATCCGTGACTGTAATGAAATAGTCAAAGGAAACTACCCATGAGCATTTTGCCAAGTCTTCACTTCCTGTGTGACAAGTGACACTGTCATTTGGTGAGGGAAGTTATTTTAGACTAAGTTACACTGCTGAGTAATCTGTCCTGTCTATTGTTTCAATAAAGAGAATTGCAAGGCTGCAAATAGGTCACAGAAGCACATCAGTTATGTTGATAGAACTGTACAGTTAGAGATATTTTAAGAAATCTCTTATAGCAACAGCTAATCAAATGACTTTCAAAAATAATTTTGTTTTTGCAACATTAAAATATCAGTGTCTTGATTTCTCTTCTTGTTCAACTTTTCCTGGTGGTTATTTTGACTTTTTGATGTTTAATTCTCATGTATTTATTTATGTTATTTTTATTTTTATTCTTTTCCTTTGTTCATTCTGGATGTACAGATCAGAGTGCAAAGCTCTTCTAATAACAGGAACAATTTTACCAAAGATAGTCATTGGAACAGGAGATAAATATGTATAGTTAATGCTGAAATATTTTTGGGTGGATAAAGAAAAGATTGGAAAGAAGGAACAAGTCTCTTCTAAAACTATCCTAGGCACACTAGGAGAAACAAGCTTCATGGTAAATCAACATTTCAGGTATGGAGAAGCATAGGTAGGATACTGCCAATTATCCTTCCATTGTACAAAGAAAGGAAAGTCATGATTTATGTTTCTTCCTCTGATAAATCTTGGCTCTTAACACAAGAGATGGTCTCAAGGAACCTCAAGCTTGTGAGTGAAGGTTTGAAGCTATTTGAACAAGCCTAGATATTTTCATCCTAAACCTAGTTAAGAGATTGTTTTTTCAAAAAGAAACTTGACATTTTAATTTGTTTCAGTTGTTTTCATCTACCATTTCTCAACTTTATTTGAGGAAATTTGGTCTGAAAAATTGTTTCAGAAATGCCTCAAAAACTCTAAAATTCCATGTTTTTTTTGCTATAAGCTTGGTTTTTATTTTATTTTATCAGTTTCATTGATATGTATTTGACATGACATTTTATTAGTTTAACTTGCACAGCATGATTATTTGATATATGTGTATATTGCAAAATGATTACCATGTTAATTTAATTAACAGTCATTGCCTCACAGTGAAAATTTTTTGTGATGGAAACTTTTAAGACCTGTTCTCTTAGGAACTTGCAAATATAAAATAAAGTATTGCTAACTATAGTTGTCATGCTATACATTATATCTCTATAACTTACCTTTTGATTGCAAGTTTGTACTTTTTAACCGCATTCATCCATTTTCCCCACACACCCAACACCCTGCACCCCTCCTCCCCTGCTTGTCTGACAACCACCCATATTTTCTTTCTATAGTTTTTTTTTGGATCACAGTGTAAGTGAGATCATACTGTATTTGTCTTTCTCTGACTTATTTCGTTCAGCATGATGTCCTCAAGATCCACCCATGTACCAAATGGCAGTATTTTCTTTTTAATGACTGAATAATAGTCACATATGTCACTGTTTTCTTTACCTATTTATCTATTGATGGAAACTTAGGTGGTTTCATGTCTTGACTATCTGGGATAATGCTGCAATGAGCATTGGGCTCCAGATAATGATTTCTTCTCCTTTATATATGCCCCAGCAGTGGAACTGCTAAATCAAATGGTAGTTTTGTTTTTAAGTTTTTTAGTTATCTCTATACTGTTTTTCATAGTAGCTGCAGCATACTAGCAGTGCGTAAGTATTCCCTTTTCTCCATACTCCTGCCAATGCTTGTTATTTGTCTTTTTGATGATAGCCATTCAAAGAAGTGTGAAGTAATAGCTCATTGTGATTTTCATTTGCATTTCTTTGATAATTAGGTCCATTTGGTTTTAACACGGTCTTGGGAAAATTAGATTTCCTTCCTTTGTTTAGTCATTTAACTAATATTTATTTACCAGGCACTCAGATACTCTGGGCCCTTGTTTAGATGTTGCCGGTATAGCAGTGAACAGTCAATAAAACAAAGCTTTTGCTCTCATGGAACTGAGATTCTATGGGGGGGAGGGGAGGAGAGAGAGAGAGAGTGTTCAGGATAAGCATTTATAATCCAATGTAATAGGTGGACATATGCTATGAAGAAGAGTTAGCAAAATCAGAGGCTGGACAGCACAGGGTATTTAGAAATGTCCTTCAGGTAAGGCCTCACTGAAGACACCTCAGTTGGAGTGAGGATTTGGCTAATTGAGCCAGACAGAGATCTAGAAGAAGAGAATTTCAAAGCAGAGGGCAAAAATATCATTAGATGTCTTTGTTTTTTAAGAAGTCTATTTTCTCCCTTCGCCAAGCCATTGCTGTATGTTTCATCAATATTCATAACAATTTTCTCTGCAAAATTTCCTGAAAAAATAACTCCGCTTGCTACAGTGAGTAGAGTAGAAGAGAATAATGGGCAGTAAAGTTGAAGAAAGGATACAAACTGTGTGCCCCAAGAGCAGGGGGTTATGCACATAGCCTTGGCCATTTTGCAGAATAGATGGTGCAAACACCAAGGAATGTCTATGACATTTTGATTGCAGCTCTCAGCTTCCCAAACTGCAGGATTAAAAGTGACCCTAGGCAGCATGATGAGAGTTTGGGACCCTGCTTCCTGGAATGCAGCTTGACTTTCAGAGACAGCTTTCTGAAAGCTATTCTCTCCGTGTCCCTATCCCATTCAATTCAGGATCACAGTGAATTATTTTCCATGAGAGGCCAATCTTTAACAAGTATGAATCATACCTGTTATTTGACAGCATTTATTAATAAGTCCCATATTTATTACATGTTATGTCAGAATAAAGTATCTCTCCTAGGTGACTTTTGGGAGGAAAAAAATGTTTGTTTTGTTTTTTCTAATGGTCGAAAATATTTGTATTTAGAATTAGCCAGCTGGATTCAGTTCAGAAGATCCCTATTTTGGGATTTTGGCAGCATCCAGACATGATATTCAGGATCCAGTCCAACATATGCCTTCTTCTCTGCATCAGGTCTGATCAGATATTGATCGTAACTGTATCACTGTCAAAGAGCTTCTTCACAGCCTGTCTGAGCTGGTGCTTGTCGGCCTGGACATCCTCACAGTGAACACAAATGTGCTGTTGTCTTCTGTCTTCTTCATAGCTGACATTGTATTTGAGGAATGTAATATATACAGTGGTCAAGCTTGTTTCTCCTGGGGGCAGTCTTTTGAAGATATCTGGGCTGCCTTTGGGAGCTGCAGTATCTTGAATCATTGGAAAGTGGATGATGTGTGAATCCTCTTCTATTTGTTGCAATGGATGCCTTTTAGCCCTGTTTTCTTGGCTTTCAAAGGCTTTACTTTGTTTTGGAAGGAGAAGGTAATTCCTTCTTCCCTTTCAGCTCCATCTTTGTGAAAAGGGTCTCCAAACATTAGTCTTTGATGCATCAACTCATATGTGGTGGGAATTGTCATGTATAGGACAACATAATATCGTGGTCAGAGCCCCACTCTACAGTCAGAATATTTGCTTTCAACCTGTGGTTTGGTCTTCAGCATGTAACTTTAACCTCGGGGACTTAGTTTTGTCACAGGAGACAATGCTAGTACCAACCTCAAAAGAGTATTATGAGGACTAAATAAAATATTTCATGGAAAGGACTAATATGCCAAACATGTAGTAAGTTTTCAGTAAATATTATTATTATGCACACTCTCTCTTCTAAGTATAAAAACACAGATTTCCCAAGTTTTTAATTATATAACTCATCAGGGAATAAAATTATGTGTTTGTAGCTAATAATACTTGTTTATTTACAAATTAGATACAAGTCTAAATGTACTAATATACTATGTACATTAAAAAACAGATATCAAACTAGAATTTTTAAAATGCTGAAATTAAATTAGAACTGTAAGAGTCTTTGCATATCCACAGGGATCATCTTGTTCTCTCCTTAGCATATGTACAGCTCAACTTTAGAGACCAATATAGTTTATAAAATTTTATCTGTACTATAGCTACTTTTATTTCTGGTTTCTCTTTAGAAACTCTGCTCTTTTCTGAAATCTTAAATGCTGCATTCCATTAAGTACATGGGCTTCAGTCTAAGTATGTTCTAAGGGGCTGATTAGCTTTGTAGGACCACTCTTCCCCATCCTAGGTGACCTGACGTTTCTATACTCCAGTACCCAGATTTTTTCTCATAAATTGACAGCATCATAACTCTACTTGCTATTCCTCTAAATATTTGAACTGTGTTGCAAGTTAATATTTATGTCTATGATATTTGGATTGATACCTGTTTCCTCACTAGACTAGAAGCTCCAGAATATGGGACTAGGTCTGTCTGTGGCCATATTGTATTCCCAGTTCACAGAGAGTGCCTGGCACATGGTAGATGCTCTGTGGATACTCATTAAAAAGTGTATAGAGATACAATAAATTTCTTTTTTCACTTGCCATTGCTACTTCTCATGGTCAAGGTTACTCTGCCCTGTCTTAGTTACTGGTTATTTTGTACCCAAGTGTCCATCATAGATTTCCCCTCACAGTCAAGTATTAGGGCTCTATAATTGTCTGCTACTCAGAGGCTTGAACTGCTGGAAGTCTGGACATCTCATCTCCAAATAACTGAGTAGGGACAGAGGGAGAAAGAGAAAAAGATCCTAGGCACAGGCAGAACTAAGAGAGAAAGAGAGACGGGATGGCAGAATGAGAGTGAGTCTCATCCAGTTTTTAACCTAAGTAGATAAAGTGTATCTTTCAATTATTTTGCCCTTTTCTTTGTTTCCTTTAAACATGAAACTACAGCAAGAGCACACTTTTATCATTGCTGATCTCTAGTGAGTAGTTATATCAGGTTCCATTGATTGTATTCCCAGTTCTTTTCAAGCACCTTAAGATACTCCTCATTAATAGCATCTACAGCCTGAAGGAGTCATGTTGGCCAGCACAGGGAGAGGTGGAAATCATAAGCAAGCTGAGCATTTAATTGACCTGTCCTGGGTTAGAGGCTTCCCAGCTACTCCTCTCATATCCATCTCTGATTACGAGACTGACTGGATACTGTCTGGTTTACTGAGTTCTGCCTCAGTATTTAGTCCACTGCAGTTGTGCAATGATACTTAGGGCCAAATCTCATCTCTGCCCCTTTCAGCATGAGACCTTGGACAAATTAACTTCTCGCAATGTTTTTTAATCTATAAAGCAGGTATTAGAGATGTCCACTTAAGAGGGATGGTTTTTTAAATTAAATGAAAAAAAGTTATATTTCATGTAATGCATGCTATAGATATTGCTGTTCTTCCTTAACCTTTTCTGGGCACAGATTTCTTCCTTCAGATGAAGTCTGAGTTACGCACGATAATGGAAGTTTAGTGTTCTTTTTTAGTGCACCATGTTTTAAGGTGAATGTGTCATTTAAATAACACACCATTTTAATTTTAAATAGAGCTGTTTGATACCTACTTTCTGCTGATTTCAGCACCTCTTCCTCTTCTTCCTAATTCCCTCAAGCGTGGCTGCAGTGACTTTGGTCATTGTTGACTCAGCCCTTTTGTGTCCGGCTTCCCCAGGCCAGTTGCTCCCTGGTGAAGTCTTGTGATGGGAAGTGTGCATGCATACTTCAGAGCTAAGACCCAATAAAGATAATGAAAACTCAAATAAATTGTAAGGCAGAAATAAAATAAATATATCTGTGAGATTGCTATGCTCATATATTCTCAGGGTTAGAAAACATAGTTTGTTTTACCTATAGTATAAAGATTCCCTAAGATTAAACTCAATTCCAGATTAGGAGGAAAATCACTCTTGATGTACAGGGTTTCAGTTGTGTTGGATGCCTTTCCTTTTGTAACTCTCATCTAGGTGCTAAGGTCTGAAAAGCTCCTCTTAGGATGTGGACTAGCCCTTCTCATACCTACCTGTTATTTTCTCTCCTCCTGTGCTATTGCTGTGTCAACACCATAGATGGTGGTAGCAGGATGTCACCCACAAGAAGGAAAAACCCACAAAGGACTTACAGCAGGCAAATCAAGTAATGTGCAGTTGATTCAAGGGCAGGAGTTTGGGTATCTAGGGTCAGGATTAGGAAACCATATTACCTGGAACTGTTCTAATCAAACCAGGACTTCTGGTCACTTTAGTAAAGAGTCACACATGTAACAGGTGAATTCATGCTTTAAAACTCTTATGAAGAAACATAGGAGACTCCGATCATTGTTAACAAGTTGCTGTGGAGCAATCTAGAAAACCTAGATGGCCTTGATATATTTGTAGCTGAGAGGTTGCATCCAGCAGTGGAGTGGATGATCTAAACCAGCAGGTAAGTGGTAGGTGAAATACCATGGTTAAGAGGACAGTTCCTAGAGTTAGTCTACTTGGTTCAAATGTCACTTACCAGATGTGATGTTGGATGATATAATCTCCCTGTGCTTCAATGTCCCAATTTATAAAATGAGATTTTCAAATGACTTTGTAGGGTTATTGTGAATTGTAAATGAGAAAATACAGAGAAAGAATACTGCCTGACTCATCATGCTCAAAATATAGTACCTACTAGCATTTTTATTATTATCAACAAAACAATGGACTCATAATTAGAATGTACCTAGAATGTAAATACAAGACCTGCTAAGTGACAGTGACAAGTCATTTAACTCTTCATTTAATTCTCTGAGCCTTGGTTCCACCTATATAAAAAGTATTTAGAAATATACTCCAGAGTATTTTTTTTTTTTAAAGGAAAGGTGCAGGCAGGAGTGAAGGAAAGTAGACAGGAAGAGAGTCAAGGAAAAATTTTATTAATTTTATTTAGTTGTTCATCTTGGTTGTTTCCCTGGCCCCAGACCTTGAACCAGGGACCTTGGGATGTATGTGGATTGCACCCAGTGAATTAAACCACTGTGGCACCAAGGTGCAACCTCAAAGGATTTTTGTATAGGAAAATATGAGATTAGTAGTGAAGTTACTTTTTTTTCTAATGAGGTTTCATGAAAAAATTAAAAATCAAAAATAATGTGATTTATTTGAAAAATTCAAAAAATTAAAAATGAGAAGCAACAAGGAGTAAAGAATTGATGTATTAAAAATCTTTTTAAATAGTATTTTATTGAGGCTATTTGTTATCTTAATTAATATAAACTCACATGTGTAGCTTCCCTATATGTGCAGGTTCCCCATTCCTCAAATATATATCAACATACCCTGTCCTCCACCAAATTACAGGAAGTTCTGCATCATTGTCCCTCCACCACTTGCCCACTCCACCTAACTCCCATTCTATTTTCTACTGGTGACCTCAGTTCTATTACCAATGTCAAAGTGTTCGTTTTGTTTAGTCTGTTCCATTATTTTGTTTATTCACATTTTACCTATGAGTGATAACATATCATATTTGTCTTCATTCTTTTGACTTGCTTCACTTAGCATAGTCCCTTCTAGATGCATCCATGTTGATCAAATGACAGAATTTCATCTCTTCTAAGGACTGTTGTAGTATTTCATTCCATATTCTTTATATGACTTTGAGCACTTAGGTTGCTTCCAGTTCTTAGCTATTGTGACTAGGGCTGCAATAAACATGGGGCTGCATACATCTGTGCAAATTAGTGTTTTTGTATCCTTCAGGTAAATACCCAGAAATGCAATGGTGATATCATATGGAATTTCTATATTCAACTTTCTGCAGAATCTCCATACTGTTTCCTATAGGAATTGCACCAAATTGCACTCTCACCAACAATGTAAATGTATATCCATTTCTCCACATCCTCACCAATATTTGTTGTTTTCAGACTTTTGGAAAATAATCCACTCCAGTTATTTTAAATGTATTGTTAGATTATTTGTGATTTTTATTGTTTCTTTAGGTAGGCCTGGATTGTCACGAGTTTCTCTCTTAGTATTGCTTTTGCTGCATACCATAGATCCTGGTAATTTGTGTTTTCATTCTCATTTGTGTATAAGTACTTTTAAATTTCTTCTTTGATGTCCTGTTTTACCCAAGAGCCATTCAGAAGCATGTTATTTAGTCTCCAATTAATTTTGGGTATTCCAGCTTTCTTTATGTGATTGACTTCTAGTTTTAAGTCATTGCTATTAGAGAAGATCCTTGGTAAAATTTCAGTCTTTGTGAATTTGTTGAGACATGTTTTGTATCCCAACATATGATATATCCTTGAGAATGTTCCATTCACACTTGATAAGCGTGTGAATTCTGTAGTCATTGGGTAAAGTGTTTGGTATATGTCTATTAGACCAAACTGTTCCAGCTGGTAACTTAAATCTGCTGTTTCTGTTAATTTTCTGCCTATTTGATCTATCCATTATTGACAGTGGGTGTTGAATCTCCTACTTTTATTGTGTTGCTACCGATGTTTCTTGTTAGGTCTCATAATACTTGTCTTATGTGTTCTGATGCTCCTTCATTTGGTACATATATATTAATGTTTATATCTTTTTGCTGATTGAAACTTAATCATTATATAATGTCCACTTCTGCCTTTTATTATCCATTTTTGTTAGAAGTCTATTTTATCTGATATAAGTATGTCTGTTCCTGCTGGTTTTGTTTTGGTTGCCATTAGACTGTAAGATTGTCATCTAACATTCAAGCATTGCTTTGAGCCTATGTTTATCTTTTGAAAGCTGCTGAGTTTCCTGAATTCAGAACAAGGTTGGGTTATGCTTTTTAATCCACTCAGCCACTCTGTGTTGCTTGATTGATGAGTTCAGTTTATTAACATTTAGGTTGATCATTGATATATAATTGCCATTTTGTTGTTCTGGGTATTGTTGCAGACAGTGACTTTGTTCTTTTCTTTCTCTTCTGAGGTGGGTTGAATGCAATTATGTTATGACTGGTTTCCCTTTCTGCTTTCTTTGCTTTTTCCTTGGAGATGTGGTTTGAGGTTGCCTTGACGTTTGCAATAAAAATTCAGTGTTTATGTCCTGTGTTTATTTGAAAGCAAATTAGTCTTGAACTCATTCTAACCATCCTCATTTGTATTCTCCTGTCCCCCTCTCCAATTTTTATATGTTGCTGTCTTACTGTTTTCAAATGGGATTTATTTACACTTTATAGAGCCTCCTTTAGTATTTTTTGTGTAGTACTGATTTTGTGGTGATGAATTTCTTTAACTTTTGCTTATCTAAAAAGCTTATCATTCCATCAGTTCTAAATAATCATTTCACAGGGTATCTTAGGTTGGAAATTCTTTTCTTTCAGCACTTTGAATATGTCATGTCGTTCCCTTCTGGCCTCTATAGTTTTAGCTGAGAAATCCACTAACAATCTTATGGTACTCCTTTATATGAGATACATTTTCTCTAGCTGCTTTCAAAATTCTCTCTTTATCTTCTATTTTTTATTTTTTGATGATGACGTGTCTTGGTATAGTCCTATTTGGGTTTCTTTTGTTTGAATCTCTTTGAGCTTCCTGATTCTGGATGCTTGCTTCATTCCTCAGGTTATGGAAATTCTTAGCTATTATTACTTCAGATATATTTTCTGCCCCCTTTTTTCTATCTTTTCATTCTGGGACCCCTATGATGCAAATGTTGTTTCTTGTGATGATATCCCACAAATGCTGTCTTCATTTATTTACATTCTTTCTTCTCTTTGCTGGTTTAAGTGCATTCCCCTGCCTTATCTTCTAACTCACTGATCTTATTGGAGGTTTCATCCATCCTACTCTTTACTCTCTCTTTCTATTGAGTTATTTAATTCAGCTACTGTGCTCTTTATTTCCTTGACCTCTCTTTTGAGCTACTTCAAATCTCTCTCTTTGCTGTGGTTCTTTTTTCTTCCTCTATTGTTTTTTGATATCCATCATTATGTTTATCACTAGTGCCCTAAATTCCTCCTGAGGTAGTTTGCTTATGTCTGTTGGATTCAGATTTCCTCCTAGAACTTCAATTGAATCCATCATTTTATGCATATTTCTCTGTGTCTTTGATCCTTTTAGGCTCTCTCTTTTTACTAATGTGTTTTATGTAGGGTATTGACTTGTGCAAGTTAAGCCTGGATCTTGGTTTGAACACTGGGAATTCTTTACTCTTGTCTTCCAGAGACCCTTTTTCAGGCATCTTGAAGTCTGAGGGTGGAATTTCTGTTGGGTGGGTCCTGCTGCTCCAGCCCAATATTGGTGGGAGGGTGGGCTGCCTTCTAGTTATGGCAGTGACCTGTGCAAATTCCCCTTAGGAATTGTGCTCCGTTTACCAGAGTGCTGGTTCTCTTTCTGCCCTACACTAAGACTACTTCCCCAGCTCAGTGAACTTGACCTCACTAGGTGAGCTCCCTATTACCAGAACTAATCTTTGGGAGACCCAGTTATTCTGGCACTCCATGCCCTCTGCTGCAGGTAGGTTTATTCCCTCTGGGGCTCAGAATCCCAAAACCATAGTGTAGCTCTGAAATTGGACATTTTGGCCTACCCTTTATAATGTTAAATACTTCTCTCATTTATGTAGTTGTGGTTCTGTTTTCTTCAGCATTTGTGTCTGCAAAATAGATGTTTCCTAGTTGTTTTGTGGGAAAGAGGTAAATCTGGTATTGTACCAGACTCTCTTTGAAATGGTAAAATCTAAGGAGATTTCAGTTATTATTTTTACTTTTAATTATTGTAATGATAATAATAGGTAATAGTGCTAGGTTATATGTGAGAAAGAGACATCCTGAACTTCACTTTTTCCTGAATCAAATGACCATCTGTTCCCTTTTCCATGATTGTTTGTTTTTTACAAAGACCTCCCTATTACATTGACCATTTTAATCTCATCATTATTTCATGAGGGAAATAGATATGTTCCCCATATTTCAGATGGAGACATCAGGATCCTGAAAGTTTAAGTGAATTGGTCAGGAATGATCTGTGGCAGAACTGATCATAGAATGATATTCTGACTCCAATGTTTTATGCTCTTTTTACAATTTCAAAATGAAATTAAATATTTAGAATTATATAAAAGTCTTTTCTCAATTCTCAATTTTGCCTGTAGTTGTAGACACTACCCTGCCCTTTAAATATCAGTGCTTATGTCTGTATTTTTACTTGTATAATGTTCACAATAGTGTATTCTAACTTCTAGACTTTTAATTGCTTGAATCATAGCTGTAATTTTATGGTATAATATT
Source organism: Solenodon paradoxus (assembly GCA_004363575.1). NCBI lineage: Eukaryota > Metazoa > Chordata > Mammalia > Eulipotyphla > Solenodontidae > Solenodon > Solenodon paradoxus. The sequence goes on from RJWH01000092.1 coordinate 1,229,446, forward strand.
CTTATATTTCTCAATGATAATTTATGATTATCAAATTTTATTCTTCATGATTTTCTCACTATTTCTCTGTAATTTAGCTCTGCTTCTACAAGTTTCACAGCAAAATGTATGTATTTCAGTAACCCACATTTCAATCATTAACATTCATATCACTAGGAATTCTAGTTGGGGGGAAATATCCTATACCTCCAGGAATTTTTTAAAAGAAAATAATTCCCTAATTTGAATATGGCATGAGTTAACAATTTAACAAGCATTTATTAGTCACCTGATTTTGTATCAGGCCTTTTCATATATTTTATCTCACTGAAAAATCATGGCAAATCTAGGTTCCCAATTCTTAACTTTCCTCGTATAATATTTATCACGTTTTGTTGTCCTTAATCATTTAAAAATGTTTTGTTCTATCTAAGATGTTCATAATTCTTTGCTACTTTAATAATACATGTGATTTTTATTAGTGATTCTATTGCACTTTTAGTATAACTTCCTAAATGATAGCTTTACATGATGTTCCTTTGAGGAGAACAGGACATTTTTTTAAGGGAGAATCCAAATGACCCCACAACTCTGCAGTAAATTTTGCTAATTTCCCATTAGAACTTTTTGCATATTTTTTCTGTGTTGTTTAAGTCAGATAGTCTCTAAAGCTTTGTAACTTGCTTTATGTATTATCTTGATTAAACCTTTCCTTGGACTTTTAAAAATTCACAGTAATGGATATAAGTGTGATTTCTGAGCTGTTTCTATATTTTCACTAGTGTAAATAATCCTTAGTGAATACCTAGCTGTATAAAATTTTTCTTATATTTTGAATTATTATATAAGTTATCATTTATTATATATATCAGTTATGTAATATATATCAATTATTTATTAGACTAAATGTCTTAAGACTCTTTGGAAAGGTACTGGGCAATGACAGAACTAATTAAAATTAGTGGGAAAGAATAAGCCACCAAATACCTACGAATATTCTTGGACATTTGGTTATCTATATGCAAGAAAAAATAATTAGATCCCTATTTCATGTCACATAACAATAAACTTAAGGTAGATAAAAGATTTAACTGTAAGCAATCAATTAAAAAACTTTAAGAGAAAATGTTTATGACATCAGAATTGGGAAGACATTATAACTTTTCCAGAAGCTGAAATCACAATGTGAAAGATATAATCTTACTTCACTGAAATAAAAAACTTTACTGAAAAAGAAACCATTAACAAAGTTAAACATTTTAAGGTTAGAGAAGAAAATATATTTGAAATGTAAATAGCAAAATAATATAGTGACAAGATTATATGAAGAATTAATCAACAAGAAAAAAGTCATGCTGCATAAAATATATGATGTGAAAATAACTAAATGCCCATCAAGTTAAAAGGAAAAAGAGAAATGTATGTGGAATGAAATGAAGCAAATAAAACAGCTAAACCCCAGCAAAAGCCCATGAAACACAAGATATTACCTGTCAAGCAGGGTGGGCAGTGGGGGGAGTGAGAGAGAAGAGAACAGGTGGCCCTGAAAAACACTAGGACTCTGGTGGGGGTTGTGGTGTGAAATACTCACAGACTGAAAAATGAATTCAATATCTTAAAATGAATATGGTCCTATAAAGAAAATTAATAATAATATAATTATTATATTAAAATAAGTAAAGAGATATCACAAAGGCAAGAAAAATAAGCTAATTTCTTTAGTAATGAGAAATGAAAAGTAAATAATAGTGTGAGATCAGCTCATACTGATCTAACTGGTAGAGTTTAGAAATTGACTAGAATGTGGAGAAATATTCTTTAATACTTTCATTTTTCTGGGAGTGTTAATTGGTGTCATTATTTTAAAGTAATTTGGCAGTAACAACTATAGTTGAAGATTCTTATTCTTCATCATCCAGAAGTTCCATTTCTAGGTATTTTTCACATGCAGAGAAACTTTCAAATATATGCAAAGGTTTATTAAGTGTAAAACTATTCATTGATATATTTTACAAAGCAAAAACTAGGAAACTGCCTAACTGCTCTAATTCTCGTGTTAGAGGAAGGAAACACGATCATAATATAGTCATCCAATAGAACAGGATACTGCAATATAAGTTAATGGATAAGATCTGCACATATTAATGTAATGAATGTCAAAAACAATACTGAATGTAAAAAGTAATACACAGATGGATATTTACAGTACATTTTTTAAAAATTTCAAATATGCTAGTTGTGTAAAATGTGATATACACTATTATATATGCAATATGCAACACTAGAATCTATAGTGATTATTGTTTATGGATACATATATATGAAGTACAAGAGTACATCAAAGTCTTGGAGACTTCCGGGGAGGGAAAGACAGGGGCCTCCAAATCTGATACATCATTTAACACGTCTCTGAAGCAAAATTAAGAACATGAATATAATAAAAGAGAAACAGCTTTGGTTTAGGATTTCTGACCTTAATTGTGTCTCTGAATAGCTTGGTGAACTTCTGCATGTCCCTTGAATTTTCTGTGGGATATTAGATCTGAACTTCACACATTTTTTTAGCAGAGATATCATTCATTTACAGAAAACCTGACTATACTTTATAACATATGATTTAGGTGAAATAGGTCAAAACTGCTCAGACAAGGCTGAGAGGAGAATATTTGCCCCTCCTTCCCATCACCACCACCCTCCTGGGAGTCTGAGGACTGGTGAAGACCAATTAGCAGATCCCTAGATGAATGACATCTGTCAGCCTGTTTGTCTGTTGTGACTATATTTCTTAAATATTAGCCTATGGTAAAGGGTATTTCTCTGACAATTACCTGCCCCAGATAAGAGCTCTCTAGTAAACATCTGGAGGAATGGAAACATGATTTTACTTTGAATAACCATGGCCAACAAGGCCACTCCACAGAGTTCATCATCGAGAAGGATTTCTCCCCATATATAAAAGCATACCTCATTATCTTTTTGCTCCTTCTATCATTTCTTTACTGCCCTTAGCATATACAGCCACCTTCTATATCCTAATCTCCTCTCCTGCCTCCTTCTTTGGTGGTCTTTGTCCCTTTGTTTCTCCTTTTTGTCACTCTCCAACTCAACTGAGCCATCTCTGAGATTTCCAGAAAGCCTGCACAGTCCCCGACATGAGCAACCCAGAACCCACTGTATCCACTCCCTCATCACTCACTTTTTCCTTAACTCCCTACCCTCACTCCTTGATTAAAATGAAATGTAAAGAGTCAGCAATCACTTCCCAATGACAAAATCCAGAGGAATTATCCTGCACCCTTAAATTCCTTTTTACGTCATTGTCATCAGGTTATTGAAATATTGTTGCTCACTTGAAATTCACATTTTACCAGGAATCCTGTACGTTTTTGTGTGTTAAATCTGACTCTGCCTCCAGGAGCAGTTCCTCCTTTGTACTTTCCTCTAAGCACATATTTCCAGTGTCTCATAGACACCTCAGACTCACTGAGTAGAGGCTTCAGTTAGCCCTCAGATTTTCTGATCCCTCTAACCTCTGCCTAGTCAGTTCCTTGCCAGTCATATTCAGTAAGTCTCACTCACTCAGCTGCAAAAATAAATGGTTCCTTGTAAGATTTTTCATTTTTGTCTTTCTATTTCACCCCCAAGTCCCGCTAATCCCCACTAAAACCTGACTCATTCGAAGTAAATACTTGCCGAATGAATGGATGTCTTTTGGATTTGTTTCTCTTTTCCCATCTTGTCACAGCTATCTTTATTCATGTTGTCATTACGTTGTGATCATTTTGGTAACTGCAGCCTGACAATAGTCTCCCTTCATCCAGGCCAGTCTTGAAATCTCTCCAAACTACTCTATACAAGACATCTTTAAAAAATATAAGATTGTGTTTTTAGTAGGTAATGCATTTAGATGGCCCAGTGTTTGAAAGGTACAAAGGGTATGTGGGAATCATTCAGTATTTTCTCTTTTGTCTACCTCATTTTGAAACTAGTCGTGACATAGATACAGGAGAATGAAAGATAGATTTTAGCAGCTAGATGAGACAATGAGGCTTAGTTTATGAGCTGACTTATTTATCATGTGCTCCATCAATTGGGTAATATTTCCCATAGACCCAGCTGGAGAGCATGAGCCTTCCTACTAGGATCTGCTAGGAGGAGCCAGGAGATCCCCTTTCAGTAAGCAGGTTGATTTTTACATGGAGAGAGGGGGCCTGAGCTCTACACGTTCAAGTCCTTTCCTCCAACTATCAAGTCATTCATTTCTCTTGGGCGGGTGAAAGGTGGGACCAGAGCCAGGGGTGTTAAATCGTACACAGAGCTCCCCGGTTGCTGTGCTGATGGGTCACACATGTACCATGAGATAACAAATCCCATAATTTTCAGAAATGATGAGCAGAGTGCAAGTCATCCTTTTCAGCCATGAGAGCCTCATTAGGACTGTGACCATCCCCCAGCACACCCTAATGACCCAATGTAATAGTTTTCCATGTGTTTCATGATGGGGAGGTGTTGGGATGTATGTATACAGGTATGAAGCTAGGACAAGGAAAATCACTTCTTCATACACAGAAAATCCTTTTTCCAAGCCAGTCTCTTCCCACTTCCTGCCACCAAGTTCTCTGTAGTTTCCCCAAAGGCAACCAATAGTTTATATAAAAGCAAATAATCTAAACACCCCCTTCTAAAAAAAAACAAAAAATAAGTCAAATGTTTTAACAGATCACCCTCAAATCTCAATGACTTAACCAATAAAGGTTTATTTATTGCTAGTGTCCCAATCTAATGTGGCCTTTGGACCAGTGAGGGGAACATTAAGTTATTCTCCAAGAGTCATTAATAGTCCCAAATTCCTATTTTATTGACTCTGCCTATCTCTAGGGATTCAGTACCTCTGACAAATGTTCTATATGCACTAACAAAGGCAGAAAGACAAAGAACATGGAATATTGCAGGTGATATTTAGGGTCCAGGCCTGGAGAGATGATAGATATTAACTTTTGCCCACATTCAGTTGTCAAGACCTTTACCAAATAGCTCCATGTGACTACAAGCAAATGTAATCTAGGTGACTAGACAGGACAGGAAAAGAAAATGGGTAGCAGCAAACCCACAGTAAATATATATATACTGCACATGTCCTACATCTTGCTCTTTTTGGTTTTTTTTGGGTTTTTTAAAAGTAAATGGTGAAGGCAGGGGTGAAGTCAAGAAGTAAGGCAGGCAGGAAGAGAGAGGAAGAATAAGCATTTATTTTTTTATTTAGTTTCTCATCCTGTACCCCCACCTCCAACCCCCATCCTGGTTCTCGAACCTGGATCTTTGGGATGTATGTTTGTGGGCTATACTCACGAATTTAACCACTTAGCTGCCAAGGCACACCAAGTCTTTTGAGTTGACAATAAATTTTAGATAACAGCCATAGCAGTTCATAGTGTCATATACAATCTAACAGTTGTTTATTATATTTATGGATTATACCATAATTTACTTAGCCAATCCATTACTTAACCAATCATTTTCAATACTTTCATTTTTCCTTATTTTTATATCTGCAATAAATACTTTTGTACCTATGTCATTTCATGCAGATCAAGCTTATCTGTAGGATAAATCCTCAGATTAGGTATTGCTGAATCAAATGGTTTGGGCAGTTAGCATTTTGATACCTATTGCCAATTTATCCTACTAAGACTGTAAACAAATGTATACTCCCAATAGCCAATTTATTGTTTAATCCTGATTGTTTAGAATATGTTTTGCTTTTCTCCATGTTTGAATAACTAGAGTTTAAATGCATCTCTAGTAGATCAGAGAGAAACTAGTAATCAGGTTATATGCCTGCCAGACCTCCTCCACCCTTCAGGGGCCCTACACTTTCTATTTCTGCTCCCAAATGCACCTAGTGTCTTCTGCCCTCTCTCTATTGCTTGAACTATTCTTTCATTTAGACTCAGGTATACTCAACACTTCTTGAGAAACAGTGGGAGCTATGCACCAAGTAGAACCCTTTATATCTGATTACATTTAATCTAAAAAAGCAACTATAGGAAGTAGTCTTTTGCTTATGCACATTGCACATGAGATTGAGACTCTGACAGTTTAAGTAAATAGACTAAAGTTATCTAATTAGTTCATGGACAATTCACTTCAGTTATTCTGAATCTATTCTTCTTTCTCCCACCCCACTGCTTCTCAGACCAAAGTTTATCTTAGGACAGAAGAAAGACATGCACACCCTTGAGCTATCTCTAGGTACATCCTGGAGCTACTTCCCTGGACCAAGTATTCTTTGAAGTCTCCAGAATTTGAATTTCACTTTTTGACTTATCTGCATTTTCGTGTTTAAAATATTTTAAGTTACTTATCAAGCATAAATGAAACTTCAGGAAATTGCTTGTTTCCTCTGTGGCTTGGAGGACCCTGACCACAGTTCTCAGGGCAGACATTTGGGTGCCCCTTGGAGGATCCTGCCCATCCTTCAAAACCCATTTCATATGCTGCTTCCACATCACGCTGTTCCATGGGGTTTGCAAGCCCAGTGTGATCTCTTTGTCCATGAGAACTCTGAATTACAGCTTCTCCATGTGACTTTTACTCAAATTGCGTAGCCTCTCCTCTCTTCTCTATAACCTTAATGGATTTAGTTTATTATATATTAATTTCTTTGCAGCACAGAAAAGACTTGTTAAATTTTTAATGGGAAAAGCATTAAAGATGATTGAATGCATTATTATGTTCACCACTTTTACTTTCCCAAAAGGAATCAAGAATTTCCAAAGTAACAAAAATCTACTTCTGAGTCTCAGCCTCACTAAACAGTCCTAAATCTTGCCATACATAATTCATTAGCCTGGTTTCTCTTAAGAAGCACAGACAGGTCTCCCCTACTTTTCAAAAACTAACCTTATACCACTTAGCTTTGAGGAAAAATATGTTTGCTCAATTTTGAGGATTTCTTTCATTTTGAGCAAACCTCAAAAGATGCTTGCTTTTTTGCAACAAATGCTGAAAAGAGGAAGCAGCATTCATCTTGTGTTTTGCCTTTATGAGCAGCATGCACCAAGAGCTGCAAGAATGGTACCATCAAGCTCCTCCACAGGAGCTCCTTTGTGGAGGTTGTGCATTTATCATCCTATTTCTGCATTTACTGTAAGTGTTGCTTTAGTTTTTGTGTGTTATTTGATATGATTGGGTAGTTTATTTGAAGGGTCAGGGCAAGCTCTACATTTTGCCATATGAATTGCTTCTTTGCTTTTGTGTCATTTTGGCTTAGACAAGGTCTCATGGAAATGCTCTATTTTCCTACAGCAGAAGAAACATGTAATTAGTTTGCCCATGCATATCCCTCCAATTGCAAGTGATGTCTCTGTCACATTGATTGACAGTGAGCATGCCATTCATTTCTTCTCCTGTCTCTGGAAAATGGTGATAATTACATTTGCCAGTTACCCCTTAGGAATATTGTCAGAGCTGATGAAACAATGTCTTTGGAGGTAATATGCCATATAAGTCACAGACCTCCATCAAGTCCGTTATTTAAGTGCTTTATTTAGAAGTTCAAGGTAACACTGATTTTTTTCCCAGGTAAGTCAAATTGAGTCACTGGATTCTTAACAATCGGGCCGAGAATTTTGTATCTAACCTTCTGGTGAACTTGGGAATTAAACTTTCCCTTTACCTCCTGGAAGTTTTTAAGTTGATTCTTTCTGTGCATATATCTGAACCATTCCTAAAGAAACACTGGAAATATGGTTAACACTTACTGCATCCTTGTAAACAAACTGAATTTTTTTTCTCCCTCATTCATCTAGAATTTTAGGAAATTAAATTTTTTCTTTAAATCTCACTGATTTTGTGAAGCATGTACAATTCTTCCATTTCAGAGTCTCAGGTCTGTTGCTCCAAATTAACCATATCTTATATAATGTAAAAGACTATCTACAAACTGAATGGATTACATTTTTAAATTCTAGTGACTATAAATGTATTTCCAAAATTCACTAGTTACAAATATGAAAAATTAAAATTTTAGTCCTCAGTTGCACTGGCTACAGTTTAAGTACTCAATAGCTCACATAGCTAGTGGCTACAATATTGGGCGGCACAGCAAAATAACATTTCCATCATCACAGAAAGTTCTATTGGGCAGTGCTGGTCTGTAACAACTGTATCTTTAAATGACTAATGTCCTGCTCTAAAATTTTCGGTTTACTGCTCTTCACAGTCACCCCTCTCTTAGATCCTATATACTATATTGAATAATATTATACTGTAATGAATAGTATTGATTGTTTGGAACTTAAGAAGACCCTCACCTCAAAACCATGATTTGAACACAAAATCTGAGGAAAATTACATGTGGAATCACCATCTGGAGGCTGATACCCTGGCAGATCCAGCCATTTTTGAGAAATTGTCTGAGTTTGGAGTTACTCCCAGAACTCTGATTTAGCAGTTTCTAAGCTTATAAAAAGTCTGAAAGAAACACAAATCTGTTTTGTATATACAAATAAATCCTCGTATGCTGCATGCCATTCTCAGTCTGCCAGTTTCATTTGGCTGCTGCAGAAAATACAATTCAATAGCACATTAGTTAACCTGCATAGAGGGATTGGAGCTATCTGATTATTGAAATGTTGTGGTTGAGTGATTAACTCAATTTTTGTAGAAAAACTGCCAAGGTAAGGAATGTTCTGTTCAGGATGTTGTGCCACTATCTCTCTTTTCTCTGTGATCACATCTGCATTGCTCTGTCCCTCCAGCACTCAGAAATACATCTCTTAGCTAAACACTTTCAAATATGCAATTGATATGCTTTCAAAGAGATCTCCTAAAAATAGATCAATCACGGTATTTCAGATAAGGTTAGAAAAAAGAGTAAAGTTAGAAGGAAAATTAAGATCTCTGCTCAAATTTCACACAGTTGTAACTATCAAGAATTCCTGGCAACACGAAAGTTTCTTCAAATAGTATTATTTGAAAATATTAACATTTTATTTTCTTAGTAATAAATATTTAAAATTATTAGGTGTCAGGCAATTCTGTGAGGACTTTACACGTATTTATTAATTTATTTTATGTTTATAACCACTTTAGAATTAGGTACTATATTATATTCATTTTACTCTTTTCATTTTGCTGTCTTTAAAATAATTTATTGAAGGAATATTACATCAAAATATTATAGAGGTTTAAGGTGTCCATCATTGGAAGTCACTGTATATAATACATTAATTTCACCCCCAGCAATCCAATGTATTCATTTTAAAGATGAAGAAATAAAAATACAGACAGCTATGGTTGATTATTGCTGATCTACCTGAAAACTCACTAATATAAGAGTTGTAACATCAATGGATGTGTAATTAGGTTTAGAGAGGGGACCTGGCCGAGTTAAGGTGGCTGTACTTCCTCCCCTACTCCTTCCCAAATATAGATGAGTAGAGTTGTAGAGCCAGTATGAGGACAGAAGAAGGACTCTGACAATTCCCACTTGGACCCAAAATGAAAAAATGGAACTAAGAATTTTCTGAATTTAAAAAAATTCTTACCTGTGATGTATAAATATGTTATTAGTATGTATAGTTCTTTCCAGTTAAATAGATTTGACTCTCTAAAGGAATTGATTTTTTTTTCTAATATAGTAAATACATAACGAGCAATGGCTAGCAACAGGAGGAATGGAAAAATACAGATTTGACTAAGGCATCATTGTGAACCTTAATTAAACCCATGGATTAATAGGAAAAACAGTAAAACCCATAATCATGAAAAGCATATTGTACTGTAAGAGAGGGTCCAAAGTGTTGATCGAGCAAAGAAGAGAATGGTTGGTTTTGACTGGAGAATTCAAAGCAGATTTCATAGAAGAGTAGCTTTTGAAATCCAACTTTAAAGAACAAGTAAGAATTCTGACATAAAAGAGGGAAGAAGTTAGAAATTATTGTTGTGAAACCTGTACATCTGAATGATTTTGATGAGAACTGTAATGGTATGAAAGTCTAATGGTGAAATAATAAATGATGTGTGTGTGTTTCTGTGTGTGAAAGAGAGAGAGAGAGAGAGAGAGAGAGAGAGAGAGAGAGAGAGAGGGGAGGATGAGTTTTATGAACGAAGGTTTTAAAGATTAAATGAGGGGTTGTTGTTTTTTATCAGACTGTCCTGCAAATACAACTATTTGATTCAAGAATTTCTACCTCTCATTTCATTGTTATTTCATATTTAAGTAATTATTCGGCCAACCTTATTTTAACTTTTAAGTAAAAGCCAATAAACAAAAGCTAGAAAAATCCATTTTCACTTGCAAATGTGTTTGTCAATAGTATATGGAAAATGTTTTAAACCTTGAAAATGGAATAAAATAGGGAAAACTAACACCAAATTTCTAAAAATATTTTATTTGAAAAACTTTAAGTAAATCTTTCTTAAAACCCCAAATGATCAAGTGTTACCAGTTCTTTTGACCAGAAAAAATGTAATAAAATATTTAAAATATGATGACTGAATAGCGAATCAAATGATATGAAAACATTTTCTTTGTCAAGAGACGCTTCATTGAGGTTATTGTTTCTATTATTAGCTATAGAATAGAGTATAAGTTTTAGATTTAAAATATTACTTTGCAGTTATATTGCATTTATAAACTTGTTTGTAGCTTCTTTTATTTACATCACTGTTAATTTCATAGTACATTAATATGCTTCATACAACTTTAGCAAAAGTGACTTTAACTTTCTTTTTAAAACACCCATAGGAACATCTTCCTAACTGAGCTTTTGTCTTTTCTGGCAGATGACATTTGATCCAGAAATATTCTTCAATGTTTTACTGCCACCAATTATATTCCATGCAGGATATAGTCTAAAGAAGGTAAATATGCAGTAATGATTTTATTCTCTTACCTGTAACTGGAGAATTTAGACAACACCAGTGAAAACAGTTATTTTATGTGTTTGCCTATTTAGTAATACTATCGTTATCTCAGATTGTGTAATACAGATTCCCATGTGACTGCATAGAATCCTTAACCTGCTCTGTCCAGTACCCTGGTCACTAACCACTTGCTACGACTGAACCCTTGAAATGTGACTACTAGAAAATACACACTGGATTTTAAAGCCTTGGTATTCAAAAAAGGATGTAAAGTCCCTCAATGCTGTTTTATATAAATTTCACTTAGAAATGATAATATTGTGAATCTATTGGGTTACATGAAACATAGCAAAATTCATTTTACTCATTTAAAAACTTATTTTAATGTGACTATTAGAAAAAATGTAGATGTTTACATTGCCGGCATAAATGTCTGCTGGATAATCATCTATTTTAGATGATTGTAACCAAAGAATTCACTGCTCATTAATATTAGGTGTATCCATCAGGGTGAAAACTCAAGAATAACACTAATATTAATACTCAGTTCATAGGGAGAAAGTTTAGTTTTGCAGTTTCTATGAACTTGCCTGACAATACATGTTGTAAATGAGTCATTCACACAGATTTTCATGCTAGCATTTCCTGTGTTGCACAATGAGTCTCTCCCCTGTAGGTTTTTGAGATGAAAGTGTAGTCAGGCTGCTTTGCTGCTGCTCCCCTCTTATGTGGGAGATTGCTGTGGTCTCAGCCCTCCATCTGTAAGCTCCAGCAGCCTTGCACTAGTTCATTTCAGACCTGATTGTCTGGTGTACCCCAGGCTCCCTCTTGCTGTCAGTTCTGGCTACTCACCTCCCATTTGCAAAACTGGAAGAGAGTTTTCCAAGAAGGCAAGCATCTGAAAGGATTTAGAACATGGGTTTATTCAGGTCGTCCTCCCTAGTCCTCAGCCCCAAAACTTTGTATGACTCATTAAAATAAATCCTAGATTTTTATTGTTTTATTTCCGCATATTCAGAAAAAAAAATCAGAACCAATAAATAAAATGGAAACTAAATTCTTCTAGAATAGTATTTTTTAAGTGCTTGAGAGGTTCCACTTACAAGAAAACTTTGTAAAAAACATGGTCTCTGTTAATCATTCCAGAGTCCTCTGTGAACATTTCCCCAATCCCTTCCTCTCTTCCCCCAGGAATGGCCAGTTCTGGTGTTGTCTCTCTCATCCCTACCCTGTCACCTTCCAGGTGCACTCTTTTTCTGTTTCTTTGAGCAGCCTCTGTCCTTTACACTAAAATTACTTACATCTCCATTTGTATAAGATGTCCAGGAACTGAGTCTGCAAAAACAAAGTTTGCCTAAACAACGAGAGAAGGGGAAGGCTGTGAAAATGCATACATTTATTTGTATTTCTTGTTATATTAAGTAACAGTATTTATATACTATATGAAATTTCTTTTTCCTCCCCAGAGACACTTTTTTCAAAACTTAGGATCTATTTTAACGTACGCTTTCCTGGGAACTGCCATCTCCTGTATCGTCATCGGGTAAGTGACATTGGGAGCTCAAAGTTTTTGGTGACTGTTGAGCTGGTGATCTAAAGGAAGGAATTCACATTTTCTGGATTGACATTGACTGGGTGAATTGTCTACTTTTAATATATCGCCTCTTTACACAATTCCCTGATTCAATTTCAAGGCTTACATATCTTCTGTCAAATACAAGTGCTCAAATCAAAGCAAGCCAGGATTAGATTGTTGGTTTTTCTCTGTGAGTTTTGGACTCTGACATAGGGAATATAAATAACTTGGTTTGAGTTCTGTGAAGTTCTGTGTATTGTTTTTCCAGCTTCTTAGTGTAACCCAACCTGTATTTGACAAGAGTACAAAAATGACTATATGTGAAGGGTTTTCTTTTTAAAGGAAAATTTACAAAAAGAGAAGTTAGAAATAACATCTCCAAATGTCAACAGAATTGCTAATGCTGGGATGACTTTGTTGTCCAATACCATAAAATGCACAGTTGTGGGGTTTTTTTCTCATTATATTTTATTGGTATGCTGCTAAGCTCTAAGTCTAACTATATAGACTCTGGCTTACAGCTCATCATAAAGAAAAATGTGGTATAAAATGGTGAAGCAATGCAGTTCACTTATAATCCTAGCCAATGCATTAAATCTTTCCATTGCAGAAAGCATGTTCAGCTGCTATGACTATGATGCGGTGGATGTCTGAAATTGTCTCAGGTAGCCAACTCTGCTCTTGAATTTTACTGCATACCGATGTTAGAACCCTGACACAGGAAACCGAAGCTAAAATGCACTTGTCACTAGTCCAAGCCTTTCTGTAATGAAGTTTTTAATGTGTATCACTAAAACCTACAAATGGGGTGAGCGGTGGAAGATTATATTTACTTCCATGTTAAATGTGTATTCAAGCCTAGAATTACTTAGGCTGCATTAAATGAAAATGTCCAGTATGGTTAAGGTCATGAGGAAGCTAAAGATTTTATCATATGAAGGTGGAGGCTTACAGGAGCTAGGACCCTCATCAAGTTGTACACCTAAGAGGTCTTTCAACTATTTGTAATTGATAAATATAGTAGATTTGACCTTTCTCAAAGCAAGTTCAGAAGGGGCTATTCTGTTCTGTAGGTATGCCATGGCTAAAGATTTGGATTTTAAAACTGACAAGGGCCTTAGAGATCTGCAGTTAAAACCTTCAGGAGGAAACCAACATCTTGAAAGGTTAATTAAGTGGCTGAGTCTTACTATGAGAAGCAAAGCCATTGTTATGACAGAATTCAGAACATTAACTCCTGACTCAGTGAAACTCACCACCACTCCCTCTTTCTTTAGAAATTTTTCTTGAATTCCCACTTACCCCTCTACTTATTTCCTATACATTCACAGAAGAGTCTGAGATATGTGGACTCTCAACAATTGTTCATCAGTTTATAGAAAAGATTACTTTTAACGTAATACAAGATTTTGAAATTCTTAATAAATTCAAATTCTAAGCTCATTGACATGTCAAATTATGGAACAATCAGTTTTCATTATCATCCTGTTTTGTATAATAATTTAAGTATACTTAAGTGTATGCATTTATATAATATGCTTTCATGATTATTAAAAATCAAAAAAAATCTGTTTTTTAATGCACAACAATGTATAATGCATGTACTATATATAATTGACCTAGTCTAAAAGTTTCAGTTCAAGAAATATTGTGATATTCTTTATTGGAGTTGAGAATCCCTTTTAAATTGATTTAAGGCTGCAGTAAATAATTTATAAAAGAAACTGATTTGAATAAGAAATGAAGTCATGGGAAAACATTCAGAACTATATTATTTGTTTGAGCTGGACATAACCTGAACAACAAAAACTTGCAGTATTTTCTAATTAATATCTACTAGACAGAAGGAATAGACAGTCTACAGATTTTAGGATCTTAACTAGCAAGGTAAAGATAAACCATTGAAGAATTTTAACTTGAGTATGACAAAATCAGATTTATACTATAGGAGGATCATTCTGATGTCCTGTGAAGAAGAAATTTAAAAATGGGAAAATAATGGCACACAGGGATCAGATAAAGAAGCTATTTACATAGATCAGATTTAGAGTAACAAGGTATTGACTGAAGGCAGTGGCAGTAAATGTGGATGTGGCATTATCCACTTGTTGAAATTCTCCGAGAGAATGAATAATCTAGGACAACTGTGTGGAATGAGAAGGGAAGGTACTCAGGCAACAGCACTATTTGAAGAAAAGAAGATGCCCACAGATGACTAACAAGTATTGGGCCCAAGACACACAAGAAAACTAATAGGACCTGTGTCTGGAAGTCAAAAGAAGAGGGAGAGGGACAGGACGGTGTCTAACACAGGAGAGGTCAGTACCATAGGAATTAGAGTATGCATAGGACTCAACCACTGCAAGGTGATGGGTGGCTTCACACTTGTCATATGTGTAGAAATAAGGAAAGAGCATTGCTTAGGGTACCATATCATGAGAAACAAGAATTTCTTTTCCTTGAAGTAAGATTGGTTTATGACATTACATAGGCTTCGGCTTCTCTGTAGACTACATTAAGTTTGATACTAAAAGGCTTAATTCTTTGCTAATCATACAATTGACCACTTTTACCTGATTTATACATTCCTAGTACCCCCTTCCCTTCTGGTAGCCACTTATTTGGTCTTATAGTCTAAAAGTTTATTTTTGTTTTATTTCATTTATTTTGTTTCTGTAGGTACCACATAGGTGTTTATTTTTCTCCATGTGATGTTGTATAATGCCTTTTAGTCCCACCCATGTTGTTGGAAATGGCAGAGTTGTATTTGTTTTATTTTTTTATTTTACTTTATTTTGTTTTATGGATGAATAATATTTCATTGTGTATATGTACCACATCATTATCCACTCATCTGTTGATGGGCTCATAGGTTGTTTCCAACTCTTGGCTGTTCTAAATTGTGCTGCAATAAACATTTCAGATAAAATTTCACAATTTCTGAAGGAAAGGACATATGCTCAAATTTAGACCATACTAATATTTTCATAGTTTGGTGACTCTCCTGGTATGAGTCTTAGAAAATGACTGGTTATACTTCTTTGATAAGCTTACAGGTTATAAGAATAGCACACCAAACATTTACAGAATGCTTGGTATGTACTAAGCCCTTTTAAAAAGTACTTTCTGTAGATTATTTCATTTAATCATCAAGATAATCCTATTAAGTAGATTTTATTATTATTACACTACTTAACAGTTGAAACAGCTAAGGTTTAGAAAGAATAACACAGTGATAAGTAATAGAGCTGGTATTAGTAACTAAATAGTTTGGCTCCAGAGCAAAATTCTTTTTTTTTTTTTCCCAAAGGAAAGCTTCAGGCAGTAATGAAGGTGGGCAGAGCAAGGCAGGAAGGAATAGAGGGATGGAAGCACCTCATTTTTTGAACTTATCTGTTCATCCTGGTTGCTCGCCACCAGCCCCAGGAAGTCAGCCCAGGACCTTGGCATATATGTGGCATGCTGCCAACCACTACTCCAGTAGGGTGGACTGGATCAAAATTCTTAATGCCAAAAATATGCTTTATTTCCATTTCTATTAACACTAAAATAAAATTTTAAATTTTAAACTAGAATTTTTGATTTTATAAATCAGTATATACTAACATGGCACATGTTTCTTCATTAGCCCTATAAGAATTTTTATAGACATGAGAAATTTTAATTTGAGAATCCCATCCAAGGGAATTCACACTTTTAATGGGAAGGCATGTTACCTGGGTTTTTGTAGATAGATTCTAGGTAGTAATTTATTGGAAAGGGATTACATAGTTGGATTTTCCATGCCATCAAGTGCATTAGTCCTGGTGGGTATGGAGAATATCGTCCAAGTTTCCAAGTTGGAAAGTAAATTTCATGGAACTCTGTAAGAGAATGTGAGAGCTGGAATGCTGGAGAGTCAACTAACAAGAGTCAGAAGTGGATAAGAATAAAAAGATCATGAAGGGTGATTCTGGACATGTGGGCCATGGTCTTCTGTAGGAAAAGACCACATTTCATCCTATAGGTTGATTTTAGAGCTTTACTCACATGCTTTTTAGAAATTGTGATCATTAGGTCCATATGAATTAAAAGTTTTTATTTTAGTTTATTAACTCCTTATTTCAGAAATTAAATATAAACCATCTATCATATTGTGTGGGAAAACATTAATATTAAAGAAACATGGGTTTTTTTGTTTTAGTTTAATTAACTATTCTTAAATACTTTGTTTCCTAGCCTCTCCCTTATTTTATCACTTAAGAAATATTAAAAACATTTTTTTAAACATAAAACCCATGTATTTAAGTTACATCTCTACTCATCTCCATTTGGGGGAACTATTCCTTTATCTTTGAACCTACATTCAACTATTATGCTACATGGATCTATCATCACAATGACAGCCAACAGCACATACGTTTTGTCTTAAAACTCATTGTTTTCTGTGAAGTGCTTCTTCTTTAAGAACAATGAAAATTATCTTCTTTTAATTTTTTTGTTAATGAGGAATTAAATTCCAAAATTTCAAACCATTTGAAAAAAAGGGACATAGGCCTCAATGATGAAGAACAAGTAATTTTAAGAATAGTTCACCTTTTAAATCTCTTCCCATGAGCTAGATGCTGACCTGTGCTTTTATATATATATTGTCTCATTTTATTCCCACAGTGCTGTATGAGATAGATACTATTATTATCCTTATTTTATATACAAGGATACTGGGTTAAGACTTGCCCAAGGTTATACAGTAAATAAATAGTAGTAAAAGGCAGAGCCTGTTTAACTTCAGAACACATACTCTTAAAATCTCCTTGTCCCTTTCATCCTAATATCATACCTTATATTTCTTGTCATGTTTTGCAATTAATAGCTGTCAGATAAACTAAGTCCTTAATAATTTCAAATTCTTACATATGTGATATATCTAGCAATTTTGAAAAGCTAAATATTTAAGAGTGAGCCGTGAATGTCACTGCAAAGTAAAAATGCAACTTGTGATTTTTTTTTACTGGAATAGTTGGAGGGATGGGTTTGAATCCATTTTACTTGGTTAGACCTGATGGACTGAGTAATTCACTATGGAAAGCTTGAATTCATAAACATGAGATTGTTTATATAGTATTTATACTATATGTATATTATGTTATATTTATTATTATTATTTATAATATATATTTATATGTTATAGTATTTATATCAGTATTTCTTAGGAGTTTTTTATTTTCCTGTTGGGCTCCTTAACACACACATCACAGTGCCTGACACTGCTCACAAGGCAAAGGAATATAAAGGACTTATGGAAGGGCCTTCTGCCCAATTGTGTCAACATGCCTGCTCTTCTGTGAACTACTCAGCTCAAGTGCTCTTGGTGCTGGTTCTGGAATTGCTGTTGCTCTGTTCAGTGGCCTCAAAATGCAGACTACTAGACCTGGAAGAAGGGACACATTTACTGGTCTAGACCCAAAACCTGAAGCTGTGTAGTTCATTGATGGTGGATGACCTCAGCGCCTTAAGCTCTAACCCTGGAAAAGGAGGATGACTAAAAGCACCCCTTCTCCCATCTATCTCCATCTTTTCTCTTCTTTATCCATCTTCCCTCCCATCCATTCCAACCATGTTTTTCTGCTGGTTTTGAGGCTGTGTTGGGGCTTCTGGAATGTTGAAAGCCATGAGAAAGGGAAAAAAAATCATATATAGGTGTTGTGGAAAATTTGATTGTTTAGTAATGAAAAATGTGTAAGAATACTTGAAATATCCTCTATTCTAAATGAGAATTTATTCAAGAAGTATCATTATTAAATAACATTCTAAGCCTTCTAACTATGAGATTCCTTTTATCTGAAATATTCAAGTCTTGGAATTACCTGGTTCATCTTCATTCTCTAGTGCTCTCAGGCACAAATGCAAATATTTTTCTCAAATTGAACAGAAGAACAGAAGAACTATTGAAAATGGTTCTCATCATGGCTTGATCAGGATTGGTTGGTCTAAGAACGGTCAAAGTTTAAGAAGACTCACATGTCTGATAGTTGATTCTGACTGTTGTTGGGTTAACCCAGGGGCTCAGTGAGATGACTCAACCTTGAGCCATGTAGTGTCTCATCCCCCAATAGGCTGGCCCTGGCTTCTCCCCATGCTAATCTCATAGCATGAATACCAGGATGGGAAGAATTATTGTGGTCATCTTTACAAACAATATACTATAAGAATAAACTGTAAAATACCTTCAGAGATAGCCATCTAAGAGCTTGCATTAAATAAGAAGACCCAGACATATAATATCATTTATATGTGGTATATAGAGATATCAAGCAAATGAATGAGATAAATTAAACAAAAACAGACTTATAAAAAATGAACTAAGTCAAACAGCAATAGGCTTTTAGGCAAAAAAGCAATCAGTGGGTGCAGAAAGAAATGAGGGAGGATGGGAGGCAAATAGGGTAAAGGGGATTAATTGTATAGTGAAGGAAAAAATGAAATATTGTGGTAAACTTACTATATTATATACAGATGTAGATTTACTATCATATATACCTTAAACCTAGTTAATATTATAATGCAATTTTCTTTCAGTGAAGTAAATTTAAAAAAAAAAAAAAGATGTGTCCTTGTGGCCTAGTGGGTTGATTCACTGCAGCACAGTCCACATACCTCCCAAGGTCTCCAGTTCAAGACCTGGGGCCTGGGGAAACAACCACGATAAATAAGATGAACAGCTAAATAAGATAAACAAAGTGCTTCTTCCTTCTCTCTCCCTGCCTGCCTATCTGCTCACTTCATTCCTGCCTGCACCTTTCCTTAAAAAAAAAAAAAAGAAAGAAAGATTTGGACTTTTCTTAGTCTTCTATATTGAAGACTTTCTGATTAGATATACATATTCCATTATGTTACTATCTAGTCCTCATTCAAAACTCTGAAATAAATTAAAACTCTTTGGCACAGATAATAATAACAACTTTGGAATTCCCAAAATCTTTGGAGAATCCCCTGCTTATGTCCAGAGATTCTGAAAAAATCACTTGTGAAACCAAATGTTTTAACATCTCTTGTCAAGAGATGTCACACAAACCTGACTTGTATCCATGTTTATCTGGCTGATGGAGATGCTTTGGTAAAGGTTGGAACTTTGGAGATGAAAGAAATGGATCTTGTCATCTTATTCCCTTTGCTTGAAGAGTTTAAGAAAATACGAAGCTGAGGAACTATGATTTATGGTGTTTATTGTACTTTTCCAGGATCATGTGAAATATTTAAACTTAAAAATGGAATTCTACAAATCCTGCATCAAACCATAAGCTACAACATGACCAAAAGTTTAAAACTCCCTGTATTGTGCTTCCTAGTCTCCTTTCTCCCTCATTCTCAGAGTTACTCTTATCCTGAATTTCACTGATAATTTTTCCATGTGCTTTATAGTTTTTTAAATACAGTAACATATTTTATGTTGTGGAGTCATTTGCTTTTTTCTCCACTCATGATTTTTCAGTATCAATTTTCTAGGCTTGTGACAATGCTGCTCTATTTTAATTATCAATACATTTTAATAATTCTTAATATCTAATAAGACAAAATTTACTCCTTACACAAACTGTTTACATTATCCTTTATAAGTGTCATGGTTATTTAGATCTTTTGCTTTTATTGTAAAAATTTAGAATCTTCAATTCTTGGATTTACTGTGTTGGTAGTTTGATTAGAATTGCCTCTGTCTGTAGATGAGTTTAAGGAGAATGATATGTTTATGATCTTGTCTTTCTCGCTTTAAAACACTATATCTTATTTGCTTAGGCTTTCTTTAAATCATTCAATAAAAATGGTAAGTTTTCATTATAAGAGTATTGCCTAACCTTTATTAAATTTACTCCTAAGAAGATTGTAATGTATTATAGTTTCATTTTCACCATTTCATTTTCTAAGCATTACAATTTAGCAGTCTTAATGAGCAAGAAAATAGATCAGTCCCACTAGCCTGAAGCTTGCATTCTATTAGGGAGGCAAATTTTCATGAGGGAGTCCCAAAAGCACACAAAAAATCACAACCGTAATGAATATGAACAAGGAGAAATGAACAGTGCAAATACATCATAGATTTGAAGGATCTCCTTGAAGGTACCATGTGGTATAGTAAGAACTGTGATGGGAAAAATAGAGGAGGCTGTGGGAACACACTGAACAGGTGAATTAAGACCAATTTCCACATGGGTGTTTGTATAGGCTTTCCCACTCCAACAATTTTGGACACTAGCAGGGTATCCAAAAATTCAATGTAAATTTCTTATAGAAATGCAACCGACTTAGAATATTAACTTTGCAACCTGTCACTTCACTCTATTTGTTTATTGTTTCTAGCCATTTTTAACCAGTGTCTTTTGGGTTCTCTAGATATATTATTATGTCATCTGTAAATAGTGATAGCTTTGCTTCTTCCTTTCTAATTTAAATACCTTTTATGTCCTTTTCTTGTCTAATTGCACCAGCAGGGACTTCCAACACTATATTAAATAGTAGTGGTGAGAGTGGACATCCTTGCCTTGTTCCTAATCGTAAAGGATTTTAATTTTTCAATTAAAATTAATTAATTTTTCAGTTTCTCTCCAATGGGTACGATGTTAGCTGTGCATTTGTCATATGTACCTTTTATTATGTTGAAGTATATTTAAACCCATTTTTTGGAGTTTTTAGCTTAAAGCGTATTGAATCTTACATTACTTTCTCTGCATCTATTGAGATGATTATCTGTTTTTGTCCTTCTTTTTGTTGATGTAGAACATTTATTGACTTGCATATGTTGAACCAATCTTGCATCCTTGAAGTAAATACTACTTGATCTTGGTGTGTGATTCATTTAATGATTTGTTGAATTCAGTTTACTAGTTTTTTGTTTTTGTTTTTAAAGAAAAGGTGCAGCAGGAATGAAAGTCAGCAGACAGGCAAGAAGAGAGAGGAGAAAGACACATTTTATTTATTTACTTATTCATCTTGATTGTTCCTGCTACCCCAGGATGTGAACCTGGGACCTTGAAATGTATGTGTACTGCACCCATCCACTACTCCACAAGGGTATGCCAGTTTGCTAGTATTTTGTTGAGGATTTTTGCATCAATATTCATCAAAGATATGGGTCTCTAATTTTTTTTGTATCTGTATGTGATGACTTTGTCTAGTTTTGGAGTCAGGGTAATGTTGACATCGCAAAAATTGTCTTCAAATTTTTGGAACAGTTTGAGAAAGATTGTTAGTAATACTTCTCTGAATGTTTAGTAGAGTTAACCAGTGAAACCATTGATCTAGGTCTTTTGTTTTAGGGGAGATTTTTAATTACTGTTTCAATTTCCTTGCTTGTGATGAATACGGTCAAGATTTCTATTTCTTCCTGGTTTAATTTTAGAATGTTGTATGTTTCCAAGAATGTGTCCATTTCTTCTAGGTTATCCAATTTGTTGCCGAACAGGTATACATTGTATTCTCTAATAATACTCTGTATTTCAGTTGTTATCAGTTGTGACCTCCTATTTCTGATTTTACTTATTTGTGCTTTTTCTCTCTGTGTGTCTAGTGACTTGCCTATTTTATTTATCCTTTCAATAAACCAATTCTTGGTTTAACTGATTTTTTGAATAGTCTTTTTGATGTCTAGTCACTGATTTCCCCTCTAAGTTTTATTAGTACCTTCCTTCTCCTAGATTTTTGTTTCATTTTTTTCTTCTTTTTTCTAGTTCTGTTAGGTGAAGGTTTAGGTATTTTGTGACCCATCTGTTTCCTGAAGTAGGATTGTATCACTATCAATTTCTCTTTTACTACTCTTTGGACAAATCACAAAAGTTCTGAGTGTTTTCATTTTCATTTGACTCCAGGTATTTTTTAATTTCACCCTTGATTTTCTCATTGACCCAACAGCTGTTTAATAACATGTTGATTATTCTTCACTCTTTGCAGTTCCTCTCTTCCTCTTTTCATTGATATCATTGTGATCCGAAAAGATGCTAAGTAACTTAAGTTTGTATATATTTATTGAGACTTGATTTGTGTCCAAAACTAGGTTTCATCCTTGAGAATGTTCCATGAGCACTTGAAAAGAATATGTAGTCTTTAATTTTAGGGTGCATATATAGCTATATCTATATATATAGATATATATTGAGAGAGAGATGATATTCCATATCATCTAATTTGTTGTATAAAGCTATTATTTCTTTGTTGATTTTCCCTCTGGATGATCCTTTTATTGTTGTGAGTGGGGTGTTAAAGTGCCTTACTATTATTGTATGAATGTTAGATCTGTTAATATTTGCTTGATATATACAGGTGCTCCTTTTTTGTGTGTATATATATTAGTAAATATTATGTCTTTCTTTGTATTAATTCCTATATCAGTATATAATAACCATCTTTATATTTATTTTTTTTGGCTGGAAGTCTATTTTATCTGCAATGAGTATAGCAGTTTCTGCTTTTATAGATTCCCCATTTTCTTGGAGTACTAATCTTCATCCCTTCAAAAAAATTAAATCACACACAAAAAAATGTAAACATTTTTTCACTTTTTCAGCCTTCCTTCCTGGAGATCTACTTATACGAGGCAAGATTATTCAAAGAGGTTCAGATAGAAAAGGTTTTAATGTCAAGATAATTCAGGTCTGGCAATAACTTTTCCAAGCAGTTTGTGGAGGATCCTGGAAAGAAAGTAGAGGAGGACATGTCAAAATGAAGGTACCATCCTGTGGCCAATGGAGGGTGCTGCTGATTTGGGTTCAGTTCCCTATCTTCTCCCCATGGGTAAAGGCTCTAGTAGTAGACCCATGGGTGCTCTCTGGTGTTGAAGAGGTGATCTAGTCATAGTGAAAATGTTAGGTTACAAAGCATTAAAGTTGCTTCTGTAAACTGTTACTGTTTTTCCTTTTGTGCTTGGCATTTGAAACTTAAACCAGAATAATGTCATCTATAGAGGAAAAAAAATCACTTTAAATATTCTTAATTCTTACACTCTCTACCTAGAGATAGCATCAGATCCCACAGGTAAAAGATTCAGTCTCTCAAGACTACCCTCCATTTCAGATGCCTGTCATCA
The DNA here is from genome assembly GCA_004363575.1 of Solenodon paradoxus. Lineage (NCBI taxonomy): Eukaryota > Metazoa > Chordata > Mammalia > Eulipotyphla > Solenodontidae > Solenodon > Solenodon paradoxus. The sequence goes on from RJWH01000092.1 coordinate 1,252,926, forward strand.
GCCCAGGTTATTATGAATGTTTCTAACCAGCTGGTTACAGATGCAGTTCCCATGACCTCCTCCTCAGACATCAGGTGATAGCTGTAAGCCCCGTGTTTCTAATCAACTGTCTATGAATCATGACTCCCCACAATCCCTGCCCAGGTTCAATTAATTTGTAGGAAAGGTTCACAGAAAGAACTCAGGAAATTCTTTAATGACACCAGACATCACAATGGCTTTATTTATTAGATATTTATAGAGTAGGGTATGGGAAAAGGGTTTGGCATTCCATACTCCAGTTGTGACATTCTCCTCACATCCGCACATGTTCACCTTATTTCAAAGGTGGAAGCTAGACAGAGATCTGGGAGGAGACATTCCAGGTAAAACAGATAACACGTGAGAGGTCAACCACAAAGGAGCTTCAGTTCTGCCTGTCCATCAGGGAGGCCAAGGTATGGACAGGAAACAGTAGGAGATAAACATCTTGCAGGGAAAACATAGCCGGCGAATTGTGACTATATTCTGGAGTTTAGCAGGGACTGTAGACTGTAGGAGATAAGTACTTTTAAAGGGTCCCTCTGACTAGAATAGAAAAATGAATAAGAGAAAGCATTATACCCAATCCTCAGAGCTTCACTGTGAAATAATATATTATTTCCAAAAGGACATATTTTGGTGGTGACAGACTTCTTCTCCCCTGACTTATTATTACTTCCTAACTGCTCTCTTGCTTCCTCTCATTCATTTTCCTATTCTAGACCCGGAATGTCTTAAGAAGGTTTGCTTCTTTGCCCCAGTAGTAATTTAAAATTGAAAACTATTTGGTTAGATTTGAGAGCAGGCTGGAATATGGAACTGACAAGGTATAAATGGCTACTGTTCAGATTTAGAGAAATAAAACCTTCATGAGTGACTATCGATAAATTTTCTGGCTACAACCGTAAGTTAGTTATGTATATGATTATTAGAGCACAATTCGAACCTCAGTGCTCCTCCTTCCATCCTTATTTTGTTTCATACTTAACTTAATCTCTTTGTCATCATGACTTGACTTTTTGGTGTGAGTCAATAACTATATTGTTAAGGGAATGAATGAACAGAAAGATTTGAGAAATGAATTTTTGTTGTTGAAGAAGAGGTAATAAATAACAAAATTACAACTAAAACTTACTGTTTTGGTGAATTTTTCTCTTCCCTGCCTGAATGAACAATTTTGCATTTGTTATCTCATTTAATCTTCACAATGGACAGATATTTCTATTGTTCCCTTTTTGTAAGTGAAAAGTTGAGGCTCAGATTGCTTAAGTAGCTTTGCCAAGGTGTGATAGCTTGTATGGTAATCTCAACCTTTCTATTTATATTGTATCATTGGATTTGAAGCAGCAGGTCCTGGAGTTTGCTAGAAATCCAGAGTCTCTGGCCTCACCTCAGACCTCCTCAATTCTAATCTACATATTAATTAGAGCTCTAGGTAAATTTGCTATGCTACAGTCCCAAATGGGTAGAGAGATTTAATACATCACTTAGGATTTTAAAGACAGACTGTAGGAATCAAGATACTTTTAACTTGCATTCAATCCTTATTATTCAGGCATCATTGAAACTAAACCAAATCAATTAATTTTTTAATTTACATTCACACAATTTATGTGTCTATCTGTCTCTGCATGTATCTGGGTCAAGTATTGCATGTGTATTATGCAGAAAATAATTGGCAGAATACTGTTAATCAGCCACAGAGGACCATCACAGTAAGAAATGCTGGTGTTCTGGTCTGAGGGTTTTAGCACTACCAGTGTGGGAGGTGCTCAATCTGATTTAGCAATTACACTCTGATGTCATTAAAATGAAATGGCCCCAGTAAAAGGAATAGAAGTCATTCTTAACTACAGCTCTAAGATATTTTATTGCTCTGTTTCACCTTTACTTACTAATTCCCACTACATGAGAGGTAGCTATAAAGGTTCGAAATAGGCAAGCTACATGATCAACAGGATCATGAATATGAATGATGACATCATTGTTATAGCTTCATTGAGCAAGTGTAACCTTGAAGGTCATTGCTCCTGGTTGATAGGTGCCTACTGTTTTCATACAATTCTTGACCATTGTTCTGTGGTTGCATCTCCTTCATCCAAAATATATGAACTATGTCAATATTTATGTCAATTTGACTTGGTTTTGATTGGATTTTTCCTGGAACTTCTGTTGCAGTGCTTTGAGAAATACCAAGCCACTTGATCCTCCTCTTTGAATAAATATGAGAAATACTAACTGTAATATTGACAATTGCTTGAATTCGTTGTGCATTTTCTTGGTGCTACTCTGTACTTTATATGCACTGAATTCATCATTTCTCTAATCTTCCATTGAAATACTTTTCTCATCATAAAAATATACATTTACTTCTATAATAATATTTCCCCAATCTTCTTTATTAAGTTACAATTTCTCTTTAGAATGATAAAAAGTTCAACAAACTATTTTAGAGTTGTCCTTTTAAGATTAGTCTCTTACTGAATATTTTGCTAATTTGTATTATAAGCTTAGGGATCTTAATGAAGAATGTCCTTAATGACAAGAGTGAATGGACTGTAATGTAAACCATGGACTTTAAGTAACAGTAATGTCTCAATGTTGGTTTATAATAGAGGACACTTGTGAGGAGGTGAGGGATTCATGGAAAGTTTTCAAATAGTAAAGTTTATGGATGAAGAAGCTGTTTTCTATATACTCAGTGGAATTCTAAGAAGCTGTTGAAAAAAGAAATTGTGCTTTTTGCAACAACCTGGGTAGAACTGGAGGTAGTTATGCCAAATGAAAATAAGCCAGAAAGAAAAATAGAGGTACAGGATGGTTTCACACATATCTAGAATATGAAGAAAGAAAACAAACACAAATATGAACAAAATTCATAGAATACAGGACTGTGCCTAGTGAGTGAGGGTTGTGGAGGGGCAAGGGAACAAGGGAAGGAGGAAGGGAACAAGGGAAGGAAGAAGGGAGCAAGGAGGAGGTGTAAAGGGCACTAGAACTCTGGGGGTGAGTGTGAAATATTCACAGACTGAGGTGAAAATTCAATATCCTAGAAAGCATATAGCAGTGTAAACAGAGGCAATAATAAAACAATTAAAATATAAAGTGTATTCATTTTTTTAAGAGGCCACATTTTTAATACTCTTTAATCAAAAGTCTTTCTTTTATTGAGCTACAATTGAAAGGTAACATTATATCAGCCTTGGGTGTTATTATAGGAATCTGATATTTGTATATATCACATTATAAATTTTTTGCACAACCCCATTCTTTTATAATAAATAGAATAATCCAGGTATTTTCTATGGCATTATTGGTACAATATTGGATGAAAACTGAATATTCTAAACCTAAGACAACTTTTTTTGACTCATGAACTCCCAGTCCACTTATCTGTTTTATGGTAGTTCCTTGGTTTACCAGTTAGTCAATGGTTCTCCAATGCTTCATTTATCTCATTGTATCATCTGTCCTAAGAATAGCACTAGAAGCTATAATCCATATAGCTTGTGGGAAACTTTTCCCTGGTTAGCCTCACCAGTGTAGTGGTCTCCTTCCTAATCCCCTAGATTAGGTGCTGTGAAGACTATGCTTTCTTAATTAATCAAGTTCAATTTTATTTATTCTATTTTACAGAAGATATATTAGCCCTCCTAATGTTCTTACTTCTCATTTTGACTGTCAAAATTACACTATTGATAAAGTGATGATTAGGTCAAAGATTTTCATGAGTGATTATAATGTATATCAATCTCTAATTAGCTGTGATTCAATAATTACATTTCTTGAAGATCATTTTCTTCAAGACAATGATCAAAGTATCTGCACCCTGTATTTCAGTTGTATGTAGTGTGCCAACACTTTCTCCCTACCAAATACTAACCAAAATTTCATCACTTGTTGCAAATTGTTTCTTTGAGTCTGGATCTTATAGGTCACTTTTAACTCAAAGCTTACTTACGTGTTTATTTTTTTCTATTGATTCTGTATAACTTGGCATTTCACTATTGGGCTCTTCTCTATCCAGGTAAATCCATGGCTTCTAACAGACACAGATAAATTGCTTATATGATAGTGAAGGTGTTGTTTTTAATTTGCAGCAAAAAGTTACTTATTTTAGGTTACAAGTTCAAGGCTTCTTCAGAAATCAGTAACCTGATCCTTTAACAAGTTTTCCACTACACAAAGGCTAAATACAGTTACAGGCCTATTCCAGCAGAGAAAAATTAAAAGTTAATAAGGTGAATTCTCTCCAAAGAGTAGAAAGTAAATGGAGACTCATTTTTAAAAATGTAGGTAGTTATTGTGGATGGCATATGGTTTAGGAAAGAATTTCATTTCAAAATTGCCTCTTCAGATATGAAAGACACTTTGGTGCTAGAAATGTAGGCATAATTTTGATATTAATTTGCCCTCTTTACAGTGTTTTCACAGAGGATGTAATAGTTGCACTTCACAATAACCATATTAGATACACAAGGTAGAAATTATACTAATTTATAGTTAAGAAAAACTAAGTACAAGAGAAACTAAAAATTACTTTTCTAACATTTTTCATTAGTATTTGTCAAAACCTATTTTTTCTAATTCCTACATCGCCCCAAACGATTTTCATACTTGGTTAAGAGTATATCACTGTTGAAAATCAATCTTCAAATAATTATGCACAAATAAAGTTTGAGACTTAAGATAGATGTGATAAATAATAAGCCTGTTATACATACTACAGAAACAGACACACGTACACACAGTACTTCAGTTTTTAGTGAGACTTTCTTTACATCTATTATTTCAATTGCCTATCAAGCCATCTGGGATATAAGATTCCCCCCAAAAAAATCCCTGAGTTAGATCTGGAAATAAATATAAATCTAGCTAAATTGATTAGGATACTGGAGATACTCTTTGCAAGAGTCCAGTATTTGTAACAGTGCTGTGCTCACAAAATTGCTCGCAAAAGTTTAGAGAACTATGTTTTGGTAGTCTCCAGGGGAAATTACATACACAGAGCTGCAAGTCAACCAGAATGAACTCATTCAATTGCAGCCCAAATTATACTTTTCAGGAACTGTGTCTCTAAACTTTTCTTAGACTCAACTGATCTATTACTTCCACTGATGTGCAGTTAAGCTTGGCTACTTTTAATGAGTAAGTTTTTCCAAGGAAATTGGCTTTCCTCTTGGGTAAAAAGTAAAAAAGTCTCCCCAAACTTTTTTTCCCTTCTATATTTAACCAATTTTCTGTATACCCAGTTAAGAAAATACAACTGTTCTAAAAGATCATTTCTTACATCATTGTCATGATTTCCAACCTTCCTTTTTTCTCTTCCTTTCTGCTTCACAGCTGGATAAGCCTAGAAAGGACATAGTTCTAAAAAACCATTTTCTACTTCCCATGTTGAAGAATTTCAGCATTCAGTAATAGCTGTGAGATTTTTTGTTTTAAAATTTCATAAAATTAATGGAACATTACTTAAACCTTGAGTTGTTCATAGTTGTTTAGATACTTTGAAACATACCTGAGTAGTGGTAACACTCTTCAGGCAATGTAGTTGGAGAACATCTCAAGTTTTACTGCAATCTTGCTGTAAGAGGAAAGGCCATTAGCACAATGCTACTAAATGTACTCTCTATAAACCTGTATCAGTCTGTGAGCTGAGCACTCCTGGATTGGAAGGAATAAACACAAAAATTGAGAATAGGCATTCAAGAGTGTTCACAGTGTTTTAAGAGCATCATTTTTTGTCCGTTGAAGTTAATGATAAAATATCTGAGCTTGTATTTTGTGAAAAGTATCATTTATGCAGTAGTTCTATTGTATTTTCCAGAAATATCAGTGGTGATACTTTAGAAATAATATGAATTAATTACTGCTCCTTTACCATATGGAGTTTGAGAAGCAGTGTCCAGAGAGGTCAATTTAAACATTTGCTCATGGTAGAGGCATTTCATATAGAAAAAGAGAATGGTTAGAAAAACCATATTTAGGTCATGGTTTAAAGATGCTTGGTTAAGTTTACAAGGTGTAGAGCTAGTTTCTCAGAATAAATCTTAATTTCATTAAAATTCATCAGAAAATCACTTAAGAATTTTCAAGGAATGGGTTTTTTTGCAGAGACTTTTGATAGAAAATATTCTGACTCAGATAAATTTTGCTTTAATTTGTTTTCTGTTGGAGTCAAGAAGAAGAGAGAAGCAATTTGGTTACATACTGAACATCTGGGTTAGCTAAATTTCATCCTGCCTTAAGTTTTCCAGATTGAGTAAGTTTGCAGCAGCTGATCTAAGTGACTCTTGTTGGTGAGTTTATATGAGAATGCTATTTCCCAGGAAGGACTCAGCAGATCAAGGTTTTAAGCATGATCTCTTTGATATACTACCAGCCTGGTATTAGAAGGGGAGAGAGAGCAAAAAAGGCAAAAATGTGCTTTGGTGATCTTCCTGGTCCCCTCAAATAACTACATGTATTTTTCCTTAAATACACATTAAGTTCCTGAATGTTGTGAGTTCTTTGCTTCCCCAAAGATAATTTTTATATTCAGAATAAATTTTAGCACTTCCTTAAGTGAGTTTACAAAATTCTTATGATGGAACGTGTTTAAATTTTGATATTGTTCTCAAATAGCAAACATATTTAGGGATATATTTTCTTCACTTGAAACATCATTCCTGCCATGGCTATGTGAAATTCATTTATGTTGAGGGAAAATGAAATATTGCTTTATAACATTACTTATGATTGAAAAGAATTCTGATCTAGAAAAATACCCACTCTTTATAGATTGTCTCTTTTTTTAATTCCTATCCAGTTGTTTTGGACTTTATTAATTTGAATTTTAGCCTTTTTCTCCAATTAGAGTTAGGCACAGAAAATTTGTCAGTAGAAGTTATAGTTGAACAATAACTTTTCTTAAAGGATATATTGCCTGTTCTCTCCTTTAAAAATAAAGGAGAAAATATTATAAATTATCCTCCTTAAAATGAAAAGGTTGGCTAATCATGGCTTACAGTTTTTATCATCTGCATTGGTGCTCATATTTAATGCTTTCTCACTAATCTACAATCCATTGTATAAGTTCATTAAATAGCTATCAAGAACATCTCAATAGTAAGGAGAGCTGCCCTTTAAGTTCTTGGGTTGAATAAGTGGTGGGAAAATTCTACCATTGACCCAAACATTGAAAGAACTGTTAATAATGACCTTCACACCTATTCCAAAGCTTATTCCAAAGTATCAGAGTAACATATAACTTGTTATCATATGTGTTAAAGTCCTGTTAAACTGCCAGTAATTTAAATAACCACATTTTGAGAAAGCAAAGAAGAATAATAAATCAGTAAAAAAAAAAAAAAAAAAAAAAAAACGTTGCGATGTTTAAAGAACCTATATGTATAGCTTCAGAGGTAATAGATTTTATTTAGAACATAAGAACATGTAAATTTCCACATCATCCCAAGGGTTTGCATATTAACTGGATTCTGAACACAGAACATAAAACAATTTGATGAAGCTTCACTCATACTTTAAAATAACTAACACTAGGAAGAGTGGAAGTCAGATTATAGCATCATTTAAGGACACCACAGTGTACCATTGGAAGTTTAAATTTCAAGATCATTTCAAAGTCATAATCTCTTTGCCTATTAGAAAGAAAATCTGGAACTTTTAAAGAGATCTGTTTACATAAGCAGATGTGAAAAGCCATTCTGGTAAAATTATTTGCAGATTTCAAACTCAAGTTAACCCTAAACCTGTGAAGAATGCTGTGTGGATTACATTTAAAAGGATGCTAAATAGGAGGGGCCAACTATCACCACTTGGGAAGCTGAAACTTCATTCCAAAATCAACAGAATGAAATAATTACATGCAGTAAAAACTACACCAGCTGTAGCTTTGGCATTTATAGTCTGCCCTCTGGTGGGAGGTTTTATAAATCACAATTTTAACTGTTGAATTGACACAACATGGTTTGGTGTTTCTTATTTCTGGGCTTTATGTCTAATCAAATAGCTTAAGGAAAAATACAGGATGACTTTTTGAAGCAGAGTTGCCTGAGAAGTCATCTAATCCAACCTCCAAAGTTTACCTGGAGATGATAAATGATTTAGTCAGGTGTGAAAGAAGTGAACTATTTATTATTCATTTCCTCTGTGTCCCAAGGAAAGTATTGATTATTGAATACCTGTAAAGTACCAGATATTCTATATGCATCCGTTCCTGTAACTTCATTAACTTTGAATTTAGTCCAAGGCTTTGTGCTTCATTACCCTGTTACCTTAAAGTCGTCTTCCAAGTGATAACAGCACATCTCCAGTCTATTCACACCTGCATATTCGGGCTTGAAGTGTTGTTTCAGGTTCTCTTTCAGAGGGGTTTATGAGGGACAAGTTGGGTAGCAGTGGGTCCACAGAGATGCTGATCTCTCTGAGACTTGGTGTCTCCATGTCAGCAGTGGAACTGGAAATCCAACTCCAGAACACTGGGCCACACAGAGACAAGGGTGCATGACAGAGTCACAGTGAAGCCCCTCAGAAAGCTGAGGAGAAAATGAACCAAGGAGGCAGGTGAGAGGAGACTGACAGGGTCTCAGAGTGGGTGAGAGTGCACTGGTGCATTTTCATCCATTCGTGGGGTGAGTTTATCCATATACACTAAATCAGTTTGAAAGGCTCAGAGTAGGCAAATTTGTATAGAATATGATTTTTGTTTTTTAAGAAAAGGTGCAGGCAAGAATGAAGGTAAGGTGGCAGGAAGGAAGAGAGATAAAGAAGCAGTTTTTATTTATTTTATTTAGTCGTTCATCCTGGCTGTATCCTGAGGCCCTGACACATGAACCCAGGTTTCTGGGATATGTGTGGACTGCACTTGACTGGAAGTGACAGACCTAACCAACTCCACCAGGCACTACAGAATATGAATATGTTTGAAATTAGAAAATGTTGTAGCAATATGTTGAACTTCTAGTTTTTAAAAAGTTCTTTTTTTTCTTATGTAATTCATGCTACACACAATAATATAATAATTAATACTTACAGGCCACCTTTTATGTGTTTGTTTCAATTCTTTCATGTATCTTTCTTTTTTAAGGAAAGATATAGACAGGAATGAAAATAAGTAGGTAGGCAGGCAGGCAGGCAGGAAGAGAGGGGAAGAAAAGACATTTATTTATTTAATCTAGTTGTTACCTTTGTTGGTCTCACCTGGTCCTGGGTCTTTAACCTGGCTCCTTAGGATGTATGTGGATTATGTCCAATAGCCTTATCTGCTAGGCCACCAGGGCATACCACTTTTCATTTATCTTATACCCACAGCCCTCCCCCTCCTCATGAAGCCTAGTGTGCCCTCAATTTGCCCACAAGTAGACTGCATCCCAAGGAGAGTGAGTATCATGTCTAAGATCACATGATCAATAAGTGTGAAGAGCTGGGACTGGAACCTAGACTGTCTGGTTCAATTTATGTTCCTAACTTGTTCTCCAAACCTACATTGAAACTTGTGGTGGTGGAAACCCAAATGTTGTGTTATATGGATGCTACTTAGCAGCAATAGTAGAAAATTGCTAGTTAATTATTATATATTGAGGACAACAAAGGAGAATTTTTGTCTTTTTGCCTTGTATGTGCAGATATCCTCTTATCTTCCCTTACTCAGTTTTAAACAAACTTGAGTCTTTTATTGCATTTGCATTTGGAAAACTTTTAGGTTTTGATAGTTACTCATTTATTAATGAACCATTAATTCAACAATATGTAAAACACCTCTGAGTGTCAATTACCATGCTAGGAACTGAATAACAATTAGAGCTGATTTGTGTTGGTTCAAGAGAGCCAATGGTTAATATTTCAGAACTTTCTGAAGTGGTTGTCAAACACAAACATTAACAAAAATTAAATTATATGAATACACACATTTATTAATTATACTTAAAAACAGTTAAATACTAAAACCTTATCACTTCCTTTTTTGCTATATTTTATTATTCATGTTTTTGAGTTTATGTACAGCTATAACTATCGCAGAAATACAATGTAAGAACGTGCTAGCTATTGTACATTTCTTCCCAACCCTACTTCATTCAGTGACCACAAACTGATAGCTTGAACTTGATCAATGTGCATCATGGAATTTGACAAATGCTACAAATCGGGCCCACCCCACCCCAAAAAAGGAGCCAGTTATTAGAAATTTAGCAGAACACTTTCAGTTACAGTAAAGATAAATATGCAGCCACTACTGAAAAATAATTCTTAGTCTTAAGGGATTTATAATTTGAACAGTAAACACACTCAAAATTAAAAACAAAACCCTCCGTGGTCTCTAACAAAGATAATTTCATAGTATTCCTTTTTAGCAGGGTCAACTCTATTTCCATATGTTTTTGGACTATGCTGGTGGAAATACAGAGCTGGTGCCAAGTTTCTGAAATTGGAATCACTCAGGGCCTCTTCGGGGCAGTGGTGTCGCTATATTTCTAGCCATGGCTCTGTGATCTGACAATTTTTACAAACTGGACTTTGGTGCAAGAATCGGCTATTTAGCCAAGGACCACTTCACAACAGTAGTCACAGCTTTTCTTTTGAGGTGAGAAGGCCTGAAGCACTTAACGAACAGAGTCCTTCCAGGACCCACTTTCACTTCAGATAACAGCTAAGCAGAGAGCATGCTCAGAAACAACCACAGAGCTTGTGGGTTTACAGGATAAACAAAGTGTGACTGAACCTGGAATTTGGGTTCTTTCTAACTAGAAACTTTCTTCTTAAATATCTGCCCTGATTGAACTGCCAGTCCTTTAATCCACAAGATTGAATATATCAAAAATGAAATTTTCTTCATTTTTTTCCAATAATTAAAATTGGTTTTTGTTTTGTGGCTTTAAATATTCTGGGCAGCTGAAACTAAATCTCTCCCCCTGAGATTGTATCCAATTTTAGGAGACTTTGGATCACCACAGCATTAGGGAAAGTGAATTCCTGGGAATGCTGACCTTCTTGGAGACACGCCTGTCTGGACTTCAGGCTTGCACCACACTTCTCACATCTATATCCTTGTCCTGGCAGCAAAGCAGAATTAGGGCTGCCAGAAGTGTATCACTTGTGTGTCACTATGAAAAACATTCTACTGCCCTCTAGCCCCCAACACACACACACACACACACACACACACACACACACGCTGTCTTGGACCATCTGTCTACAATCTGTCTAGACATGAGGCATAGCTATGGATCGTTAGACCATCTGGTCATCCTGAGTATTTCTTCTTCCATTTTTGCTGCCCAGTGTGGATGGTAGTTTGGAAACAAGGCTGCTTCTTCCTCTCCATTAGTTCAAGAACAGGATGTGGTCACTTCTGTGTCTCAAGTAAGTGAGAAGAGGAAGTGAAGTTGTCTACTAGCTCCCTCTAAGTGATGACAAGAAAAGAGGCTGAGTAATTTCCACAACTTTCACAATAAGAAATAAGACAACAAATAGTGATAGGAGTAGAAAGGAAACAATGTCCAATCCAAGGTTACTCCAGTGCACTGCATCTCCTGGTTATAATCAAGGAGTTCCCTGGAGTTTCAATTATAAACTAGCCAGTGGAGAAGTCCAACTGGATGGGCAGGAGGGGTCATTAGGGAGATTATCTCAATATCTATTACCTATTTACCTTTATTTGCCTGGCATAAATATTGCAACAAATAGAATAAAATTGCAGTTCATACCAGGTCTATTCAAAAGGGTATATTTTGATCATTATCTGAAGGAGTGAGACACTGGAAAGATAGAATTATTCTCTGTATAGATGATTCAGATAATTAGGATTCTTATTTATAATCAGTAGGTTATAAGATGGAGTAGTATCATAGAAATACATGAAGTGATAAATATGACTGGAGAACTAGACATCTCAATGACCATTTTGCTAAGGAAATAGGCTGTTATTTTTAAACATTCATTGACTTTTTCAAAAAAAGAAAAGTACAGGCAAAAATGAAGGCAGCAGAAAGAGAGAGGAGGAAGAAACATTTTGTTTATTTTTACTTAGTTGTTCATCTTGCTTGTTCCCTGTAGCCCCAGGTCTTGAACCTGAGTCATAGGGATGGGCTATGCCAGTAGGAGGCAGCAGGCCTAACCACTAAAGCAACAGAGCACTCCACGTTCATTGACTTGTAAAAAATCATGCTGCAAAGGATGGAGAAATAGTCATCCTTACTACTAAAAAAATTATAAACTATTCACCTCTATAAAAACAAGGCTTAGCTAAAAGTTCTTTACTACAAAAGAGTTAAAATGATAGAAAATACTTGTTGAGAGTCTACAATGTTTATTCCAATTGTCTGTGGGATGCCACTAATATATAAGAATGAGATGGATCTTAACCACAGGGAACTTTCTAGCTGAGGTTGATGAGAGATGGAATGGTGAAACTATCTATCCTCACCCAAAACACAAGTCAGTTAATTTAACCCTTGAAGTCTAATTTTTTTCTATTATCTTACACGCATTCTCTCTCATCTGATAGAAAGTGACATATTCATAGACTGGAGAACATGTAAATAAATTTATTCAGTATGGGAAAATTTATTGAGTGTGAGTAGAGGATCCCCCACTCTGACATAAGTAAACTGTATGAAATTTGGTCATGTTATTGTAGTCCATCCTCAGTTCCTTCACTCTGTCCCTTGCAGAAATATCTATAGATCCAATCAAGAGGTGTGCCTCCTGAGTGATAACTATGTTCTACACACCCTAACTATATTGTGTGTCTAATTCTCATGAGGGTTTCTTTAGTTTGGGCACCTCCAGATCGCAGTGGTGTTAATACTGCAGATATGGCTTTTCAGCTGCATACAGCAATTATGGATTGTCTGTCATCTTTAAAAGGTCATTTTGCAAAAGAATTCAGGTATACTGAAATATTAGTTATGGGGCATGTGGAAGGATCTTTAGAACTTTGAGTCTGCTCCTCCATTTACAGAGAAGAAAACCAACACCTCATTGTTTATCTATTTCTAATTCTTTAATGGTTAAGGTAAGCACCTTGCAATTTTTAAATGCCTGATGACAAATCCTGTGTTGTATTCATACTCCTCCATTGGAATCCCTTTCTTCCATACATATGAGCTAAACATGTTTATATTGATTCTGACCTTGTGTCTGTTACTATGTCTCTTTCAACTTTATTAAATATCATCTTATCCTCAACATGAAACACTTTCTCACCTTTGTTCTCTCCAGATCTCATCAGTGGATAGTCTGTACTTCTTTATTCCTATGGATTTCCTGTTTTCGGATCAGAAATTCCTTTGGCTAAGCCTTAACATTCTCAAACTTAGTGGGCATCCTCTGTGAATTATTTATTGCCTCAGTCATGTTGCAACTAACCCTTTCAAAATTCAGTAGTTTACGATAATTATAGTTCAAGAGTTTGCATTTTGCAGATTTTGGTTTTGCTCTACCAGCTGGTTCTTTTTGTATCACTGGTCTCACATGCCTGATATTCAGCTAGGGTGAAAAAAGTGACTGGGCCACCTACCTCTCACTGGCTTTCCAGCAGAATTTGCTTGGACATGTTTTCATGGTGGTGACAGAGGTGTAAGAGAAGCTTGAGCCAAGTCTACTAACATCCTATTGACAAAACAAGCCATGTGACTGGAACCACAGTCAGCATGAGAGGTCACTGAACACTTACATGGCAAAGGAATGGAGGGATGAGAAGTGGATCCAGTAATATAATTACCCCATTGTACATTCTAAACAAAAACTCAACTATGAAGTGAAAATATTGAATTTGTCTGCACAGAGCCAAAGTTACTATAAGGCACAGATTTATTTCAGCAATTGAAGATTTATCTTTCATAGAGAACAATCTTCAGCATCAACTGACAATGATGCATTTTTACAGTAAAGAGTAATTATTATATAAATCAAAATACTATTTAATTCCTTTTAAGAAGCATTTATTTACCAAACATGATTTGCTGGTAATAAATAAATAGCTAGCCTATTGATCAACATAAATAGTATAAGGAATCCCTGCTGAACCCCAAAGACTCCCCAATTTTTCTAGACAGTGTGACAGATGCAGAGAATATGACCCATGGAAGTTGGACTATGTACAGCTCTCTTAGTTCAAGAAATGATTTGTTATGGAGTAGATTTAGGTGCCTGAAATAAACACTAGACATAATAAAGAAAAAATACAAAATTCAGCAAAGGAATTTTTAGTTTTTCCAGATCACTACAGTAGCCACATGAGGTGGTGGCGATGTACCTAAAGATTTTCCAGAACTTAATCTGAAGAGAGTAGTTAGAACTGATTGTGGAAATGCAACTTGCATTACATCTGTTTTATCTTTCAAGGGGAGCAAACTAGGAAGGGTGAACTCTCCCAGTTAAAAAGAAGCAGCACTGACTTATCATGTCAGATTCTCTCTCAATAAATACAATTTGTGTAGACAAAAAATTACATATCTGACTTGCTGCCTCCATCCCTAAATTTCTTATTAGAATTTACAACAGTTATCACCTTAAAGATTCCACTAGGTGGAGATCCTGAGCCATATTTCATGGTTTATGACCAAAAAAAATGAAGAAATATGAAAAATATTTTATTTTGCTTTTTACTTCATTTTCATGACTTCTTTTCTTTTGAAATATTGCAGAGTAGAATTATTCATCGACTGGTATAGTAAAGAAAATCTGGCATGTACAAACAAGTGCTTCATAGGTTTTTAGTAACACCTATCAAGGAGCCTGAATTGATACCAGAATCCAGAGTGTAAAATCCATGATGGTATTTTATTATAAAAGAGAAGTGCAAGGGTTGGTGCTTTTTTTTTTTTTTAATACATACTGGCTAAATCACACATCAATTATTTGAACTGATTTGTTTATAAAGACATCTTAAATCAGATGACTAGCTTCTGTCAACTCAATTTTTTATTGTTTGTAGTCTAGAAAAGTAAAATCATAATGAAAAAAGTCAAAGAAGGTATATTTGCAAGGCTTGTGAATTAAGTAGCTCTTGCTTTAGTGATTGATGGAGATACTAAATATCATGGGTTGTGATCCACACACATTTTCTGGGTTCTGAAGGAAGGGGGTGAGTTTGATTCCCTTGGCTCATAAAAAGAACATCTGAATTTCTAGTTCCAGCTACTGAATAGGAAAGCTAATACCTGCCACCAGGAGCCCCAGTGGTGGATAGCTAGGTTTTTCAGAGGCAGCTCTGAACTTAGATAACCCCTTTTTCCTTCTTCTTCCATACTCCAGTATCCACCTCTGCTCTGACTGAGCCAATTTTGTATTTTATATACCCTCTGCTCCGCTTTACCTGTCTCTGGTTCTTCATTTTAAGTTTTCAAAATTGTCTAACACCTATATTCCCAGCCCCATCACCAACTTGGTTTGGTTTCTTTTCTCTGCTAACAACTTTATTACATGTCTTCAAGTCTATATAGATCCTTGAGACATTCTTACCTTCTTTAAAGATGTGATGACCATTATTCCATCAAGGGGAATCCCTAAGTCATTAAGTTCCTGTAGGTTATAACATCCTCCACTCAGCAGAAAAAGCAAAAAAAAAAAAAGAAAAAGTCCTCTCGAGAATCAGATTTCCACAGGATATTATGACATGAGATCATCCAAAAGTAATCATTTTTTTTATGCAGTACTCTAACAGAAAACATTTTTACTAGGCAGAGTGATAAATAAACAATGACTTGGTAATACATCTGTCCTAGAAGAATTTTTCATTTAAGGAAGTTAATTATATCCAGAGCAGCAACCTTGGGCTAGTGTGGGTTGTAGACCATGAGCTGGCAATGGCCTCATTATGTAGAACTCAGTGTTATAAATGGTAGTCATTAAGACAGGATTTTACCTTCTTTAAGGAGCCAAAGATACAAATGCAGAGTTTCTCAAATTGGGCATTTTGGGACAGTTCCAAGGTAATGGAAGAGGATGAAAGAGAACAGCTTTGAAAACACTGTGTGTGATGGTAGCAATATAACAAATCACTATCCTGCTTCCTACCCCCCCCAACCCCCACCACATACTTTCCCTGCTGTTTCCTTTGCCTAGTGACTGCAATGACTAGTCTTTTGATCACTTCTTCCTCCTCCTCATCTCATTATCTTCATATTTCCTGCCAATCCCTTCATAATACCCCCCAATAAAAGACAAAAGAAAAATTCTGCTAGTATACTTTCCTCCTTAAATCCTGAAAGTCCTATTATACCTTTATTGTGAAGCGAAAAATACAAGGTGAGATATGCAAATGCTAAGAGAAGGGCTGGGTTATCCATGAAGATAGATATGGTTCTTACCTTGGAGGACAGAGACCAGGTTTGAAATTTGTAGATGAGTGGGGAGTGTACTTTCAATTGTCTGAATGGTGTGATAGTATTCGGTTCCTGGGAGACTCAGGTGTTCATTGACTTAAAATGAGAAGTCCTATGTAATAAAACATTGTTCCACTCCAAGTGCCAGTAGTTTGACTGTTAAAAATTTAGTGGAGTAAAATATATTGATTCCTTAGATCTGGGTCACAAAATAGCCATCAAGATAGCAAAAGTGGCCAGTGGAAGTGTTCAGTTTGCCTGGAAGCATGTCTTACTAACATTTGAATGATGGTGAAGTGCATCCTCATTTCCTGGTAAAGCCCATCTTCCCTGAGACTTTTCACCATTTCACTCATTTGCACTATCCACATGGAACTTGCAAACATTTGAATCTACCCAGTGATTTTGATTTAGGTGTCACATTTATGCTATGGAAAAGAAAAGCAAACCCTGAATTCTCCCTCTTATTGGTTTGGTTTTTCTTCCTCTGGCATTTATGAAGTCTTTGGTGTTGTGGACCATGTCTGGCTGTGTTTCTAAGGGACAGTTCCTGGGGTAGTACAAGGAGATCTTATTCTTTTACTTCTCTTGTGCCTACTGTGGATCCATTGAATCTTTCTACAATCTACCTAAGTCCCTTGTTAAAAGCATTTTCATTGTATTATATTTGTTTATAATGATTAAAGTGTTTTTAAAAAGGTTTTGAGCAGCTACAGTAACAGGACAATTAAAAATAGAAACAGAACCATTTAAGAGATCAATTAAAAGAAGTAAACCTACTAAAATTACTTCAGCCAGACATCTAATTCAACTCTGTACTTCTTTCAATCAACCAGAGTGGATTATATCATTCTATTGTCCAATTAAGAGAAGCATACATTTTTTTGCACCAAGAGATAGACCTCTTAAGCTGATATTAAAGCCTGAAAATATTTTATTGCACAATTTTTATAATGTAATTCCTGCTAATATTTTCAGTCTATCTGTATTTATTGCTACAAAAATGGATTATCTCTCCATCAAACCAGCTCTCTTTCAGAAATACTCTGGCTTCAGATATGCAGAAATGTGGAGGGCCAAGAAAAGCCTTTGAAAACAATCTTGGGATTCTTAATATACATAGGGCAACGATTATAAAGCAAATGAATATTTTCGCTAAATTTTGTCAGGCAATTTGGGGCATAGATATTTTTAAGAACGCATACTAAAAATATGGTACTAGAATTACATTATTTAATGTGTGGCAATGACAGAATTAGGTAACTTTCTTTTCATATTAAATCTCTTGCGTAGTGAGTCGATGACTTTAATTGGTTTATTCCAAGGATTTATGAAGCCTGGGCACTGCTGCTGTCTACTCTGTGAAGAAGAAATTTCTTTCCAAATTTTGAGGTCGAATTATGGCATTCTGGCCTTCCTGTTTTGTGACCACAGGCACAGAATGAATTCTAGATATTCTCTTTGTGAAACAGTGTGATGAATGAAAAGTGACTTGTTGGACTTCGTGTGGGTACAGAGAGGAGGGAGACCTGGTTGGTAGGAAATGGTGATTTACTTACCATTGTGTTCTAGAGATTTAGTTCCCTAAGACATGCCACTGAGCAGTCTCTGACTGGAACCTCAGTTTCCCCCAATAGTTATACAGTGTACATCATCTTTTTTTATTTCCTAGAAAACTCAAATTTATATTTATCCAAGTTACTTTAACTTACTTCTTTGATTTCCAACACAGCACTCTTCCCTGATACACATTAAAAATTAAGTCACACATTTGTGTGTATATTTATCTGTATATAATAGGACATATTTGTCATAATATATATTATAACATTATATTCTAAGTGATTTCAAACTTTTTTGGAATTCATACCCTATTCCAAATATATTAGATAATGAATCATGATATTTGTTTTTAGTGCTGTTAGCAATCCTGCCATGTATATATTTTCCATCTGACTGTTTAATAGAGACTTCCATGTGGCCACATCAGAACCTCACAACAAATATTTCTTGACTCTCTCACGCTGTGTTTCTTCTAGTAGGACTCTAACACATTTTCAAATAGGGCTTATACATTTTAATATCAAATCATCATAACCAAGTTTGCATACTGATTTAGGCACGTATTCTGTCTGTGTGTCCGTGGATGCACTGTGCAGGGCTCCTGCTTGCTCTGAGATGCCTGTGAGTCTGCTGAGCACTACCTACCGAGAGGGGAAATGTCTTCAGTTCCATTCGGGGCTGGCAGGAGTAGCAGGAGTGGCTGTCAGTTTCCTGTCCTCTCTGAGAAGAGCTAGTGGCTCCTGAATCTCCCATCATGCAAACACTTATTCACTTGCGAGTTGTGGTTTTAAAATTATAAATGGCCATAGCTAGTTTTGACAGTGCTTGTAAACATTCAGACTCAGCTCTTAAAATTTATTGGAATATCAGCTTTCCTAAAAAAGGAATACAGGTTGATAATTACCATTTGTCCAGTTACCATAAAGCAAATCAAGCAACTTTGGATTTTCCGTGACAGAACTAAAGGCTAGGCTGTAAGGAAGGGGGTTGGGAGAAATCTTTAAAACACGAAAACAAGCTAAACAGTGTAACAGGAACCTTGTCATCCAGATGTAGTTCTTTTGCTACACATATTCCTTTATCCTTGCCACCCACCCTTGTCTTAATCCCTGAAAATGCCTGTTTTGGAGGAGTTTCTATGATAACCAGTTTTCCTTTTGAATATCTCCAGAAGCTTTTGTTTTCATCATCTGAGGATTCTGGCTCAGTTTCCATTCCTCTGTGTTCCCTCGTCGCTTTGTCTGCCTCGTCTTTTTCAGCAACATAGCCTTTTTAGTACCTCGCTCACATGGGGAAAATTCTATTCTGCTCAGGGACCCACTGAGGCTTCCACATCAATAAAGCAAATTGATGGCAGGTTTAACACATTTCCCAATTATTGTCTGCAGATGCTCTCCACAACAAACAGTCGCTGAAACCCTTTTCACACAGGAAAACACTCTTGGCAAAATGATCTTGTTGGGAGCTTAGAAAGGAAAACCCTAACAAAGGAAGAATAGAAAATATTCACTTAAAGTAGCTTCCTGGCCATAGAAACCACTCCTGTTCAGAGGGATAAGAGCAGAAAATGTCCCAAAGCCTGATCTTGAGGCTGCCATATTGAAACTAATGCTTACTGAGAGAAAGTGGCTGTAAGAACACAATCCATTATTTTATTATCTCAGTGATCATGTTGTGTTTTGTATTTTTGTTGTGGATTTGGTTTTTTTTTTCTATTTCCTTGATTTCACTTTCCACTGTTGTGAATTCAAGTAATTAATCCTGCCAGCCCAATTAATCTTTGCCTCAAGTCTCTCAGACTTGATTTTGAAAGGCCTGTCCCAAATTAGGGAGGATGGTCGCACTTCAGACTCTTCTTCTGGTTTTTAAGAAAAAAGAGAAAGACTGAGACATTCAGACATGCCTGATTATAGGGAAAGATTCAGCATTTATTAGTCTGTCCCCTGTCAGCAGGCAGTCTCTAGTATACTAATTGTTTAACAACTTAATTTTTTTCTCTGTATTAAAAATCTTCCTTCTTCTGTATCACCTTTTTCTTCCCCTCTCCAGATAAAGAATTAGAAAATTACTTTCAAGACCTTTTATTTTGTCTGTAATTATTGTCACATACCTTTTTGGGCAGCCCTAGGACACAAGTGAAACAATCAAGTCTCAACACCACCAAAGCCACACACCTAAGAGGACTAAGTCCTGTCTGCTTAGCCTCATCTGTCCACATCAAGGGGACGTCAGGGGCTCACAAAGTTACAGGGACTGCGATGGCAGAACAGCAGCTGTCCCTGAAACCCTCTAAAGCTGCTGTGGATAGTTGCTATGGTCCCCAAAATGAATGGTTAAAGCAAAAATGTGAGTGCTTCTTTGGGTTTTTTATCAGGACTTCAGCCTGGGAGACACCTAGTTGCCTAACTGGTGGTGTATGTCCACATAGACAAGGTGGGATAGTTCTAAAGTCGGTAGACTTTGCAAATTAGGGTTTGAAGCTCATCAGGTTCTAATTGGTGGCTCATTTTGCAAATTTGGTTTCATTCAATTAAGTTCCAATTAATGCCATAGTATACAAATCAGATGACAAGTAAGGTGAGCAGTGATTGACGGAGTTTCATTTCTGATGTCTGTTGGCTGCCTGGTTTTGTTTCCACTCCTCCTGAGATGGCTGTGTCTGAGCATGTCTGGATATGCCTGGACCTGATTCTCAACAACCTCTCAACTCTGTTACAGTTACCAAGATTTAAAATTTTGACTCCAAATGCTTATTTTTTGTCACTGTCATATCAAAATTCAATGTGTAGTAACCAATGAGAGCCCTGACAGGCACGAGAAGAGAACAGAAGGCCAGTGCTACATTGCGAAAAATTCCACCTTGTTCTCCTACCGTCTGGAGAAGGGGCAGGAGTGCTCTATGATGGGGAGAAGATAAGGGATCTTTCAGTAGATGTGTGGTATCTCTGCAAAGCTCAGCTAGTCTGCAGTTTCCCCACTTGTACTTTGAAGTGAGCTAAAATGATACATCTACCTCTTCCCTCCACACACAAGCCAAATCCTGATTTCAAGGAGGCAGAAAAGCCTTCCAAATGCAACAACACAAGATACAAAGCTATAGCCTAGGGGCAGATGTGAGCTTTCTTAAAAGCAGAGCAAAACTTCTTGAAGCCATTCTCCTTGAGGGGAGTGGAGGAAGAGGAGTGAAGGTCTGAACTTCAAAGAAATGTAAATAAAACATTCCTTCTGCTCTGATTTAATCTCTTCATTGGCCGCTTTCTTGAGGGGCTACCTAAGTGAGTGAATTTGCCAGCTCCTTCAAGAAATCAAAGCTTTTCAGAACAGGCTCATCAGTAGGGATGCTTTACCCCAGGAAACTGTAATTGGAGGTAAATATTAATTTCAGAGAAAGGCCTTTGAGTCCAAGAAGTACAGCAACAATGTGCCTCCAAGGAGCCCCTTCTTTTCTTTTCCATAACCGTTGGAAGCAGATTGTGGGAGCAAAGCTTATCTTCCATTTTTATCCATTTTAACAATACTCTGCCTACTGCCAGTTAAACTGAGCTGCCTTAAGCTCAACACAAAAAGCTCTTTTCAGAGCATCTAGCCGATAACTTTCGAAAAAAGAAAAGGAGCCTTTTCACACAGCTCTCCTGGTGCCCTTTCATGAGCTGGGGCTGTGTTCAGATAGCCAAGCCTGAGATGGCTTTTGGGGACAAAGACATCATCAACTATTATATCTACATTTGCTGTTCTTTAAAGTTAGTGCCATACTCTTGCCGCTATCTTCTGTCTTTCATACAATGCCACCCTCTTCCCCCGGATGGGCGGTCCACAGTGGTGATGGGTTCTTCCTTATACTTTGGTCAGTGAGACTCTCCTGTGTCACCATGTCTCCCTTCAGGTGGTGGTCCCCCAAGCTCATGGCCTCATCTGGAGACTTGGTAGACCCCCGTGGCAAAGGTGATAAAAAGAATTTGAAACAGACAGGATCACGAGCAGATTCAACTAGAACTGTATCTTTTGTTTCCATCTCAGCAGTACAATGTGGGCTGCTGCTCTCTGTGCTAGAGAGAGCTCAGGAATGCCAGTTCCCTTTCACAAGAAGGGCAGGGGTGTGCCCACTCTGTTCCTGCTGCTGAGATTTCTGAGAAATCTGGAGTTTATTTTAAAATATCTGTACATTACTTTGAAGTAAGGCTACTTTGAAGTAACTCTGAAGCTGTTTCTAAAGAGCTAAATGAGTGTCTGAAAAGACTGGGTGGAGGAATAGCCCTCTTCTCCAACCCTAGTTGTGCTTTCTCTCCACCGTGGGCCATGTGTTCCTTCATTTACACAGCAGACCTTTCTGGCCAGACCAGATTTTCTAACAGTCAGACTCACTGAGGATCCCCCAGGCTCTGCTCAGAACCCATTACTCAACTCAGTCTAAGGAGAAAGGAAAACAATGCTAACATCATTTTAATCTCCCATATGACCTACTTCTGAATGTGAAACTTTCTTTCACATCCTCTAGACATTGGGCTGCTGATGCCATGTCCACCTCATCATTCTGACCTTGAACAATGTTCTACTATTACTTACTTCTTCCTGTCATCTTGGTCATAGGTTAGTCCTGAGAATCCAATTCTAAAGCAGAGGTTCATACACTGAGATTAAGGAGTACTCTTGTGATCCAGTCTGTGAAAGGAAGGGACAGGGATGGGGCATCCAGAGAAGTAGAGCTACCTACCACACAGCCCCAAGGAAGCTGAAGAAATCTGCTAACCTCTAAGTGGGTGGGATACCTGGGAGCCAGATGGTCCTTCAGAGTTGTCCTAAATTGACACAAGGAGAGCAGGCCTTTTAGTTTTTTATACCTTTGAATTCAGGCTTCCCTCAGAAGGAAGTATGTCTTTGGCAAGGTGAGTCTCTTCACCCAAGGCTGCCCTACTCGGGGTTGACAGCTGAGGGTTGTGTTTACAGTAGTAGGGGAATAAAGCCTGCATTCCTCAAGGGAGATGAAGGCATGTGTCATGTCACCCATCACAGTTCTGCCTTACAGACCACTAGGTGGCCTGCTGGGAACATCCTACTAGTGATTGTAAGGAGATAGGTGCTTAGAGAGGGAATGCTCTCCAGAATGTGCATCTTCCTCTCTGCATAGCAGGAACCTGATGGGGCAGTGGCAAGAACAGCACCTGCAAATACCAAAGTGGGTCCCAGTTAGCCTGGCTCCAGAAACAGAATTGTCCATTGATGATGTCATACATACCGCACTGAAGCAGCATCTGCTATGCATCTTTGCTATCATCCATGGAGACTGAATCTGTCAGCAGGAGAGAAGAGAGCCAGCATTTAGACTCAACAGCAAGCCTGGCTCTTAATAGAGAAAAAAATAAATACATATTTATCTAATCAGATAAAGGAAATCCATTGTCTCTGTACAGTTGCCATCTAAATTATCTACTTAATTATAATGTAAAAGGTTTTGTGAAATACTTTAAACTTTATCCTCTGAAAATTCTTTCCTCCATGTATTTATATTTTTAAAAGGGAAAACAAATATTTATGTCTATATATTATGCTTATATATGATATACAATGCAAATGTATTTACATAGCATATACTATATATTTTATAAACATGTATATATTTTATATACGTATTGTAAGCTGCTTTTTGCTCTTACCCTGTATCTTCTTCCCATTTTACTATAGAATAATTATTGGTACCTAATAAAAATATTATCAAATAGCATCATTTTCTTCTATGTTATTATTGTAGGACAGTGGGTAGATTTGTCTACACAAGTGAGGGAAGTAGAAAGCTGAATTATTCAATGACTTTGATTAATGTTTATGTCAGAGCTGGAACTAATGTATCAGTAATGGGGAAGTTCAATTAGTACTTTAATTAATTAGACTCCTGCTTTTAGCTCTATTGTGAAAGATAATTATTTGTTAGCTTTGCTTAGGACCTGGGTTAAAGCCTTGATTACAGGTATTACGAAAAGTATAATGCCATTGAGGTTGGAGCTCTTTGAAGAAATGTGAAACTTGTGAAAATAGAAAATGTCAGTGAAAATTCAAACTCATTGTCATGTACTAAAGTCATCAAAGCCTCCACTAAAAGTTATAACAAATTTAAAAAAAAAGATTATAACCAAAGATAGGTTTAAAAGTAAGACCCCTTTGATGCTTTCATTATCTTCTTTTTTAATTTAGAGCCATTTTTAATTGTAAATTCAAGACAATACAGTATCATTCATTAACTAAGGCAATCTATCTGCTAGGAAATTTTGTCCTTACAATGATAAATCTACTAATAAATATTAAGATCCTGGAGCCTACATAATTTAGATTTCTCTTCCTGCTCATTGCTAGGGCTTAATCATATCTGAATAATAGAGTAATTTTGTTGCCTACACATCTGCATGTAGATTTTCCTTTTGTTCTTATTTTAGTCTAGCCACTGGTTGTCAAACTTCAGTTTAAGTTTAGTGTGCAGAATATGCTATTGAAACCAGGATAATTGCACCTCATAGACCAATTAAAGTATTTTCAAGGGCTATTTTCACTATCTGAGAAATACAGTAATAAGTGTACCAACTAGGGAGTCAGGGAGACCTGGAAGTCAATGAAAGAGTAAAAGTATTTTCCCCAGTAGCCATTCACCTCAACTGTGGCTTTAAGATGGTGTCCTCTGGTGGAATAGCAGTTGTGCACAGTCCACACACACCCTCAGGTCCTGTGTTCACATCCTGGGACCTGTGGGAACAACCAAGATAAACAACTAAATAAAATAAATAAAATGTTTCTTCCCCTTCTCTCTTCCTGCCTACTCGCCTAAACCTTTCCTTTAAAAAAAATAAATAAATAACACAAATATTAGAAGACTGATAAAAGTATTTAACTTTATGAATGCTTTTTACTTTTGAATGAAATGGAGAGCAGTTAACATTAGTCCCATCAGTAACATGCTTAATCTTTGGTATCTGTTTCCCTGAGTGGAAGAGAAGGAATTCTAGCTAAGTCTCCAGATTAGAATTCTTAGCCTAGCTCTTCAGTGCTGTAGTTGTTTTGCTGTGAGTTGTGACTCTTTCAAATTACTGTAGTGTTTGTGAAATATGATTTTACAGTTACTTTTCTTCTTAACTTTCACCATGGATACATTTTTCTAAAAGGAAGCAAATAGCAGAGGAAGAAAGCACCTCGAGTGTTTATAATAAATGACACTATAGCTCCTTCTATTTTGAACTACATAACAATGGCAAACCCCCCCCCACAGAAAAGGCAAAGGGATACATGCTATATTTATGAATATTTATTCTAAATAACATGCAACTAAACAAGACAATGTTTATAATAACAAAGTGCTTTAGAATTTCTTTAATAGTCTATATTTGCATTTACAAATTGAGTGAAGGTCTAGAAAAAATAACCCAAACTTAAAAATTTAAGTTCAGTTACAAAATATATATACCATATTTAACTTTTTTCTAAGAAAGAGTGATGCTTTAATAATTATTCATTATTTTATTATCTTATTCATGCTTAATTAATTTGTCATGCACATCTTATTATGTTGGGTATTTTTGTTTTCAATTTTAGCTTTTTTCTTGTCTTTACTGAGTACATCTTTAAGATCTTTGCTTACCTCTCTTCCTATAGTGTTATATAGTTCAAATGAATCTTTCATAATTCATAGTATCTTTTTAACACTTGGGAATCTTTTTAATGAAAGAATGTGTGTGTTGGAGTACGTTTGAGAAGGGGGAGAGTGGTAGCAAGCAAGCAAATAACTAAAAAAACAAAAAGACATTTAAAAATAGGTGTACAGAGCACTGCATCTCTTACATGGTTGTAATGAATGAATATATGAATGCAATCAGGAAGAAAGCTGTTAGTAGATTTTATGTGTATTAAATGTATATGTTGAATATGTGTATTCACTAGGCTTGTTAAATGTACTGTCTTGCTGGGAAAGAAATGATTGATAAGATAGAACCCCTGTTTTCAAGGGCCCACTGTCCATGGGAAAAAGCACTGTTCCATGCAGTAAGGTCTAGATACAGTGTGTGCTTAAACGAAGAACAGAAACTCTCCATGAGAAAGGTACTCTCTGTTATCAAGGCACAAAATCAAAAATCACAAGAGTAAAATAATCAAACTGTTAAATGATTCATTGAAGGAATCTCTGTTTATAATGGGAAAGTGATGCGCTACAGGACCAGGTAAAACACAAACATTTCTGAAGCTGGAGGGTCATGAAATGCCCATTATGTTAGAGGATGAGGAGGATCAGTATTTACAACTCTGTGAGATAGGTGACCGCCTCATTTAACCATTGGAAGACATTAGGGCAAGTGCTCACTGAGGAGATAGCTATAGAACAAGCACGATGCTAGGCACTGAGTATACAATCGGGAACCATTCAGAAAATCCCTGCCCACACAGGGCTTCCATGCCACTAGGAGAAACAGTCAGTAAGTAACAAACAAGCAAACACAAAGGTTCCGGTAGTGAGGTGACAAGAGTGAGCCTGGGAGTGAAGCATAAGGAAGTGATTGATGAGCTGAGAGGAACTTTGAAGAAGGGGTTCAGTGCTAAAAAGATGTGAGGGCAGAAAATTCAAGGACCCTATGATGAGAAAGAACAAAGTGTTTTCAAGACACAAAAGAAAGGAAGGTGAGCCTGAAAAAAGGTGACCAAGGAGAAAGTGAGAAAGGCCAGAACCAGAGGGATCTGAAGTGGAGAATGACTTTTCTTGTGTGATGGGAATGTACTTGGATAGTCTCTTCAAGGGTCTGAAGTCAAAGAAAAAACAGAGCTGCACAGTTGTTAGAGTGGTCAAAACTGATTTTAATCAGGAACCATTACAATATAAGGGGAAAAAGTCCTCACTATAGAACCTAGCTCATTTCAGAACACAAGGACAAGAAGGGGTTATAGCCAAAGAGCAGGTGGAGCTGGTGGATGAAAATTACTTAAGGAAACCTCAGTGGTGTGGGGGCATACTGGCTAAATCAGCTCAACAGGTTTCTTTTGAAGGCAGACAAGGTTGAGCAGATATTGAGCATGGAGCAGTCTTGCTAAACGGAATGAACAGGATTCTTTCTTTTGAGGACAAGGCCCAAGTTCAGAGCCTTGTCCAAAAAGGGCAGGTGCCTAATTCAAGTTCAGTCAAGGAGAGTGTCGATGACATGGTCTGAATGTATTATTGAAAAGATGATTCAACATGGGTGGAAAGTGGGTAATGGAGGCAAGAGAAGAGACTGAGGTCACTGCAGTGGGGCAGCTGAGGAGCTGCTGAGTTCCATGCACCTAAAGAATGTGTGCCATGGTGGAGCATAGATTTGAGATCAAATCTAGAGCCCTAATTCTCTCTGCTATTGGATCCCCTCCCCTTCTGGCTGTAAAATGTGCTTAGAGCTTGTATAAGAGCTTCAATCAGGGAGATCAAGAATGTAGAATCTACCTTTTTACCCATTTTTGTTAAAAGAAAGGTAAGAATGAAGGCAAGTATGCAGGAAGAGAGAGGAGGAAGAAGCATTTATTTATTTTTAGTTAGCTGTTCATCTTAGTTGTTCCCCGGGACCCTGAAACAGGAACTCAGGTCCTTGGCATGTGTGGATTGTACTCAGCCAGAGGCAGGTGACCTAAGCACTACTCCACCAGGTTAAGCCAATTTTTCTCCCTTTTTGAACACCTTCACTGAGTATTATTGAAATACATAAACTTCCCATTATTAAATATAAGATTTTATGTTTTCACAATTATCTATATCTCTATGGAATGCTCTGAAACTAGCTATTAGACACTAGAATGTGGGCCAGGCAGAAGTCACCAGTTATCACCTGGCTGAGCTCAGAGCTGTCTGTGGGTCTAGCACATTTGTGGGGCCCAAGACAAGAGCACAAGTAGACAGTGGCAAACCATGTGCTTAAATATTTGAAGTTAAAAGTCAAGCCAGAAAACTCCTAAATAAATATGTTTATATTTCTGCCCTAACAAATATACCTTCATAGCAACCTGGAAGGTCAGTTCCAATCTGGAATTCTAAATACCCAAGTTCAGTGTGAGAACATAGAGGCAGTGAGATTGAGTGTATCTGCTGTGAGCCTGTGAGCCTGTGAGCCTACTCTGGCTCCATCCCAGACATAGATTAAAAGGTCCACAAAGTCTCAAAAGAAAATTTAGAGCCATAATGTCAAGGGATCCCAGAGTCTCAGATACTGTAGTATGGCCCAGATAGGAGAGTTGGGGGTTTGGCCCTACAAATTCCCCATTCTGTTACAGGGGATCCACAGACAGGGTTAATGGACCTCTAAGCATGGGAACTTCGATGAGTAATCATGTCACCAGGTCTCAGAACAGTGCTTCCTGACCAGGAAGCTGAGAGCTGAAGTGGGAAGCTCCAGAGGACAGAAAGCAGGCCAGAGCTCTAAAAGAGAATTCTTTAAAAAAGAACACAAACCACAGCTTTGCTGTATTAATTCCCTATGGCTACTGTAACAGATAACCACAAACTTGAAAGCATAAAACAGCAAAAATATATTCTGTAATAAAGGTCAAAATCTATAATCATCATTGAACTAAAATCAAGGTGTTAGTAGGACCACTTTATTCCAGAGATTCTAAGGAGAATTCATTTGCTACTTCCTCAAGCTTCTCATGCCTCCTCCCATTCTTTGGCTTTTGGCTACATGACTCTAATCTTCAAAGTCAGCATCTTCAAATCTTTTTGTCCTATCTTCACATTTTCTGCTATGTGTATGTGTATATACGTGTGTTTTCAAGGCTTTTACTGCTGCTTTTATAGGGTTATATTAATTGCATTTAGGGTCCATTTTTATAATTCAAGAGAATCTTTTAATCACACCTGCAAAGTCCCTCTTTCTGTATAAAGTCATTTATAGGTTCCAGTGACGAGGGCCTAATATTCTGTTGACCCTTTTTCAATCTACCAACAGAATTGTCATTGTCTGATGATTCAAGTTATAACATTTTGTTAAAAAATGATTTAAAATATGTTAATTTGGGGGAGGAAATTTGAAGTTTAATGTGGAGAGAGAAACTTTCATCTTGGACATCATAGGGACTTCTATCATTAAAGATGAAAAAGAATTATGTTTGGTCACCTTTTTTATGGTTTGAGGAAAAACTGATTTTAGAGAAAACAAGTATTTCTAGCCAACTCTTTGCTAATTTTATTTATATTAATCAGTGTTATTTGTATTTGGAATGTGCCAATGGCAAACCAAACCATGTTGAAAAGATATTGAGCACTTTTAAAAAAAGGTGAGTGTATTAAAAAAGATAGGGTCTGATGATAAGACTTTTTCCTGAGCATTTGATATAGGAATCTTGAATTCTACTCAACATTTTAATTAAACTCGAAAATATTTATTGAAAGATCACTAGATGCCAGGCACTGGGCTTCTAATATAGAAGAAAGATAAATTATATCCCATATATGTCTAACAAAAGTTCACAATTTAGCATGTGACAGACACAGAAACAATAATGAAAGTGAAAATACAATGTGTTAAGTGATATGAGTATATTTTGAGGTGCTAGAGGTAAAGTTTTTTTAAAAAAAAAGAACACAAAGGAAATAATTTACACATAGGAGCTCTCAATAAACATTTGGAGGAAAGAACTGCTGCTTTCTCTTCCCCAACATCTGCTCCTCCCTCTTCCCCAACATCTGCTCCTCCCACCTGTCATCTCTTGCCTGGATCACTTTTAGAGCCTCCAAACTAGTCTGGTCCCTCTGCCACTCTCATTCTCCAAATCTAACCTTCACTCAGGAAATCCACATCTTCGTTACTTAAAACCTAATTTTTTTCTCACACTTTAGAAATAAGATTCCTTCTGCTTTTCAAGGAAAGCAGAAATAGTTTGACATGACTTTCCCCCTACTTATCTTTTGATTGTTACTTATGTTCTCCCTTTTCCAGCTGCCCTTTCCTCTTTCTTTTCCTGGAAACTCTAGGTTGGTTCTTGCCTCAGGGCCTTTGCTTTTCTGGTTTTTCTTGTTCTATCCTAGCACCTTCATTTCATCCAGTCTCTGGGGAAGTGTTCCCCCTTATAGAAGAACTCATCTGACCACTATACCAACTGTTTTCATTTTCATAGCAAGTATAAACTTTCAAAGTGACCTCCTATGTTTATTTGTATTCTTCCTTTTCCATTGAAATGTAATTTCATTAAGATAGGAAACCTGTTCATCTTACACAGCATTTCTTTTGCATTGTCACACAGTAGATATAAATTTTGGTACCTGGAATAAAATGAAAATTGAAAACTTATATTGACCCAAGTCAGGGCCATAATGAAAATAATTTCCACAATATACAGCAGCTCTAGTGTTCTAAGAACTGATGACATTATTATTTCAAGCCTTTAAGTAGGCTTAAGAGTTAATCCCGTAAATGCCACAGTGCCCAGCTGTAAAGATTTCATGAAGGATGACTTTAGTGTTCTTTCCAGACTCCTAGGTTAGTCATTGAGATAGAATTATGACACAGGAATAAAAATGAACTTTAAAAAAAATGCATTTTAAAATGAGAGTGGTTCAATTAATAAAATTGTGATCATTTGAATTGGTTATTTGAAAATCTCTTTTTTAAAATACTCAACAATAAAAAATCTGATTTGCAACCAGAGAAGCATAAAACATATCTTGGTTGCATAAAAATGCTCATTGATCAGTATTTTTCATTTTTCAGTCTCTATGCTGTGTTTTGTGTAAAAACCTCATCTCTCTCCTTTGAGTTATTACCCAAGCTTCAAACTAGTATATTTTGTTCACCAGTCATATGAAATTAGAGGTTAAACTGAAAAAGCTTATTTGTGTAAAGGTCAAGCTCTCTTTAAAAAGCTCCTGGCATTCAAAATTGAAGCCATAAACAACAAAAGAGTATAGTGAAGTTGAACAAATGAAACTTAATTGGCCATTAGACTTGGACTAAATGAAAAATGAATGCTTAACTCTGCATTCTGGGCCCCCACCATATCTCAGGTAGTTCCCCTTGGTGGGCACACTTCAGATAAGTAGCACCTCATTCCTTTCTCATTAGAAACTTCCTCTGGATATTGGCCTGGTAAATGCCAGGTATAAAACACTTACACTCACACCCCTTCCTCTGATTCACTGCTTAATCAGACTTAATCAGTATTCACTTGCTTAATTCAGGAAACATTTAAAGCTGTTTTTCATTTATAATCATTTTGACTAGAAAAGCTACTAGACCAGCGGAGATTTTTGAAGCCTATTAAAACCATTAGAGCATAAAATCCTGAATTCTAATTAATATCTAAATAAGACAGGAAGAAAAGAAGAATCACGACTTTTAATGGTGAGAGGACTCATGCAGGGTCTAGGCATGCTGGTGAGTGGAGACAGCGCTGGAGTGGGGGGCATTTTCTATTACTGTGGCTAAGCTCGAAAGGGATTTTGAGTTAAGGACAGCTGTGTGTGGAACAACTATGTGCAGGTAACTGTCATCTCCAATTAACACACTCTGGGGTCCCATCATGGTGCCCCATGCAGGGCCTGTTAGAGAAGTGGCCTCCCCAATCAAGAGGCTCCATGAAGGATGTTTCTGACGGTGTGAAGCAATCTTTGCCAATGTTTCCACACAGGACAGGGGCATCATCTGGTTTCGATGAACTGAGCAAATCCTACAGACACTGGAACTAAGTCACAAATGGGATATTGTTATGCTCTCAAGCAAAATTGAGAATTGACGTTAACTCAGAGGGTTGATATATAGATTCTGAACTTTTCAAAAGTACTTTGAATTCGGCATTGCTGGTTCCTGGGACAGGGTGAAGTAATTCGATTGATGTTACCTACTTTTATTACTAATAATCATATTAGCTATGCACCGCTACATTCATAGAATCATAAACTTGAATGGTCATTGGTTCAAATTTCTGCCTTTTGGGGCTTAAAGGTGTCAGAAAATATCCAGATGAATTTCTCACTTGCATTCATATCTGAAGAAAAATAATCTTCTCACACTCATGCCTACATTCTTGAAATAATTAGGAATGCCATGAGAAACTGACACAGACCAGCTAGTACATGCTAATGCATTTTTTCAAATTAAACAATAGCACCCCACTCCTTCTGCTGCAGTGGTGCAGCTTATTACCTACCTGGGCCATTGGACTCTATTAGCAGCCTTAGTGGTGGGTTTTAGACCTGAATCACCCTCCTAAACAAGCATAAATTGGCACATGCCTACACAGATGTCTTACTGAAATAGAGAACCACCTGAGAGCAGTCAATGGGCTCTCTTACAGAAGTATGTTGCATTTATTTCAATTATTTAATAATAGGCTATATTTTAGAATAGCTAAGCTATACAGAATAATTGAGCAGATAGTACAAGTTCTTATTACACACCCCTGACCCCCACTCCCACATAATTTTCTTATTAATAACATATTAGTTTGGTACATTTGTTAGTACTATGAACTACATTTCATACTTTATTCAGATTTTCTTCATTTCTACTTGTCTGTGCTTTCTGTTCCAGGGCCATCAGAATATCATAACAATTTAGTTTTCCTGTCTTCTTAAACATCTCTTGACAGTGACAGTTTCTCACTTTTTTTGTTTTTGATGACTTTGATTATTTTGAGTACTGGTCAGATATATTGTAGAATGTCTCTTTACTGGAATATGTCTAATCTCTTTCTCATGATTAGACTGGGATTCTAGATATAGAGGAGGAACATCACAGTGGCAATGTGCCATTTTCATCCCGTCAAGAACAGACTAGCAACATGATTCATCATTGCTGATGTTAACATCTGCCTGAGGTAGTGCTTGTCAGATTTCTCTACTCTAAATCTTTCTCTCCCTTTCCATATTGTGTCCTCTTTAAGAGAAAGTTATTATGTATAGCCCATACTTGAAACATAAAGTTATGTTTTTCCTCTCTTTGGTAGAGTATTTGTATATTTTTTGGAGAAATTTGCCCCTTCTTCCCCCATTAAATAATTATTTATTTATATCAATGTGATCTCATACTTTGCTTCATAAATGAATACTATATTTTCTTGTTTGTGTATTTCAGCTTTGGCCAATGGAGATCTTTCAGTGGGCTCTGGAGTCTCACTGACATACTTTCAGTGTGGGTTTTTTTGAGGTATGGGGGAATGGATCACTTCTTTAATTTCCTTAATACAAGATGCTCCAGTTTCTTGTATATTTTCTGTCCAGTACTAGGACCTGCCATTTCTTTAAGGTGCCTTGGTTCTTTTTCTTGAAGAATATTAGAAACCAAGATCTGAGTCCTAAGTATACTCATTGCTATTAAGGTGGTTTCTTTTGGACCCTCTCAGCTGACAGAACAAAAAAAAATACATGTGTATACATATATCTACAGGTATTTCTATATTTAACCATTTGTATCTATATTAAGTTAAATATGATTTCTTAACCATATCTCTAACTCTAATCTACTACCACATGGATCATTTTAACCTCCTCTTCTTGCTGATCTATAAATAAGGGGGAATCATTTACTCAATTATTTAGCTCCCGATATACAGGTCTGACAACACCAAAAGTTTTACCTTATACCCCAATGGAAAACAACTTCATTGACTAGAGTACACTACTTATATACAGTTCTTTTTGCCTTTAGTGACAGAGACTCCATTTCCAAATTTTTTAGTTCAGCCCTTTCCCACTCCCCTTTTGGTGAAATTGTTTTATACATTTGTAACACAACTACTGCATTCTCTTGTTCATAGTTTGCATTCTCTGGGATTCCCCAGTGGGGAGACCTGACAGTTCAATAAATAAATTAATCTCATGTTTACTCAAATGTGTCACTGATAGTATGCAAGGTGATTTTCAAATAGACTTCTTTATTTTAATGGATATGTTATTTGTTTTAATTTGTACTAGAAAAAAATATAACTAGCCTATCCAAACTATGACTTTAGATATTATTGATTATAATAAAGGTAAATATATTTAATTTTAAAACTATATCATATTAATGAAAATTAACAGTGATGGAGGAATGGCTGAACTTTAGGGAAAACTGAATTAATTTATGCTCATGGCTCATCTACCTCATACCCAAATCTTCATTTAATGCATTACCAATTGAGATCCTCTTGCTCAATTTATGATATTTCTGGTCATTCAAAACAGCAATCTGGTCCATTTTATCTGTTTCTCTTAATTTTTGTCTCAAGTCACAATGCCGTGCTCTCTAATACACTTTTTTACTACATGAAGCAACAGAAGAAGCTGAACGTGGTCATCATGCTAAGTAAGATAGTCCTGGTAACAACACTAATGATCTAATTCACCTTACAGAAGCCCAGCTGAAAGAAATAGCATCATGGGTAGAGTATGGATAGGACCAAGATATCTTGATAATGGATGAAGACAGTGATTAAAAACAAACAGAAAAGCATGACTTGGAGCACAGACTTCTGGGCCCCATATCTAGAGTATCTAAATCAGTCTGTCTAGGTGAGGTCTCAAATTTTGATTTCTAACAAATTCGCAGGAGCTAGGGACCACACTGTGGTCCAGATGATTGGTCCAGGTGTTCAGTGGTTTAAGGAAGGCAAGGGGACAAGTTAATGTATATTTTGTTATAGAAAATATCACTTGAAGGTAAAATCCTCAAATTAAATTTTAAATATCTGAAATAAATTAAACTTGAATCTTGTGCGTTTCTCTAATTTTAGTTCAACCGTTGATCATAAGGCCAATAAGGAAATATTAACCTGTAAGTTTGATACAAGTGATAATAATCAATATCATCTTTATTCTAATTATTTTCATGACAGCCTCAAATTTATTAAGTATTAAATGCTCTATTTGAGGTTGATTTTCTTTAAATCAAGGACTTTTTACTGTTTTGGGAGTGGTGTATGATTGGAGTAGTTTGAACAAGGGAGAAATTTAAGTTTTTTTTTAAAACTTTGTTCAGTGTGAAAACATACCTCACAGTTTCTTTATTTTTCACTTGTTTATTTGTAAGACATATTGAAAAATAAGTATGTAGATATTAAAGAATTTATAGCTTTAAGCATAATAATATATTTTTTAGGAATCTGTTTATGGCACACTATAAAGTATAAGCAAAACTTAAGAAAGAGGTCATTATTTCTGCATTATGAAAACTTGGATTCATCCTAAAGTTCAATATTAAGGGACTGTTTAAATATTTATTTATTTTAGTATTTTTAATGTTCTACTACTATACAATGTAAATGACAAAGATAATTCTATAATATCATTTGTAAAAAAATGTGCTGACCTCAAACCAAGAGTTTATGAATAAAATGGATTTATTTTAAAAAATAGCAAAAAATAAAGATTGGAAAGAGAATGTCTCATGGTGAGACTCACATGTAGTTCTTTTAACCAAGGGCCAGCCACCCTTATCCAGCTTACTTCTTCCTTTCTCTGGAGCAGAGAGGCAATATCCCTTCCCATGGGAGATGCAAGTCATGTTGAGTTGTGTAGTTTTCTGATTTACACATGTGCATGTACTCTGTTCTAGCTTCTTAAACTCATTTTTAAACAGAAGGTTTTTTTGCTTGTTTATTATTTTTCACAAAAATAAAATACAGCATTTTATAAATGACAAGAGAAATGCATGAAAATTAGACTGGCATAAAATGTGTCAAAGCGGCATACAATTTACATAGAAGTTAAAATTGCTGTCTCTGGATACAGAGCCAATGGATGTTAACTTCAGTTCTAACACTTTCTAGAATTGTGGTCTTAACAAGGTTTATTCTTCTATTTTGTCCTCCACTATGAAATTGGAGTTGTGATGCAATGGGAAATATATTATCTGGGCTTTGTCTTAGGGTCCAGCATAGTGTTCCTAAACTCCTAAAACTTTCTGAGTGATAGGACTGTCTTTTATTTTTTTCATAACAAATCTCTTTCAGCTATCCCTGAGTTTATGCCTCTTGTGGGCTTCAGGAAGCAACCTGGTTGCCAGAAAGACTAAGGCATGGTTAAAAACTTGAAACTTTTAGTCTGTCCCCTGAACTCCAGAGAGAGGATACAGACTGCAGATTGAGTTCAGTCACCAATAGCCAATAATTTAATTGCCTGTGCCTACTTAGTAGAATGCCCATAAAAACCCTAAATGATAGATTTTAGAGATCTTCCAGTTTGGTGAACATATTGAGGTGTTACAGAGGGCTTAAGAGTGCCAGGCCACCTCTACCCCTCACTATCCCTTACCCTATACATATCTTTCACTCTCTTCTAGCCTTTTTTTCTGTTAAGTTGAATCTTTTATAATAAATCAGTAATAATAATGAGAGTTTTCTTGAGTTCTGCAATCTCTTCTAAAAAATTTTTCAACAGAGAGAAGGTTGTAGGAGCTCCTGATTTATAGTTGGTAGGTCAGAACTGCAGGTGGTCCATGTCTGGCATCTAAAGTGGGGCAGTCTTATGGGAATGAATCCTTTAACACGTAAGATCTGGTGCTAGCTCAAGTAGTTACTGTCAGAATTGAACTGAATTGCTAAACACACAGCTGGTGTGCAAGAACTGGAATAATTGTTTGTTGGTATTATAAAAGATCCAACCATCAGTAATATTATTCAACTGTAATAGCAATGGTTTAGAAAGTGAAACAAATCCACTCTGGCTATATTTTTTTTTTTAAAGGAAAAGCACAGGCAATAGGCAAGCAGAAAGGAAGAGAGAGGAAGAAGAAGTATTTTTATTTATTTCATTTAGTTGATCATCTTGGTTGTTTCCCTGGTCCTAAGTCTTGAACCAGAAACCTTGAGATGTAAGTGGACTATAGCTCCAGTTAACTAACCCTCTACACCACCAGGGTGCACACACTCTAGGTATTTCAAGCAGAAAGGATGTAATAATGATTGAGGACTGACAATAGTGCTGCAAGAGCTGAAGAAGAAAGTCAAATAGCTGTCACTAGATTTTTCAATTGAGCTCCAGATTGTAGAGGAATTATAGATCCCATTCAGTGCTGAGGTATGGAGGAAAGCTGGCTGCTGTTCCAGCTATGCCTAAACCCCAAAGCATGTGGCTGAAAGGGGAATAGAATACTAATTTCTGATAAAACCTACATGTCTGCCACTGCAGAAGAAAGAATAATAGCTTCTGAGTCTCTCTTGTCACCCAAATACAATGCTACAGCATTTTACTAAATTAAAAAATATGCAAATTGCATACAGAAATCTAAGTGATAATGGAATTTTGGACATGTAGTTCCTGGTCTTCCAACCTCTGTGGTAAAGAGGAATACACACACACAAACATAGGGCTAATTATGCTAATAATTTTTAATAGTTTTACAAATTTAGCATACTATTGCAGAGAGTTTTTGTGAAAATTTAATGAAAAGTTCATGGCTAAAGCATTAACAGAGTATGTTGCCACACTTTAAGTATTTAATAAATATTAATCATTCTTAATGAAGAAGAGGAGGAGGAGGAAGAGGAGGAGGAGGAGAGGACAACCACAATAAGGTCTATAATTTTCTTAGACCTTCACATTTTCTAGAGTAAAACTTCATTGCATATTTAGAAGAAAATTTAGTAAATACCAACATATAAATTAGGAAATCATATTTCCTATAGGCCCATATAAACTGTTAGTATATGATAGCATATTAGAAGAAATTATAATAATAACTCAAGCAAAATATATTTTCTGCACAAACCAAATACACAGACCTTAATTTTGCACTTTCAAAACTCAGGATTGATATGTGTTATCAGTCCACTACTCACCATTTTGCCATTCAGTGAAGTTTTAAATTCTCTAGTAGTATTCTTTTTTTAGTTACTAAGTGAATTCTGAATCAAGCCTTTATTTCTGTGATTCAGACTTAATTATTCTACCTGCTCTCTTCCAAAAATAAAAATGTTTCCAATTCCTGTGAGATCATCTTGATAAAAATTGGAAAAGGCAGATGACTAACAGGAAGAACATTGACTGTACCTGGAACATAACGAGTAATAGGAAAATGAAAAGTGCTAATTTTTCAGTGAGCCCAGGGAGACAATCCCAGGTAAAGGGCTAATTAAAATACTGAAGCAGAAAATGTTGTTTTCAAGATGAAATGATATAAAAGACCTGGAAAGCATAATCCTTCTAGAGCAAGTCTTAAAATGTGACATAATGTCTTGACATTTTTAATGTAGCATGAAATCTATTGAGTTACTATTACTATAAATCTTTAATAATATAAAATATTATAGCTTGGTATTTTAATCAAGGAATATTACTAAAATGACCCAATATCTGAACTTGACTCTACTTAAGGTATTAAAATAATTCTTTGAAATATACTAATTATGATTATCAGAGTAAAGTGGAAAATAATTTATTTAGGAAGTAACTGCATTCTTAATGTTCTCTACCCACTGACTCAGAGCTGATTAATACTTTAAAAACCAGATGTGATTAGCTGGCAGCCTGGCTCAGAAGAGTCATCTCATTATTGGCCCATTATCATGTTAGCCCTTTGCTCAAAAATTGATTAGTGAGTCAATTAACTACCTTCTCCTTAGTGTGCAGGACAAGAGAGTTGTGGTGTGTTCACCTTTTACAGATGTCACCTACAGTGGTCATTTATTTTGAATATCTTGAGAACCAAGAGCAAATAGATGAGCAGTGTCTCAGTATTCAACTTTCTCACTATTGGTTAAAAATGCTCCAGACATTTAGGTAAAAATTGAAAGAAGTATATAGCTACTTCCACAGGGCTCCCTTTTCCTTTTTAGGGTGTGTTCTGTGTTCAACATTTATTGAACATCTACTTACACTATAATATAAATTCTAAGAAGGCAGGATTTTATATTGTTTACACTGGAATACAAATACTTAGAATTGTGCCTGCCATGTAGTTAATGTTCAGTAAACTTGCATTTAGTGAATAAACACTTGACATGATACTAGATACTAGAGTATAGAAGAATCAGAAGAAAACATTGTTATGACTTTTAGGAAACTCCTAGACAGGAAGAAAAGCAGACATATAAACAGATAGGTAGTTAATGATAGGTTATTATAATATAGGTACAAGGAAAAGTATGAGGCAAGGAGAGATTAAATTTGATGTTAGAAGGAGGTGGGGAGTTACAAGTAGGAGCAGAGTAAACGTCTCTGAGATGGGGACAATTCAGTTTTAAATAACTGTTCAGAACTCAACTTGGCATTCTAATGAAAGGTTCCAGAAAGAGAATACTAGATAGATAGATAGATAGATAGATAGACAGACAGATTCCTGGAGGAGTGTTGCTGTCAAAAATATCACAAGGGAAATAGTTTGCTTAACAATGTTTGCAGTTCCAGGTTCACGATTTTCAAATAGAAAAAGGATAATACATGGGAAAGAACAGATTAGTTGAAAGGAGAATCTGAAAATGTCACAGTTAATATCAGGGTTGAATAAACTAAGACTTAGACCAAGTATCTGTTCAATGTCATGCAAGTAACAAATGACAAAGCAGGGGTGTGACCTCCTGTCTCTAATTCCACAACCCTTCATCTTACATATTAACACTGTGCTGTGGGAAGCTTGTGTGAGACATCCACTCAGTTCATTTTCTTCTCAAATTTTTATACCTGAGAAATCAAATTAATTATTTAAATATTTGGTTATTATAAAATCAAGAAAGAAACCTCTATTTTAAGTACTTTTACTAAATCCTACTTTTTCTCTTCGCCCTGGTTCTTTGTTTCATTAATTCCGTCGAAAGTTCTGAGTTTATATGTGCCAGGCACACTGCTGAGCACTGGTTCATCAACTCCTTGTCCTGAGCTGTGTTGGGCAGACAATGAGGAAAGCCTTAATTTTCATCTTTGTTTTCCCAGATTCATTGGAGTGTTAATACAAATCTAATTTTACTAATAGTATATCTTTTAGAATTTAGGTTTCCAGGACTCAACAAATGATTACTTGTTGAGAAATTTCTATAATTTTCCAAAGAGCATAGTTCCTTTTATTTTAGGTTTTTAGGGGTTTATTGTTTACTTTTCTGCTTCTTATTATTCATTGCAGAACCTTTAAATTATAAGATTTTTATTTAGATAGTTGAATGTCATAAGCCATTCTAGTGCTTCTCTCTTTAGGGGATGGGGGTAACTTTCATTTTTATTTTACCAGCAAGACAAGAAGTGTAGCTCTCACAGGTACTAAGACTGAACTTGTCAGGAATTACATTCTGTGTCCTAGTAGATAGTCCTTTCCTGCTGCCCGAAGCAGATGCTTAACTCTGAGCATGCTAATTATTGTCATTTATTAAATGGATCAGATTTGACTGTAGTCAGTTTGATTCAATACGTCTTTACCAAAGTTCAGGTGACAACCCATTTATAAAATGATCATCTTCATTGTTACTATACCACAGATATTTCACCGTGGATTTTCTTAGCCATCTGGAGAGAGGGTGATTAGAGGAAAGGGCATGGCGATGTTACTGTATCTTAGTTTATCTCACTTCTGTGACCTTGAACACACTACTGAATCTCTCTGTAAGAGTTTACTTATCTATGATCCTCCCCATTAGAATATTTATGGAGATTAGAGTTTGTACACAATGAGTTCTAAGTGCTGATATCCAGGAACCATAGATATTTTCCTAAATCATATAGTAGTACATAAACATCTGAAGACACTGGAAGAGAATTAAAGAAAAGCCACAGATTAACTATGAGTTAACTGAAGAATGAATTTTGAGTTAGAAGACTATAGAGATTGAAATTCAGAAGATTAGAGACCAGGAGAAAGATTATTTATTAATGATATCGAGTCGTATAAAGAATTTTATCTTAATGTTATCTAACTAAATACAAAGAAGGAAAATTGGGGCCTATAATATAGAATGAGGAATAGAGTTTCAGTTAGTTGTTCTCATGATACATTGCACACATCACTCTAGATACATTAATTGCAAAAAAGCATAAATAAATTAAAAAACAAATGTAGAATAACTTCCTAGGATTAATGTTTCTTGAACATTGGTTTATTACTGAAAGGGGTTAAGAAATTCTTTTATCTGGTAAAATAAGAAATTGGAAGTGTGATTTAAGTGGGGTCTTCAGTTATGTTGATAACTTTTTATTTCTGAGCGAGGTGGATTGTGTTTGTCATAGGTATATGTTGATTAATTCCTTGTGTTTTTTAAATATGTTAAATATTGCCTAATAAATTTAGATATAACCACAATGCACTAAAATAGATTCAAATGCCTCAGAGGCTAAAAATCCTTTGACAATGAAATTTAGTGATGAGAAGGAATAAGAGGAGAAGAAGAAACCAAAAATGCTCATTTGACAATTTCTGTGGAATATGCTTTACTAACTGTCCAGGAGTTGGCATGTTGGAGCCTGAGCCACAGATACATATTGTTTCTCTGCTCTTGTGGTCTGTCTCCCTGGAATGGAGTCTTCAACAAAGACAGGAAGAAGAGGCATTATGTCAGAGACCACTCACTACTTCGTGAGTGCAGCCCTGGGCAAATAACATGAAGGACTGGGATCGCAGGCTTTCTTCTTAGAATCTTATTAGTCTGCTTACTGACAACTACTATCATGATTATACTTTTTTCCCTATTAAACTAGCAAAAAAATTAACTATTGCTCAGAGTGGTTAAGTGTTTAGTAAATGAAAAAATAGAGTATGGTTCCAAATGACGAAAAAAAAGACTGTAGAGAGATATAAAAAAAAATGACAGTTTCGAGCCTGAATGTGTTAACAGACTCTTCTCGATTTTATACTGATTTTATACTCTTCTCTATTTATACTATTTATACTCTATATTTATACTGATCCACTGCTTACTCCTTTGTCTCCAATCTGATCCATCTCTTCAAGGACCTATTTGGAATGATCTACCCAGTGGTTATTGTTTTATGAATAAAAAGGAGAACAACTCTCCCCCTTCTTCCTTCCCCTGAATTTGACATTGCTTGAGAAGTCTTCCTATAGCCTGTGGACATTCGTCTGTCTCCCTACCCCTAGATTCCAGACAACATCCTCCTTGTGGTCATTCTGAGTATGAAACCCTTGAATAGTACAGCAGTGTTCCTTTGTTGTTTTTTTAAAAATTTTAAATAGTCATAACATAAAACTTGTCATTTTAACCATTTTAAGTGTATGAATCAGTAATATTAATTGTACTCAAAATGTTGCACAACCATTATTACTATTTAAAATTTTTTAAACACACCAATTAGAACACACCAGCAAGAACTCCTTATTCTCTCCTCCAAGTCCCTGCTGACCTCTAATCTATTTACTGCCTATATGAATTGACATACTTTACATATTTCATGTAAGCAGATTTATATAATATTCCTACTTTGGTGTCTGGCTTATTTCACTTAGTATAATGTTTTCAGGGTACGTTCAAAATATGTTACAGAACTTTGCTCGTTTTTGTGACCAAATGCTTTGTCCAGCATAAATCCATTGAGTGCCTCCATTTTCACAGTCCTGCGTTATATATAGAAAGATAAATAAATAATGCATA
Source organism: Solenodon paradoxus (assembly GCA_004363575.1). Taxonomy (NCBI): domain Eukaryota; kingdom Metazoa; phylum Chordata; class Mammalia; order Eulipotyphla; family Solenodontidae; genus Solenodon; species Solenodon paradoxus. Next base: position 1,295,327 of record RJWH01000092.1, read on the forward strand.
GTCTGTATTCTCAGGGTATTCATAGGGCAGGATGAGAGACAGACTCATGGAGGGAAACAAGCAAGTTAGTCATTATGACTCTTACCATGTGCTAAGTATGTATATCATGTAATACACTAAAACAGTTCAAAATAATAAGTTGATTTACTCTCTCAAATAACTGGATATTTGGTTACTCATAGTTGGTTACTGAAAACTTAATTCCAAACCAGTTTCCTCCCATCTTTCTGTTCCACCATCATCAGATTCTGTCCGTGTAACTAATTCCTCTTCTCACAACTGGACAGTATCTGACAACTTTTCAAGGAGCTCTTTCTTATACACAGCCATGCAAGAGTTGGAAAAGGGATTTTCACTACCTTGGGTCTCCTTTAAAGAACTTTCCACAACACAACCATCCCCCAATCAATTTTCCCGTATTTCATTGACCAAAATTGCCATCCATGCTCACTGACTCTCATTAATTTTGCTTCATTTACCCAGAGTGCAGTGTGGGAGTCTACCTAAACAATTCAGAGTCTGTTGACAAGAAAATAAAAGGGCTGGGGAGGGGGGACTGCAGGGAGCAGGATCTGGGGGGAGAAAGGGCATAGGGAGAGTAACCAAAAGTTTCTGCTACATAGTTAGACAAGTGGGTCTAGAGTCTCTACATCAGCTCTTAGAGTAGGAAGGAATTAATAGAATCTTCTCTTATTTATCTTTTGTTACTCTGAAGCTAGCAAAATGATTATTACATCAAATTTTTCTTTTGAAACGAATAGTTTTGTTTATAATATTAATGCCTACAAGCCTCTTGAAAATGTTTAAACTTTTAAAAACAGAAATAAGAATAAGAAATAGTTCTATGTGGGATTTTAATATATTTCTTTTCTCTTTCCATGAATTATAGACATAACTCAGGCATATAAACCATGTAACTTCATTTTCTATAACTAAAATCACCATTAAGCCTGAGGACAAAAACAAAATCTTGACTAGTTACTGTAGTCTCAATCAGTTCAAGGTTTTCTTGGTTAAGTCAAGTTAACCTCAGTCAGTTCAAGATGTCCTCATTCTCTTTTTATTGGAGATTCTCTAGGTTCCAAGAGTCATAGTATTGGTGTAATGGGGGGAATTTGCTTTCTCATTGTCTTCCTGCCTAGGGATGGATGCATCCTGGAAAATGTCTCATATTTGGTCCAAGTAAATTACCACCATGTGCTCATTGTACAGCAAGGCCTTTAGCTCAGTTGACTGTCTTGCCTGTCCCTCTGTCAGGAACTGAGATTTCTGGGAAAATTGCCTCAGGTCTTCTGTGTGAGCACCTCAGACTCCTGTTGCTTCTACTCTACTCCCCCATACCATACTCCAAGGTTAGGTGGTAGACCAAGGTGGGTTGGGCTCTCTTGTTGGGGCTTAGCTAGGAAACAGTGTGTAAACTCTATGCTGTCAAATGGTCCTAAATACATCTGAGGAGTGACATCTATCTCCCCATATCCTGGGGCACACCAATATGTAAAACCTTTTCTTTGCTCCCCTGCAATCCCTATTTCTTCTACCTTCCTATCATGGAAAACTGTTTCTGATCTGGAATTGGGGTTGAAGTTGGGGGGATGAGACAATAGGATTGTGGTTGAAGTCTTAGTCATCTATATCTATTCAATATGATCTAAGTCTTTCAAGCCCTTTGCTTTTGACATTCCAAACCTAAGCTTTTGAGAAAAACTCAAAAGCTATTTTGTCTCCACTCTTTTAAAGCTCAAAATCTGAGTAATTTAAAGCCAGAAGATGAGTTAAGACCAAAAAAATAAAGTAAAATCATGGAACAGTCTATTGTAGGGGAAAAAATGAAATATCCAGTTGATATAGAGAAGAAGGCATAGTTTTTACTTACTGATATTCAGTTTAGTCAGTAGTTTTGACCACTCTTTGCCTTTAGTTTCACACTTCAAGTGCTGGTTGTCTCTTAATATATTCAGTGTAAGATAGCCATATGTTCTGATTTAACTTTTTCTAGTTATAATAATGCCTTGTTTACCACTTTTCATTCCTCTGATCCAAATTCCCTTTCTCTGGAGTTCATAAACTGGTCACTATTACTTTTTGTAAGAAAAGTTCCTTCAAAGAAGATAGCTCAGTGCTGCTTTGCATTCCCAGGAGGTGTGGCTGGGAGGAGGTTAATGAAGTATTTAGATGGACTCTATTGCAGTGTGGATTTGTCTATTGTAAAATTGGACATTAAACATTTAAGTGATGGCTTTGTTAATAAAAAGTAAGTCAAAGTGGTCAGAGGCTGTCCTCAAATCCTCATTCACAATTCCCAGTAGTCTCATTGAAACATTCACAAGTGCAGCTGAAAGCAATGTTATATAAAGCTTTCTTTGAGGTTAACACCATAAATACACACTCTCATATTTGAGTAAAAGGTCATTAATGGTACTTGAGGCGTCCCTACCATATTGGGAGAGGGTATGGAAATGCTGTTCTTATTCTTCTTTGTAGACTCTGTCCAAGATTATGTCATAGACTAAACACAAACTAGATAGATATGCACTGATGAAATATGAAATAAGACTTAGGACATTAAATTAAGGGACCTGTAGGTTTTTGACAGAGGCATGCATAGACAAAGCAAAATATTTTAAATTCGTGGCACAACATGCTTATCTTTGGAGGTGTGAGATCTGGGCTTTCTGTTATCACCAAGTTCATTCTCTGAGTCAGTGACACATGCTCCAATAAACATCAAGTGACAGCTCCTAGTCACTAACCAACACAGGGTTTTTGGAGTAGATCCAATTCTCAGGAACAGAAGCCATGTAAATAAACTCTGTTGGGCAGTTCATACACAGAGAGCAAGCTAGACTAAGACATCAAGGCAATTCCTGGACATATTGCTGTAGCCGAACAGATGGCAGGCAAGAGAAGTGCTTAAAGGAGCCACTGGAGCACAATTTTAAGCAATGTCTCACATTCTTTGACAGTTGGAGAGTGATAGAAGCAACAGATCTTTGGGCTATGCTACTACTTAAAAAGGAGTGACTAGATTCAAAGATGACCTAAGCAAAAATACATAGAGGAATCTTCTCGGAAAAGGATAATGGATGTGGAGTGGTGACTGCCACTTTGGCACAAGGATATAGTCTCAGTCAGTATTATAGCACATTTTAATGGATGTAAGAGTCTCATATTCATTGTGAGGCATTGCATCTCAGATGATCTTAACAATAATAATACTTGATGTTAAAGGAGAACAGATATAAACAAGTTGTTCTTGACTCGGAAGTATTGCTGGGGCTATACTATGAGATTGAGCCTACAGATGGAAAGATGAGAGGCATCTATGGAGCTGGTGAATCAAGACACGGAGTAGAATGAGGACTAAAATAAGCAGGAGTGCTGTTCTCATCTTATCCTGCACAGGTTCAGGAAGCAGTAGTAGAATTCAAACCCAACCTTGTTTGGGTATGCATATTTAACAAGAGAATCATTCAGGAATTTAGAGTTGGGGAACAGATACACACCCAGGATCCTCTCTTCCTCTCCCATTATAAAAGAACCCCTATTTTATTTAAGCATACTTTCATTATTCACATGATTCTGAGAATGGTGACCTCTTCCTTAGTTCAAAAGTTTTATCTCTATTAGTGTGACCATGGCCCCTGACAAAGATTGCCTAGGAATATCAGTTCTGGCCAATGAGGTTTGGAGATAGGGAACCTGGGGTTGAGTTCTAAGAAGCATTTCTTATCTTTTAAGGGAAAATAGCTTGTTCATCTCTGGAGGTTCCTGTGTCTTTATGTGATAGCTGGAACAAGATGTTACATCCTTCTAATGACCACAAAGGAACCAGTCTGTATCGGTAAGGTGAAAATGCCAGAAGCGAAAGATTACCAATATGAGTAAAGTTGTCTTGTTGGATTATTTGGTCATTTATAGGGTATAGCATTTTAATAATACTTTTTTAAAAGTCATGTTGACCCTTCAGGACACTTAGTAGAGGTGGGGGGAGGTGGCTTAGTCTGTAAGGGTTTATCTTCTGCCCCATTCATCTGTCCATTCATTCATCCATCTACCCAACTTTACATCCATCCATTATTGATTCTGTGCTTAAGTCAGATAAGTATTGAATAGAAGAAGAATTGAAAATAGCCCTGCTTTTGCAGTGCTCACAATTCTATTAATAAGATGATAATATGATATAATAAATCTTGTAACATAGTAATGTAAAAAATGTCTTGATAGTCCAGACTATGGAGTTATGAGTTCTTCTCTCCAGATCATATGTAGAAAATGGCATATCGAGAATGATCAGTACTTGACCAGCAGAAAGTATACTACAGGGAGTAGGAACTGCAGAAGTAAAAAGGAGCAAATAAATCCCAATAGCTTCATTTCTGGATGTCAATCCATGAAGAAAGGCAGGCTATATGGAGATGAACTGGCTGCATCATAAAGCAATCCTAGAAGATTGTGAATAAGGTACAGAGGTTACTTTATTTAGATCCTGTAGGAGGAAGAAAGGAATTTTGAGAAAAGATGGAAAGTAGGATATAATATTTATCACTGAATTTTGAGTAATTCCTGAGCTCTTGACTTAACACAAAGTCCCCAAAATAGCTCCTTTTCAAAAGTGACCTGATAAGTCAGCATGCTACCTGACATCCTCATGATCCCCACCTGGGCTATGAATGTCAGAATCAAATAAGTACTTCCTTCCTCCCCTCTTGTCTTTATATGTGCAGTTCAGTTCCATAAACATTTATATAAAACAACTATCTGTTGTATGTCTGATAAAGCTTGAAAATAAAATTCAAAGAAAAATACCATACTAAGAAGCACATAGGATGGTATAGTAACAAGTACCTGTTACGTGGTAGGAGGCATTATGAACGTTTGTACAGGCATGCTTTCAACTACTGTACTTAACAGATACTTTGTTCTTTACCAGATCATCCACCAGCAAGGCAATTATGACTTGTTAAAGACTCAGATGATAGCATTTTTAACAATAAAATATGTTTTAATTAAGGCCTGTATACTTTTTAAGACATAGCATTATTGCACACATAATAGACTACAGTATAGCGTAAACATAACTTATATATGTGCTGAGAAACAAAAAAAAATTGTAACTCACTTCATTGCTATATTAGTTTTATTGCAGTAGTCTGGAATCAAACCCACAAAATCTCTAAAGTATTCTTATACATAGGTGATATCTTTGACAGATACAGTGTGGGAAGACTGGCAAGGTACAGAATATAGATTATATTTCATTGATTTTGAAAGAATAGGAATTGTCAGACTGAGAAAAGTGGTCCATATAGAAGACACAACCTACAAAAGAAGAAGACAACTAAGGTGAGAATCATCTAGGGAACAAGAAGTCACAAGGAGGTGAGTTGAGGGGAATGGCACAGAAGAGTAGAGGGGAGTTTCAGGTGACAGAATGGGAAAGTGCTTATGTATCAATAAAGATATTGTATGGCATCAAGAGGGATCTGAATCGTATTTATTATGTATATGTTGAGTGTTTCCCATATACCCAGAACTATTTTAGAATCCACAGAAAAAGACAAGGTATAGTCCCTGATCTCAAAGAGGCTTATACCATTGGAGAAGATAGATACAAAGACAGGAATGAGAGCTGATAGCTATGTTTATAGAGCCCTGATGTGTGCTAGTACTCTGCCTAGGTTATATAATGTTATATCACAACTTCTTATGAAATAAATGCTATTATACTAGTTTTACAGATGAGGAACGGAGCTATAGACAGGTCAAGTCACTTTTCCAAGACTTCATAGCTGAAATATGGAGGAGTCTGTATTCAATCCTAGTTCTCTTGAATTCTTGGGCCAATGCAAAAGTGCTGAAATTTGGAGACTCAATGGATTGGTACTGAAGTCAGACTGAAGGTCATGGAAGGCTTCCTTAGGGAGTTTATGTATAAACTAAATTTTACAACTGAGAAGGAATAGGCCAGGTAGGTTTCCAGGCATGATATACAGCATGAGCAAGAATGTAGAGAAAGGGAACTGCCTGGTGGTAGTGAGAATTGGGTGTTGGTACAGCACACATCATAAAGCAAGAGGGGAAGGAGGTGAGCCTAAACATGTACACAGACACTAGATTAGGGATGACTTTTATGTTTTAAGGAGAGGATCAGGCGATGTCAATCCTAACATGACTAAAAGACATTTCACCCATTTTACTGTTACCAACTCACCTCAAACTGTCTTTCTCATATCAACTATTGAGCTTACCATCCATCCAATTGCTAAAACCCAACCTTGAAAGCCATCTAGTTGTTAAAATCAGTACTCGAGCATCATCTTTGACTTTTCCATACACTTTATCCCCTCACTTCACTTACCTCTGGATGCCCAAAAATTATATACTCCCACTTGACTAGAGGGTTCTGTCCATGCTGTTCTGCCTGATGTGATCCTCTTCCAGATCTTCACATGGTGTCCTCCTTCAACTTAAATGATCTTTTGTTTGATTTCTTCTTTTGTTCCCCTCAATCCCATTCTTATTTGTTCTCTCTCACTAATATTGTTCTCCCTCACCAATGTTTATTCTCCTTTACTGGTTAACACCCTAGCCACACACAGTCACTGTATATTTGGTCATTAAGTGTCTATGCCTTCTTCTGGCCTGTAAACCCCCAAGGGCATAGCACTAAGCAGCACAGCACTGCTACTCCACATCCCTAGCCCTGAAGAACCACAATTCTTAGAGAGGAGGTTGTTTTCTATTCATTGTTAAATAACAGGCCCATCTACTAACAACTGAAGATCTAAAAACTTTATAAGTTTTAGAAGAACACAGAGAAGAGATAATATGTTTGCAGGAAATGGAGGGAAGCATGGAGATAACTTTAATTGACGAGGCATGGGGACATTATGGCTACTTTGGAAGGTGTCTCACTCAAAATAGACATCAAACAAATATTTTTCAAATAAATTAGTATTAGATAAATGATTTACTAAGTATGTGGATACAGACAAATAATCCAATAGTGACAGCCTCCATAATGGCAAGTAAAAATCATGGCCCAAGATGGGTCATTCTCATAAGCATTGTCTTCATCTATGAGCACTTAGTAAATTAATGTTTTTTTTTCAACTGTCTCTATTTCTTCACTGTACAAGTTTGAAGCCAAGTTATACTTTTTTATGGTGTTTGAGCCCTGCTAGCTATAAAATTTTGGCAGAATAGAGGCAGAAGCTTTTCCCTTGGTAGTAAATAGAATATGAATCACTAAAGAATAATGTAATTGTGAGACAAACAAATGTCAAGTCAAAAGAGTGGTCAGAGAATCCTGGTCCTCACAATTTAATGCGGTGTAGAAAGGGATATATTTGAATTCTAAATGTTCGTTATTCAAGTGGGACAGCAAGCCATGAGTTTGGAGTTGGTTTTAAAAAGGTAACAATGGTTCCATTGATGGCATTTTTAGAGAAAGTATTTTATATGTAGATTTTCTTTGCTTTACCTTTTATATTGGAAAATGCAATTTTATAGTGGTGCTATCTTGGTTAGAAATAAAGATAAGATCAAAATACTCAGAAAAACTTTTTTTTGAATCACTAGCTACTGGTCAACAGATATTTATTAAATATCCAATGTTCATGAATATGTCTCTTCATTTTCATACTAGAAGTCTAGACCTTTATTACTGTGTTCCCTGTTATAAGGAAGGCATCTTCTTTTTCATTATTTGTTTTTTCCTTAATTACTTTGTGTGGAGATGAAGATCTCTTACATTCAAAATTTTCTGTGGTTCATCTCAAACCTTACAGGATTATTAAAAAGTCCCACAGATGCAGTAAATTCAATCTTAGAGACACTGGAATGGGTCCTTTAATGTTTCTGCTCTGTGCTTATGCAATGATGGATTCCTTGGAATTAAAGAAAGATAACTTTGTTGCTATATTTCCAATCAATCATATCCTCCCAGAGTATTTCCCTCAGGCATTTTAGAAAGGAGATGGATTTTTTTCAGTCTATGAAGATATTATTTAATTAACTAGGTCAATACTTTTTAAAACTCTGGCCACAAAATGTTCATGCACCTCTCCCTCCTTTCTGAACATGCTTAGAGCTTAGTTGTGGACAAGTAGCTTATCCACTGAAGAGATCTGTTGCAGACTGTATTCAGAATATTCAGAGACAAGCACAAATCTAGCATAGTAAAGCACTATGAGACAAAAATAATTAGCAAAATGCTTGATAATCTTTTTTTTTTTTTTTTAGCAGACAGTGCTATTCAAATTTATCAGTGTGCCCCAGTGGCCTAGCAGATAAGTCTGCTGCAGCATAGTCCACACACATTCCAAGGACCCGGCTTCAAGACCAGGGGCCAGGGGCTGGCAGGTGTTGGAAGCAACTGAGATGAACAGCTAAATAAGATAAAGTGCTTCTTTTTCCTCGCTCTTCCTGCCTACCTCTGTTCACCTTTATTCCTGCCTGTACCTTTCTTTAAAATAAAGAAAAGGTGACTATCATTAGGTGTAATTTTCATGTTGAAAAAGTCATCCATTTAAATTTATAGTTATAGGAGTTTTAACAATGTATATATACCCTCTTTCAATGCCACTTCAATCAAAATAGACAGCATCTCCATCAGCCCGAATATTTGCATAGAATGTCCGTGTAGTCAGAGACCTCACCCTCACCCTAGACAACCACTGATGAATCTGTATTTCCAACTTTATCCTAATTGCTGAGCTAGAATAAAGGACAGACACATTTCCTATCTTTAAAGCCTATATACAATAACGAAAGAGGGAAAAGTGGACATGAAGAAATTGATCACAAAGATTGCATCCTGCTTAGATGTGAAGGTTGTATCATAGGGGCATAGCGATGCTGTGGTGTGAGAGGCCTGGACTGAGCAATAGCAGGCCTCATTTCTTTCTTGTGCAAACTTTATTTCTACCTTGGTTTTCCTACCTACAATGTGAGGAGCTGGAACCACCTGACCTCTAAGGCCTTCCGGTGTCAAACCTTTATGTTTTCCCTGAGAGGAATGACTGCTTTAGTCCCCGAGAATGCCATCAGTATAGAAATCCGTAATTACTCTGTGTTGTAAAATGTCTGACTTCACTCACCAAATACAGTTTCATAAAAGTTAACTATTAAGTTTATTAGGCTCATCTCATCAGAAGTAATTACTGGAGTTTCCGGTCTATTTGGATAACTTGAAATAATTTTGAGGTACAAGTGACTTTTCAGTGCAGATTGAGAAATATGTTGATTGATGTTATCTAGCCAGGAAATAGCTACAAGAAGCTATCCTCAACTGTCTGTCATCCTCCCTGCTTGTTAGTCTTCTTTATTCAGAGGTGATTTTCCACAAAGATAATTTCCAGAAAGTTATTACTGACTCAAACAGGGAATGAGATAGGGTGGAAAGACATAGAAAGAACTCCATACTGGGCTTCAGTTCTGGCAGTGGTAAAACTTAAATCTTCAGATGTCAAGTTAATAATTGGGCAGTTATGTACATATTATAGATTCTTTGACCATCTGGGATGTTTTATTCTCCTTCAACAGATAAATTTATACACGTCAAATCTCTAAAACTCTGTCTAATCATCAAAAATCTAGTTTAAATGCAGATTCCCAGTCAGCAGGTTTAGGGTGGGACCTGTGAATCTACATCCATAGGTGACCTGGATGCCCTTTGACCAGGGATGTGCTTGGACTAGTGACAGCAATGGTAAGATGTTAGATGACTTGCCTTCTTTGAACATTTAATCTACTGACCACTGTCTTTCAAGTTTTTTATGTTATAAAATGCGGGTAGTTTAGAAATGTCAACTAATTCAAAGAATATGCTACTATGAATTGAGTGCAGTATAGAGTAGACATACTAAAGGTGCTGAAAATGTCATTGAAATATGCATTTTCCAAAGGGTAGCAAATTTACTAGTCTAACCATCTCACTAGAAAATGTTTTGTTCTTTGGATTAACATGAAAAATATGAAAATTATCTTCTGCCCCAAATCCGTAGGCACCTGCATTCTAGATGTAGAGGTCCCATCCATTAACAGTTGGACCTCCTGATTAACTTAAATGGAGACAATTTCAGATTTGAGTCCCTCTACACAAAACACCTGGTTTTGGAGTTTTGTATCTAACTCTGTTGCAGGAGTCTAATCAAATTTTTGTCCTGACCTTTTCAGGAGCACATGTTTTCCCCTCTGCTTATTGGTTTGTTGATTTCTAAAAGCAATCTTTGTCCCATCAATCATATACACAGGGAGACATATTATTTTTATCACCTAAGGGAGGCAGATGCTGAAACTCAAAGCAGATTTATGTGTTGTTGGGTTTATTTATCTGTAGGGGTACCAGAACTCAATCAGTCTGTTGAGTTGGCTAGAGAGGAGGGAAGGGAAGAGTAATCATCAAACCACAGTCAGGAGGCTGAGAGGAAAATTTGCAATTTGAAAGTTGAATGGAAAGCTGAATAGGAAGCATTAGCAAGAACTAAAACTGATGACTTGCAATCAGGATTAAGCAGGAACTCACTTTTAAATGAAATGGAGAGGAGATAACCAAGTTATTGGTGTCCTGAGCCCTGTTTGTACTCAGCAAATATTAAAATACCAATTATCAAAAATAATTGAGCATTAGTAATAGAGATGGTTGAATAAACAGAAAAAGACCCTGGAAAATGTAGAATTGAGACTAGTGCCCATTGAAGAAAAAATTGACTAAAAATGAAAAGGAAATTTGAGGGAGGTTGGAGAGTGAAAAGAATATTGCCAGACCACAGAAAGGGAAACAACAGAAAAAGGAGTTAAGACCATAGATTTTTGACTAAGTGAAGAGGGAGGGAAGGGTGAGTCTTATTTGATTTGGTTGGTTGTGTAGGGGAAGCCAGCCCTCTGGCATACTGACTGGGTCCCTGGGGTATACTATCAATTTTTATTGATGACAAAGACTCATTTTAGCCAGAAAGCTGTTGGATTCAATAGGAAAGAGTATTAACATCTGGAAAAATTGCAGTTTATTTTTCCATCCCACTCTCACCCTTGTACATCAAGTTCCTTAACACTTCACATGATACTGTTACCCTGTGTTCATGTTAAAAAAAAATGCTTTGGCTTAAAAAATCTTCTTAAAGATCATCTAAACTAATGCATTGGTTTCAGACATTGTCTAATCAGATTGCTTAAACATAAAACAAAGCTCTTTTTAAAAAAATATTGCTATGTCAGGTTATTCTTAATTTGCTTTTGTCTGAATTCTATCAGACCCACTCAGTGTTACACATCAACTCAGAAGGGACTCCCCACTTTTTCTGTGTGCTGAGCTGCTACTGTGTGATTTCTCTCCTTCCTCCATCCCTACCACTGCTGAGCCTTATGACCACCTCTGTTCCTGATTCTGTAACTCTCTTCCTCACAGCCTGCTGGAAGGAAGTTTGGGGGAGAGGCCTGGGGAATTACCCACCCCCACAGTCCACTATATTAATACCTCTGCCCAAGGGACTCAGGTAGATTATTGTAACACAAATCCAGGCCTACATCTCCACTCTTTATTAGTTACCTCCTTTTCTAGAGAGCCCCTTCCTACACAGATGGCTTAACAGGCATCTCCAGGTTTAGACAGTAAGTAGTTAGAAACTCATCATTTCTAAGTGTTTCTTTATATCATGCCAAAAAAAGACAGAAGAATCAAAGTCCCAGTATTTCTTCTCCCTATCTGCTACATGAGGGGTTACTAATGTGGTCTTCTTGCATAGCTCTCTTTCATATTCTCCAAGGATGTGTCAGTTGACTACAGAAGCCAGAAGATGGAGGTGGGGGCCGATACATGATACATTGTTGGGATCCTTTTAGGATATAAAAATTATATATAGTGATATGGGTTTTGTGATTTTAATTAATAAAAGACTTAAGAAAAAGGCTTCAGGACTGAATTATAGATTTAAAATATTAAATTGGTATTTCCTGAGCTAAGACAGTCAACATTTCACTTACTCATTCTTTTGTCTTCCAAAACTAGACCTAAAAAGGAGACTTGAACCTAACAACCTAAGAAGGTCATTTTTAGTGCTCTTTTGAAGGCCACATGAGTTCCTCAGGTGTGGAGAGATGTGGGGGCCCAAGGAGGAGGAAGCTAAGAGACTTTGGGAAGCAACAGAAGGTAGAGGTGGAGAGAGATGCTGGCTCTTCACAGTTATAAAGACTGTCAGGCCACTCATGTGCCTGGGAGACATTTCCACAAAGCTTGTGCTGCTGGCAGGAGAGCCCAGTTTTCTGACACCTCTATACGTCTGCGTTGAGTAAAAAAAAAATAAAACTTTGCACCTGCTCATTTGTCCTGTCCTCAGCAAGTGGGGCTGGAGATGTTGGCAGCCAAATGTGTCTCCTCAGGTGGCCTCCAGCCTCTGGTGCTCATCCTGACTTTATTGCCAGAAAAATAGCAGAAAGGAAAATCCTAGGCCTAGGTAAACTCTGTCTTGTTTGCTGAATGAATTGTCACGCATATAGGCCCATGGGTGGAACTCCTGTAATATTTGCCTCACAATTCCACTAAATAATCCAACTGTGGCCCATTTATACATAGTTTTGTGTGTATATATATATTTATGTGTGTGTATGTTTATTTCAGAATCTTTAGAAATATATATTGGGATTAATTTAGAGTTTTCATTTGGAGTTTTTAAAAATTACTTGTCAGGAATTAGGTTTAGAAATTGCAGTCAAGTATGAAAGGGGAAAAAAAGTAGAGTAAGTGTTTAAGTGAAGAATTATAAGGGATCTAATCAACAAGAGTAGAAAGAATTTTCAAAGAAAGAACCTCAAGAGGTCTCTTTGTAGGAATACCTTTAACTGAAATTTGATCTGCAAAAAGTATTATTATGTTCTATCTGTAGACCAATGGCTGATAAGTGAGAAAACAGAGGGTGATGCTGTCTTCCAGAATGATGACAAGAGGGCCTACATAGGGCTGGGATTGAGAATATTTCAATACTACCAGAATATTCATTGCTTTTCATTTATATAGGTGTTTCAACAAGATGTTATTCAGTACCTCTTAAATGCCAGGCACAGGCTAGGAACTGAAGACAAAAATTGCTTGTGGTGCCTGACCTTTGTCACACACAGCCTAGTTCCAATACTTATCCAGATGTTATGAAACAACTGATAAGTTACATCTACTGTGGTATCCGGAATAGAACCAGGAAGAACTGAACACTGGAAGACCTGGTAGGGAATAGTGAGCAGGCTGTGCTGACTTTCCAGACATAGTGACCTCTGAATTGAGAAGTAAAGAGCAAGTCAGACTATTGCAGGTAGGACATCAGAGTGTGAGAGTGGCAGAGGCGGAAGGCATTCCATGGAAAGCATACAGCAGGTACTAAGGCGTGTAGGCATAAAGAACACCAACAACACACTTTTAGTAGTCCCACACATTACACAACAGTTATATCATGCATATTTATCTATATTTGGTTTTCAAATAAAAATATGTACTGCATTTTTCTCGAATCACCATTTTCCACATCACTAAGACTCTCATCATCTTCCTGTTATGAAAAACAAGCAGATACACAAATAAAGTAGTGAATATATCCATTTGGACAAAGATAATTAAAATCAGAAGATCCCAGACTCTCCCCTTTTAACCAATTCCACCCCCTAGTCCTGGAAAATTAAAGCACATATTGTATTGCTGTTGCTTCAGCTGCGTTTTAAGTAAACACACAAAAAAAGGAGTTTTGTTCCCAAGTAAAAGCAAGCCCATTGGCTGCTGCAGCTCAGACATCTCCCCACAGGAAGGGGGGCAGTACCTCGAGGGAGCTATAAGTCCCATCCCACAGATCTCATAGACTTCAAGATGGCACATCATCTGTCTCCATGAGGGAAATATGAGCCCTTTATCTAGCATGGAATACAAATTCCCAGTCATATCCTCTCAGTAATGTTGTATGGTTTTCTATGAAGCAGCAGACAACAGTTGAAAGAACACATTAAATCATTAATGTTCATAAACACATTAGTATGGATTTTTTGTTTGTTTTTGCTTAAGATTCAGCAGTCATTTATTGAGCTACTTACTTTCTATGTGGTCAGTACAACAGTCCTCCGGGTCCATATGGTTATTCACATTGTAGAGAGAAGGAAATGAACATCTGAGAGACTGTTATTTTAAATTAAATAACTGCTATATTCTAGCGCTTGAAGCTGAACCTAGAGTATCTGACAAGTCAAATACCCTTTCCCCTATATTCAATTTTATCTTTATATACAGAAAGCAGAATCTTCAATGATTTAAATTTATAATTGATGGTGCACCCTCATAGAGTAAAGGTTTGGTCAGCCACCTCCAAAGAGCACAGGCTGTATACATCCCATGATCCAGACTTGTTTCTTAGTTCTGGGGGAACAACCAGTATGAACAACTCAATAAAAATACAATAAAAATGCTTTTCCTCCTCTCTCTTCCTACCTGCCTGCCTACTCACCTTCATTACTGTCTGTACCTTTCTTTTTAAAATAATTATTAATAAAAGGAGAGATGAAAAGGAAATTTTCAATACATGGACTGATACAGGTGAACTGATGCAGAACCAGCTTATATTGCCAGTAGGGGGTGCTCTGAAGGTTTCAAAAGCAACAGTAGAATCTATTAATCTCTTTGTCCAGGCAGTCAGTGGTAATGATTTCGGTTAGTGTTGGAACTTGGGCATTTCACTCATAAGGATTTCAGCTCCAGATGAAAAGTGCTGGCTAGGCTGCTGCAAACTCCCTGCCCCATTGCTGCTGCCATCTTTCATTCAAACCTCTCAAGGGCAGAAATGTGCACTCTGGGAGGGATCTGTTGGTATTATAGATACCATTTCAGCAAAAACATGAAAAGAATTATGCAAGGAAAACATTTTCCTCTGAGATTCTTCTCAAGATCTTATGTGTGGGAGAGAGAAATATGTATGAAAACAGAAAAAAAAAAAGTAAGTAAACAGTGAAAATCAAACCAGTAGGCGAACTTGCATATCCAAAGATGGCAAGGAAAAAAAAAGTCATTAGTTTTACACTGTTCTCTCAGAATGTTTCTTTTTTGTTCTTAATGTTTTCAAGTTATAGACTTGTAAATTTGTCAATTCCTAAGAAATGGCTTACATGGGATGTATTCTCTTTATTTTTTTCGTAGCTTCAGTCATTCTTTTCTCTCCCACTTAATTCACCATAACCTATTTGACCTTCAACTTCTCTGACTTGAACTTCCATCACCATCTGGGTTCTTCAGTTGTCATTGAATTTGGTTAGCTGCTTCATTCTTACCACCTGAGAACGTTGCGTCCAAATTATGAAGAGAGGACCTACCAAAGCTACCACTGTATATTCTTTATTTTTTCTTTTCTATCTGAAAACAGATGTCACCTTGCAACAGTAAATGTATTCTTTGTGGACTTGTTTTCATCCTCAGTCCCAGAAATATAGTTTTCCAAATTAGAGAATTATATTGATTTCTAAAAAGACTTTACTAGAAAGAGAGCACTTCCAATAAATTAGATGCATCTTGGGTCAAATTTATATGTTTACAAACACAAATGCAAGGGGGATAAGGCAGGGAATATAAAACACTGAAATCACTGAGATCTAGGCTTACGGTTTCCAAGTGGAAAGTGTAATAAGCCCATCTGAAGGAAGCAATCACCATTCAACTCCAATGGGTTATTTTCATGAGGAAACAGTGGCCCAACATGGCCAAATTTTATTTCTGAGAGAAGCTGGTAGTCTGTGTAAATTTTTTATTGTTAATCAATAATCCTAACAATTGTAAAAATAGCAACTACCATTCAACAACCAGTTACAACCTTTGAGGTAGGTAAGGAATGAAAGAGAAGTCATGCTCAGATATTGCAACCCACTGGAAAATGGCTACCCTTTGTTTGATTTATAACCTTGCTACTTAAGTGTGGATCATTGACCAGCAGCATAGGTACTATCTGCAATGTAGTAGAAACCGGAATCTCAGGTACCCCTGGTGATTTAGTGGTTAAGTCTGTAGGACTTAAGTCTATAAGTCCACATATATCCCAGATTACTGGGTTTCTATCCCAGTGCTGGGGGGAACAACCAAGACAGACAAATAAAATGATTTTTCCTCTCTCTTCCTGCCTGCCTACCTTCATTGCAACCTGCACCTTTCCTATTAAAAAAAAAAATAGAGAATTCAGAGTCTCAGGTCCCACCTAAAACCCACTGAGTTAGAGGCTACATTTTGATATCTCTAAAATTGAGTCTGCACATCTGAGTTTGGGAAGCTCTGTTATCTGTATAATGTTTAGTGTAAGGAAGTCCTTGATGATCTGGAAGGCAGAGGGATCTGTGTTGTGCTTGATGCACAAACAAAGTAGTGAAGGTTATTAATCATTTGCAATCCTGTCTCCCATCCCTTATCTCTTGCTTTCCTCCTTTGTCTCCTTCTTGGTCTCACCAGTTGTGGTCCATGAACACATTACTCCCTGACGTTCATATGTACAGCAAAATTGCCACATACCAAGCTTTAGTGACCCTTCCTACACTCTCACCCTGGAGTCACTTGTTCTCTCTTTCCCTCTACCTGATGCACATTCTCTTACTCATTGTTTCTCTTCTGGTCATTGCCTCACTTATAGTTTTTTGTTTGTTTTGTTTTTATTTGTTTTTTGTTGTGGTGGTTTTCCTTATCATTTGTCCTTCATCATTTGAACTAGCAATTGGCAATTCTGAACTGATTTCCTAATATTCACCTTACTCCCTTAAGATACTTCTTCTGAGTATCAAGAGTATGCCTGATGGATTTATTCGCTGTGCCACTATGGCATGTCTTAAGGGTGATGTTTAAGAACTACTTAAAAGCTGTGGGTAGATAGAGAAAAAGTGTAAGTCATAGTTAAGTTACACAGGGCTAGTGCTAGTAGTTTACAATCATCCGAAGGGGAAAGGGAGAAAATGATACCAGAAACTGAAGAGAGAACCATGCAAATAGGATCACCTGAATGGAAGTATGACCTTTGATTGAAGAATAAAAAGGATCCAATAGACCCTGAAGAAAGGGAATTAAAGGGAATAAAGAATAAATACCTCCAACCTATTCTTCTCCCCTACTCTGATATCATTCGTAAAATCTACCCCACCCTCAAAAAAAACAAGGAATAGGAGCTCATTAATGGATCCCATCCAGGTCAATATTTTGAGGTACAGAGCAGAATAGAAAAGGTGGAGAAGGGATCTAGAAAGACATAACTACCTTAAGAATTTTGATATTTAATCTAAGAACATGAGGGCATCATCAAAAGGTTTTGAACATGGTTAAATTTGTTGTTTCAAAGCGTCATTCTGGCTATATACTGGTGGGAAGTGAGGTGATATATGGAGACCATTTTGACAGACATAGACATGTCCAAGAGGAGGCATAATATTAGCCTAGACTAGGTAGTGGATATATTTAAAACCAATTCAAGAAATTAAAGGGATTGCATATAGGGAAAATCATGATGAAGAGATAGGGATATGTCCAAGACAATCTCCAGTTTTCTGGGTGGAAGTTGGTGCTTCTAGTACAAAAAGAGACACTGGGGTAACACCGATGTTCTGTATAAGACCCTGTGTTCAGGCTTAGAGCTTGTGAGTTTGAGCTGCTTACAGGTCTTCCTAGAGGTGAAAATGGACTTTTGGTATTAAATGTGATGGAGAACCTGCTAGACATCCTGTTAAAGGTCATCTGAAAAAACAAAATGAGTTGTTCCCTAACCTTAGTGAGTTAAAAAAAAATTGTGTATTCCTCCTCCCATTTCCTGGAAAGGTCAAGGTATTCAACAAAGACAAAGGTAACTTCACCTATTTTCATTCTAACCCCAAACTAAGCAATTGTGAAGAAGCTACTGACAAGTTAGGAAAAGAGAACTGCTTTGTAAAAATAATTTCCTGGTGCAGAGCTTAGGTCCTGTCAAGCTTGACTTTGATAACTGACCAAATGCTAGAAAATATTATACATTACAAAGTTTCCCAACTTCCTCTCTTGGTCTATCTTTTATTTTATTCTTTAGAATTTTATAAAATCATAAAGTTTTAGAGTTTGAAATCTCTTTAAAAGTCATTTAATTGCACTCCCAAATTCACTCCCTCAAGTATGCCTGTATCCTTTTTATAGAATAAACTGGTATAGTTTGATAGAATACTTAGGGGATGCTTATTCCTCCAAAGAAGGAAAGGCACTACCTCCCACAATAGTGCATTCCCACTGCATTCTTTGGGCAGATTTTTAATAGACTGATCTGATTCTTTGAAACATCTACCTCTAATGTTTTTCCCCTCTGTTTTTCAGGAGAAACACTAATTAATTCCTTTCTCTTCTTTATGACTATTCTCCATTTCTAAACTCTGGGTACCATGTTGCTTTTTGTCTTTCAGGTAGCAAACCCACCTCTATATCTCTTGCCCATCTAATATGTTTCCAACCCTTCAGTATCATAAGAGGAATTTTTCAAATGAAATGTTTTGAATAAGATACTATTTGGCTGAGGTCTCACCAATGTTGAATACAATGAAATTAATTTGTCTCAAGGCTTGCTCAAATATGCCTCCATTGATACAGGTCTCTTTTTCCCCTCACTACTTCTTCTCATATCATCTTCTCTTGTCACTTTACCAGGCCTTTAAAATTTTGTGACATTAGTTTGAAAATTTTCATTATGTGGGTGACTAAATCTACTAATAAATTTGTGATTTTCTGGCAAGCTTGCCACCACCATGTTTGACTTGACTATGGCCTACTTTCTTCAGGGGACCTGAGGTTGAATGTGCTAGTGTCAGCAGAGGCGGTCACTCTGATGCATGCCTGCAATATTAGATCCTGAATGAATAGTTATTCAAAGAAGCAATCCGTCCCAATTACTCTAAAACTTTCTACAATAAAATTGAATAAAAATGTACATTTCTATGTTAAATTCAACTTATTAAAGGTCTCTCTTGACAGATCCCAAATCTGAGCCTTTCTAAAGCATTAATATTCTTTATGCTTTTGTTATTCACAATAGAAATGATAGCTGGAAGAACTAAAGAACCTCTTGGGCCATTCAGCAGCGACTCTGTTAATAGCACAAAAGGAGCTTAAAGGAGCACTATTAGAATGTCACTCTTATGGCCAAGAAAAGTGAGGAAATGACTAGATAAGTAACTTGCCTCTGGTCAAAGAACAGGAATGTGGCAGAAGCACTTACAACACTAGGTTCTAATAGCCTGGTTACTTCTCTAGGAACCCAGGAGACTGCCTGTTATCCTGTTTTCATTTTATGCCCATCACCTGGTAGGGTATTGGACATTTAGTAGACGTTCAACTAAAAGTGTATGGCTTAATAAATCAACTTGATTCTTCCTTCTTCCTCTGAATCTCATTTTTGTAAAGAAGATGCATATTCCTTCTATATTGTGTTTTTAAAGATGAAATCACACTTCATAATAGCAGGTACTTTGTTCTGTAGAGGAATGGAGTTAAGAAATAAAAATATCTAACTGTTGAACCATTTACTTAGCCCTTGTCTTGGTGTAATGCAGACCATCTGACTGAGTAATTGCCAGAACTCTTACCAGAGGTTAGTCAGGCTGACCCTATGTAAGTCTTGCCCTAGAGTCTGGTCAGTATTATATCTGGAACATTTTGGGAATGACAAAATTTAGTAAACCAAATGATCTTCTTTAACATATACTTTTTGTATTGTTGTGGTTCCTGGGAAAAGGAGCAGTGGTCTCAAACCTCAGAACCTGCAAGGGAATCCTTATTTAATAGGTATAAATATTTTATTGTTTTCAAGTTATGTAAAGAATTTTACTGGTTTCTTATATATTGGATTATTGGTTAAACTCTACGAGTAGAGGAAAAGTCTGTGAGAAAGTCTGCTCTGAAAAGTGACTTGAAATATTACAAAAGAAGTTCATTTCATAACTGCAAAGGAATTTAAAGTAACCAGTTGTATTACATGTATCATAAGCCAAACAGGGCATTTGAAGCATTCCAAGCTAGATCAAAAAGTTTTCAAAAATATATTGACATGGTTGAAAATAAAAGAGAATCAAAGCAAGGCATTAATATTTGATTTTCATCACTCACAAGATAAATTGTTCATTCCATCTTGTCACCAGTAATGATAATATATTTTAAATCCATCAATCAAACAGTAAACAGTATAACATCTTAATCTGAGCTAAATATGTTTTAAATATCTACATTATTTATGAGCTTGCTACTTGCTGGAAAAATTGATCTGATTGGGAAAAATACAGAGAGCTGCATTTTCCTGTTATTTATATTCTAGTGCAACCAGCACTTAGCTTTAGGGTTCCAAATGGTATATTTGAAGAGCATAAATATGCTTTAGGGAATATGAAAAGGGTTATAAAATTTTCTGGGCATAATAGATTAGACAAGTTATATTCGAATCACCAGTTTTATTCTCTTTTCTGAAAACCTAGGCAGCAAAGTGTATGTGAAAACTGCCACATCTGGTGAAATCTCTTTAGAAGAAAACTGGCATTCCAGTCCTGGCTCCATTCCCAAGTGGGTTCATTGCAACATTGACTCAGTCATTAACATTTGTAGGTCATGATTCCTTTATTTCTACGTTAGAATGCTGGGCTGAATAATTTTAAAGGTTTTTTTCCCCTGATTAAATAATTGATTTCAGTTTCATACTTGAGGAAAAATGGCAGAGAAAGGATATGAGGTAGTGAATAGGCCTCTAAGCATCTGTGGCAGTTACTTCATCTGTGGAAGAACCTTGAGTTTACCCACCAGGAAGTGTGAGTGCAAATGCAGGAAATGTCATGCATGTGCTTTTAAAGGTGAAAATAGTGACCAAATACTTGGCATATAGGGCCATGAACTCTTCTTCTCTTGTTTTAGCCTAGCTGAATTTCACTCTCTGAGATATTTTTCACAAGCTATACTTGTTATTAATCAAAGATTATATGAACATATTCATGTATGTGTATAATTTATATGTAGACATACATATACACATTTATTCTGCCAGTTTCTGAATTGATAAGTTCAGCCTCAAGCAAAGAAATCTGTTGTTTTATTTAATCAGCTCAGTATTCCTTTAACAAAAACACAATGTTTTCTAGAATTATTATTTTAATTTTTAAATTAGTTTCAAATGTTATTGAAGTAACATTGCATCTTAACATTATATAGATTTAGGTGTGTATCATTGTAAATCAACATCTGTATAAAATATGTTGTTTGCCACCAAGGACTCATTTCTATCCTTTATCATATAACTGACCCCTTTGACATGATTAGTTAATCCACCTTCCCTTCTGATTACCACTAATTTGATTCTATAGACTAAAAGTATGTTTTTGTTTAATTTGATTCATTTGTTTCTTTGGTTTCTCTATGTAAACACACGAATGAAATCATACCCTTCTGACTTATCTCACTAAGTACAATTCTCTCTAGATCCATCCATGTTGTTGCAAATGGCAGTATTTCATCTTCTTTAAAAGCTGAGTAGAAATCTGTTGTGTATATACACCATGTTTTTATCCACTTATCTATTGATGGGCACTTAGGTTATTTCCAGCTCTTGGCTATTGTAAATAATGCTACAATAAACAGTGGGTATGTCTCTCTTTTATTCAGTGTTGTAGGGTGTTTTTGTAAATGTGGAATAGTGGAATCATTTTGAATTTCCATTTCTTGATTTTCGAGGAATCTCCATAGTTTTCCATAATGGTTCCACTAATTTACACTCCTATCAAGAGTTTATAAGGATTCCCTTTTCTCTTCATTCTCAACAACAATTGTGCTTTTTGGATAATAGTCTTTCTCACAGGTGTAAAGTGATATCTTATTGTTGTTTGTTTTGCATTTCCCTAATAAGAGATGTTGAATATCTTTTCATGTGCCCCTAGATCACCTTTTTTGGAGAACTATTTATTCTGATCATCTGCCTATTTCTAGTTTGTTTGTTTTTTTGTTGTTGAGTTTTTTGAGTTCTTTATATCTTTTGGATATTAACCCCTTATCAGATGTATGATGTGCAAATATCTTCTCCCATACAGTTGGTCATCTTTTTGATTTGATAATAGTTTTTTCATTGTGCAGAAGCTTTTCAGGTTTTTGTTTGTTTATTTTGACTTTTTTTTCTTTGACATCAGAATCAAGTTTCCAAAGACAGCTCTTAGGCCAATGTCAAGGAGTATATCACCTATGTTTTCTTCCATGTATTTTATGATTTCGTTGTTAGGATTTTAAAAGAATAGCTTGAGGATTCCATTTACTGCTTGAGAAAACTGCAGGAATTCTGTAATGAGCAGCCTCCAATGTGATGGAACTAAAGCAGTCGTCCATCTCTTTCCCTGCATCAGTGAAGGGTGCATCTCTGTACCTCAGAAACAAGTCTCTAAGGAGTTGCAATTCAAGGCATTATGAATGGCTATTAAACTTTATATTTTAGTGGATGAGATATTATTTAATTCATCTCCTCTATCTCTTTTTATCTATTTGATTTACAATAAGCTCCAAATTGAAACAAGAAATGAGAGTACCTAGACTCCTTACATACTATTCAATAAACCTTATCTCTCACCCACAAATCAGTAAGGAGACCAAATCACCCATCAAAGATTGTTATCTGTATTTAATACCAACTATATTCATCGCATCTCAGTACATCTGTGAATTAAAAATGCTGCCCCTTTAAGGAGTTAGCTATCTGGTCAGAGTATAAACAAAAGGCTATGTGATTTTTGCCTAGTTAAAAGTGACTTCTCAAAGTGTGACGATGGACCAGTAGCAGACAACACCACTTGGAAACTCTTTAGAAATGTAGATTCTTAGGTTCAACTCCAGCCCTCCTAATCCCCAGGTGGTTGTTCTGGATATTAGAAGTGGTCATTTAAAATACATGTTCTAGACCCTTGCTGGATATTGGAACAATACGGATGCCTGAGTTTTACCTGCAGAGACTGGTTTACTTTGTCTCGTGTACCTGAGTGTCATGATTTTCAAAGCTCCTTACGCAACAAAATTTGAGGACCACTCAATTAGTCTACACAGTAATATATAGTGGAAAAATCCATCAAACTGAGTTTTCTGACTTTCACTGTTACACCCACTTGTTTTGATGGCCAATGCTAACTTTTTCTGTACTGACACTGCTGATACACCCCCTCCTACTGCAACTCATGTCTTACCCTATCTGTCCTTCAAGAAAATTTAACCTCCTCTTCTGAGCCTCAGAAAACTTGAACTTTCTTCTTGAACTTGTTGTTTTCATTTAGTATTCCAATTATTTACACAGATTGATTGTTCTTCCTCCTAAACTGTGTGTTCCTAGAGGACAAAATCCACACCTGCTTCCTCTTTGTAATCTCTTAGCATTCATCCAAGATGTATTATATGCATAGAAGGGAGATGGGAATACACAGGCAGAAAGCAAAATAGCACAGAGGACCTATCTCTTTCCTAATTGATCAGGTTAGATATTTAGTGTGGAATCTGGGATCTGGATGAAATAAAGGAGAGAACTTTGTAAACCACATCAGAAGATGGATAATTGTGATTCAAGCTGAAAGGGAGAGACGAGAAAGCAATTATTATATCCAGTGAGCACTAATAATGGTTTTTTAAAAGGAATAAACAGTGGAATGCCTATGCAGTAGAGAGAAGTAAGGAACTGAGGTAACTCAGAACATTTGGGGCATTATGAATCTCAGGATGCTGGTTCAAGATGACAAGCTCTGCAGAAGAGATTGCCCTTTAGTGAGTGTAGCTGGATAACATTCTTCTCTGCCTTCATTGCCCACGTTTTTTGAGAAGTGAATCCCCTTACATTCATGAATAAGCCACTTGTACTTAGAGGATATAGTAGACTTGCAATCAGGATGTTTGGTCAGGTTCTCATGTATGTGCAGTTCATCTTTCAGTAGACCTCTACATCTTACTTTATGTCAGAATTGAGACTTATGCCCATTCCATATTCCTCCTTGGAGTTTATATAACATTTCCTTCATGAACTTGAAGCACTTTACAGAAGTGGGTTTTGACGCCCTGCAGGCAACAGTATAGGTTGCTGTCGGATCAGGAATTGGTACAGATATAAGATTGAATAAAGCCTCAGGGGCATCCTAGGAAGGGAACAAGTTGACAGTCAAATAGGTAGTATATTATGTGGGAAATTAAATCTCTTCCAAGGATCCCAAGATAGCAAAACCTTAGACCTCAGCTGTGACTGAAAAAGAGTGCATTTCACCACAATCTCCTCTCTGCAGCCTTCCCATTCTGAAAAAAACCATGGTGGCCTCTCCTACGTCCACAAGAAGCCAGACATAAGCCTAGCTTAATGGAAAAATGTGGAAGGCATGGTGCTTTAATTTGGCTTAGAATCAAATTAAACACCTAAATGGAAGGCCTTCTGGGTCACTTCTAACCCTTGTAGAGTTTATCCCATTATTATATCTTGCAAAAGACATTCTGCCAGGTAAAGGACACAATAAGTGAAGTTTTTAATTTGAGAAGCCAAGACAAAGATACCTTAAATTTTCTACTTAGTGTCCAATTGTAAAAAGTAAAAAGAAACATGAATAATAACATTTTACCATTTGTTTATTCTATTTGTTTATAAAATAAGAATAAATGATTCACTAATTATTTTTTGTTTGTGAATATTTTAAAAATACATGAAATGTACAAGCATGATACCTGAGAAGAGTAGGCACTCAACAAATGTTAAAGCATGTATTTCGTTACCTCTTTCTCCATTATATTATATTAAACTATATATTTATTGCAGAGTATATATAGAGTATATACATCATGTGTGCTGTTATATATAATATATATAACATTTATATACATATTTGTGTAAATATATATAATAAGAAACAGTGACAGTGACAAAAGAGAAGAATCATCCCT
Source organism: Solenodon paradoxus (assembly GCA_004363575.1). NCBI lineage: Eukaryota > Metazoa > Chordata > Mammalia > Eulipotyphla > Solenodontidae > Solenodon > Solenodon paradoxus. Next base: position 1,320,249 of record RJWH01000092.1, read on the forward strand.
ATGACTATTGGAGCCTATGGTCTATTCAAATTCAGACTCATCACCTCATGCCATTAATCTTGATAAAATTGTCATTTTGTAACACTGTTTTGTGATACCCCATGAAATATGAGTAACTTCACACTTCTACTTTATATTTTTATAACCTACTAAAGTTTTATCCTAGTTCTCTCTATGACTCTCTTCATAACCAAACTTCTTAGAAGAAATGGTATGTTGTATGTCTCAATTTCCTCATTTAACATAAACTCTGCAACTCACTCTGGTCTCACTTCAGTACCCCCACCAATGACCCTAAATAAAATATGCCTTTGGCAACATTCAACACTATTTAATATTTCCGTCTTCTTGAAACACTTTCCCCTCTTGTGGCATTGTACTAGATTTTCCTTTTGTATCTCTGTTAACTGAACCTTGGTATTCTGTGGTGGTTCATCATCTCTACCTCAGCTTAAAATGCTGGAGCCCCCAGCCTCAAAGAAGAGACTTTTTCCACTTTATGTTCTCTCCAGGATTTCATTCACATCCAAGGCTGCAATAATATACAATATTCTCTGTCTCCTCTGAAATCTGTCTCCTACGTAAACCTCTCCTTGAGATCCAAATTCAGATACCAGTCTCACAAGCTTCTCAATCTCAACATTTTAAAAATTGAGCTTGATTGCCTCCGTAAAGTCCCCTTTAAATGTTACCCAGTTGGTAGAAGTGTGCACATGTGCAATCTGTATTTTTCTCAATACCACTTAACCACAATTATAAGAAAGGAAGAATTATATCTATTAGTAATTACTTTTTGAATTAATAGATTTAGTGATCAAGCTAATGAATGCATGAATGAGTGGATGGATTTGACTAGGAGATATTTCCAATCTCATCCAGCCTAGCATTAAGAAATGTTTAGTTCTCTCTTAGAAACAGAGAACAGATTGATAACTGCAGGGATAGGCAGTGGATAGGCAGGGATAGGTAGAGATAGGTGGAGGAAGTAAGTGAACATGATCAACGGCTACACACTTTCAGTTATAAGATGTATAATATCTGGAGATATAATGTACATGTAACTATAGTTCACAAAATCTGTACCTGAAAGTTGCTAAGAGAGTTTATCTTTTTGATTTACAAAATAATGTAAGTTTAGATGCACCAGTTCACTGTTCATCAAATATATAACAACACACCACACCCACCATATTTTCAACAGCCCTCTATCCCCTCTACCCTTTGTATCCCACCCCTCACTCCCTTCCCCTATGGCAACTTCAGTTCTATTGTCAGTTTTCAAGGTTTCGGTTTTGTTTTATCCATTTCCTTTATTTCTTTATATTCCACATATGAGTGAGATCATCTGGTATATATCTTTTTCCTTCTGACTTACTTCACTTAGCATAATCCCTTCTAGATCCATCCATATTGTCACATGGCAGAATTTAATCTGGAGGGGGCTGTGCAGTATTCCTTTGTGTGTGCATAGGTGTGTATGTGTATATTTCTTGGCTACTGTAAATAATGTTACGATAAACATGGGGTACATATATCTCTTCAAATTTTTTTTTGTATGCTTTGGGTAAGCATACAAAAGATAATGAGATTTCTTGAAATTTTCATTCTCAAATTTTTTGAGAAATTAAGAGTATGTCTTAAAAGTTCTCACCATATACACAAAAAAATTGTAATGTGATATATGTGTTAACTAACCTTATTGTGGTAATCATTTTGCAATATATACAAATGCTAAATCACCACATTGCATATCTTAAACTTACAATATGTAAATTATACCTAAATAAAGCTATAAAAAAGGAATCTAGTAGTTTTCCAGTGGGAGTATTGCCCTTAAAGCCTTGCCCCAAAGAAAAAGAAAATATGAGATTCAAACTACCCATAAAATGTGAAGAAGTTGGGAAAGATCTTATCCAAATAAAACATTTAGGTATAGAAATCATAAATGTAGATATAGATTATAATTTTCATATCCCTTAGCCTTCCGATACTAAGTTTTCCTACTTTAGGGTAAACTCCATGAATTAGTTCATTTCACGTTTTCACAGACAGAGATGTGGCCCTCCTGACAGTACACAACTGCATCTCCAAACTGGCAATAACTCCCCTTCCTTATCCACAGAAGTTCAGACCTGTCTTTTCCAGGAGATATTTTTGTAATTGGATTAAGGTTATTTTTAAAGGTATATTTTTAAAATGTACTATATTGACACATTGATATAACATACTTTTAAAACTTTTATCTAAGCAACTGAGCCTTCTGGAAGTTTTTGTTTTGATATATTTCACAACATGCCTTTAGTTGTGGGCTTTTAATAGCATGAAACAAGATTATGAAATTTAAAATCAGGGTGTGTGTCATAAATAATAAAGTAAGTGTGTGGAACATTTTTTGGGCATTTCCCCAAATTTTCTTTTACCCAGTGCCTTTTATTAACCTGGGTGCCATTCTCTAATACTCTGCTCTTTGAGGGAAGGTCATAGATTTCCATCTTTGTTTACCTCCATTGCACTACTTGAAAAGTCTTCTTTTCAAAGGATAGCACTACGTGGATCTTTGTTAAAATCAATGTTATCAACAATTTTGCTTTTTTGTTAAGAAATTGCATTCTGCCCTCTCTGGGAATTGAGGTGTCATTAACTCCGGAGGATAGTCAACTGGGCTCTGCCATCTTCATGCATTGCATGCACTGGACATCACTGCATTGTATTCTGAATCATCTGAAATGCTTTTTATGAAGTGCCAATAGAATGTACCACTCTGTGAGAATACAGCAGTTGCAAGAGCTTCATTTTTCAGCCTCCCAGTTTATGTAGTTATAACTGATTCATATTTGGTATCATAATGTAGTAATAATGGTAAGTTACCATTTAATAGGGATCCCTGACACATAGTAGATGCACACTATTTATTATAATTACCAGTGATAATGATCACTGTTATTAGTAGTAATAATGATGACCATATTAAACACATACTAAACTGAAATTTCCTTAATTTTTTTGGTATTGTCTCAAGCTATTGAATTATAGTTATTTCATGTCCAGCAGTTGATTTGGAGTAAAGAAAACATTTACATTTTTATTAAATGTAAACTTGTATATAGGGTTGTGTGTGTACATACTTGCATACATATATACTCATTTGTCCTGTCAAAAAAATTTTAAAAGCTATAGAATACATTATTAATTATATAGACTGTGGTATTCAATTGTCTGGGTTCAAATCAAGCTCTGTTACAAGCTAACTTCAATAGTTTTAGACAAGTTTTAATGTTTTTTATTAACCTAACTGTGGTATAATTCAGATATTTCAATTGAGAAAGTGAAGAGGATGATAGAATTCAAATTTGTGATTATGATTTATTCCTGTTTATCTTGCTAAAATGCATCCAAGGGTAGGGATTTTTGCTTTGTTCACTGACATATCTTAAACACCTAAAAGAGCCTGTACTCTTGAGGGTATGTCATGGATTTTTATCTTTGTATCCTCCATTGCACCAGCACTCTGAGTCACAATTTTCTCATTTGTAAAAAGGGATAAATATATGGGTACCTAACTGGTAGAATGAGAGCATTTAATTGTACTGTAAATGTCTTTTACCTCACATAATATTACTCACTTGTATAGATAGTAATTTACTTATTTAATTACTTATTTAGATTATTTTTTTAAATCTCATGTTTTATTGCAGAAGCTTTGTTTTATTATTTTAAAAAATCATACGCATAGGTTCTCCATATGTGCAGTTGCCCAATTCTTTAAATATATATCAATATATCCTACCCTCTGCAAATCACCAAGTGTTCTTCACCCTTGTCCAGTGGACTCTGCCACCACTTGCTACACTCACCCCACATTCCATTCCCTATTAGTAACCAGTTCTATTTCAAGCCTCTAAGTGTTGGGTTTTTGTTGTCTGTTCCTTTGTTTTGTCTGTACACATTCAACCTATGAGTGAGATCATCTCTTATTTTTCTACTTTTGACTTATTTCACTTAGCATAATACCATCTAGATCCATTCATGATGTGGTATATATACCATATCTTCTTTATTCATTCATCGGACATTGGGTACTTAAGTAGTTTCCAGTTCTTAGCTATTGTGAATAGGGCTACAATAAACATGGGGGTTCATACATCTCTGTGAGTTAGTGTTTTTGTATCTTTCAAGTAAATACCCAGAAGAGGGATGGCAGAATCATATGGGATTTCCCTATTCAACTTTTTGAGATATCTCATACATGCTGTTTTCCATAAGAGGTGCACCAATTTGCACTCCCACCAACAGTGTAAGTGTTCCCTTAGCTCCACATCCTCATCAACAATTGTTGTTTCCAGACTTTTGGATAATAGCCAATCTCTCAGGAGTAAGGTGACATATCATTGTTGTTTTGATTAGCATTTTCCTGATAGCAAATAAGTAGGAATATCTTTTCATGTACCTGTTAGCCATCTTTATATCCTTTTTGGAAAAATGTCTCTCCAATTCATCTTACCATTTTTTATTGGGTTGCCTGTTTTTCTGTTTTGTATTTTATAAGTTCTTTGTATGTTTTGGATATTAAGCCCTTGTCAGAAATATGGAAAGCAAATATCTTCTCCCAGTTAGTAAGTTGTCTTTTTGTTTTGGTGATATTTCTATCATATAAGCATTTTAGTTTGATGTAGGCCCAGTTGCTTATTTTTCTTTTTATATCCCTCGATGATGGAGTTGAGTCCCCAAAGACCTCTCTAAGGCTGATGTCATGGAAAGTCTTTTCTCTGTTGTCTTCCAAAAATTTTATGGTCTCCAGTCTTAAGTCCAATATCTAGTCCATTTTAAGTTATTTTTTTGTGAATGGTGTTAGAGAATGGTCTATCTTTATTCTTTTGCATGTGGTTATCCAGTTATCATAACACCATTTATTGAAGAGACTTTACATTCTCCATTGTATGTTTTTGGCTCCTTTGACATAGATTAATTGATTGTATGTGGGCGAATTAGTTCTGGTGATTCAGGTCTCTCCCTCTGATTAGTGCCTCTGTTACTATTTCAGTACCATGCCGTTTTGATCACTATAGCTTTGTAGTACAGCTCAATATCTGGGAATTTAATCATTTTGGATTCATTCTTTTTTTCTCATAATTGCTTTGGATATTCAGGGTCTTTTGTTGTTCCATATAGATTTTAAGATTTTTTTTGTTTTATTTCTTTGAAATAAGCCCAGGAGATTTCAATGGTTATTGCATTAAATCTGTATATTGCTTTAGTAAGATGACCATTTCAACAATGTTGATTCTTACCAACCATGAGCACATGGTGTCTTTCCATCTTTGTATCCTCCTCCATTTGTTTTAAGGAATTGGAGATTTCATTGTACAGATCTTTTCCCTCCTTTGTTAAGTATATTCTAAAATATTTTATATTTTTATTTCTATTTAAAATGGTATGGTTTTCTTGATTTCATTTTCTTCTAGCATGTTGTTTAAATATAAAATTGCAACTAGTTTTTATAAATTGATTTTGTAGCCTGACATTTACTGTATTTACTGATTAGTGCTAGTAGTTTTTCATGGTCTTTAGGGTTTTCGGTATATATAATCATATAAGCTACAAATAATGATAGTTTTACTTTTGCCTTTCCAATTTGGATTCCTTTAATTTCTTTTATCTATTGCTCTAATACATCCAGTACAATACTAAATAGCAGTGGTGAAAGTAGACAATCTTGCCTCGTTACTGACATTACAGGAAATGCTTTCAATTTTTCACCATTGACTATTTTGTTGGCTTAGAGTTTATTGTATACGGTTTTTAGTATGTTGAGGTATATATCTTCAATCCCCATTTTAGTCTGGATTTTTAATCATAATTGGGTATTGGATCTTGTCAAAAGCTTTTTCTGCATCTATTGACATGATTGTGTGATTTTTCTCTATGCTTTTATTGTATTACATTAATAGATCTACTTATGTCGAACCATTCTTGCATCCCTGATATAAATCATACTCGGTCATAATGGGTGATCCTTTTGATACATTGTTGGATTAAGTTTGTTAACATTTTTTGAGAATTTTTGCATCTATGTTCATTAGAGATATTGATCTGGAAGTGTTCCCTCTTCTTCAATATTTTGAAAGAATTTGAGAAGAGTAGGTATTAATTATTCTCTGAAGGTTCGGTAAAATTAGTTAGAAAATATATCTGGTCCTGGGCTTGTATTTTTAGGAAGATTAATTACCTCTTCATTTTCTTTGCTTGTGATTGTTACGGTCTGCTGTTCTAATTCTTCTGGTTCTAACTTGTGTAGACTATATTTTTCTAAAAAATTCTCCATGCACTTGACATTGTCTACTTCATTGTTATAGAGTTATTCATAGTAGAATCTTATGTTTTATGTTTCTGTGGTATCTGTTGTAACTTCTCCCTTTCTTTTCTGATTCTAATTATAAAAGTTTTCTCTCTTTTTTCCTTTGTGAGTCTAGCCTATGATTTGTCATTTTTTCATTTTTTCAAAGAACTAACGTTTGGTTTCATTGATCTTCTGGATTGTCTTTTGTTTTCTACTTCATTTATTTCTATTTCAATTTTTATCATTTCCTTTATTCTACTGATCTTTTTACTTTAATTGTTCTTTTTTCTCTAATTGCTTTAAATACTGGGTTAGATTGTTGTTTGTGATTTTTCTTGTTTCTTGAGGTGGGCCTGGATTGCAATGTTCCTTTTTCACGTAGATACTGGTATCTCTTTTGTCTTCATTCACATTTGTCTCTAAGTATTTTTTTAAGTTCCTCTTTGATTTCCTCTTTTATCCAAGAATCATTCAGCAGCATATTTTTTAGTTTCATTTCAATTCATTTGGGGTCCTCCAACTTTCTTTTTATGGTTGATTTCTATTTTTAAGCCATTGTGGTCAGAGAAGATGCTTGTTATGATTTCAATCCTTGTAAATGTGTTGAGACACATTTTGTGTTCCAGCATGTGATCTATCCTTGTGAATGTTCCATGTTCACTTGAAAAGAAAATGAAATCTGAAGTCACTGGATAAAGTCTTTGATATTGTCTCTTAGACCTTACCTGTTCCAAATGATCAATTAAAGCAGGTGTTTCCCTGTTCATTTTCTTCCTGGTTAATCTGTCCATTGTTGTAATGTGTTATTGACATCTCCTACTATTATTGTGTTGCTAGTGATGTCTCTCATCAGTTCTAATAATACTTGCTTAATATATTTTGATGTTCCTTCATTTGGTGCATATATGTTAAAAAAACCATGATGTCTTCTTGTAGGATTGACTCCTAAATCATTATGTCTATCTCTGTCTTTTGTTATGCTTTTATGTTGCAAGTCTGTTCTATCCAATATAAATATTAACTGTTCCTACTTTTAATTTTTTTGGTTGCCACTCGACTGTAGGATTCTCTCTTCCAACCCTTGACTTTGAGCATATGTTTATCTTTTGAAAGAAGGTGAGTTCCCTGAATGCAGCAGAAGGTTGGGTTATGATTTTTAATCCATTAGGCCACTCTGTGTCATCTGAATGGTGAGTTCAATCCATTAACGATTAGGGTTATTTTATTATGTAACTGTTTACTGCCATTTGTCTTCTAGGTATTGTTCCAGACAGTGCCTTTGTTCTTCTCTTTCTTTTCTTATGTGGGTTGGATGCAGTTATATATTATATTTTTTTTTTAACTTTCTTAAATTTATTTTTTAGTGGTTATTCTACACTAAAATAATTTTCTGTGTATAGGTTCCCCATTTCTTAGATATATTTCAATACACCATGCCCTCTACCAAATCATCAAATGTTCTTCCCGGTTGTTCAGTGGGCCCCACCACCTCAGTTCTGCTGCAAATGTTTCAGGGTTGGTTATGTTTCTATCTGTTCCTTTGTTTTGTCTGTTCACATTCCACCTGTAAGGGAGATCATATGGTGTCTATCTTTCTTCTTTTGAATTGTTTCACTTAGCATAATCCCCTCTAGTTCCATCGATGTTGATTCAAATGACAGGATTTCATCTCTTCTAAAGGCTATGTAGTATTCCACTGTATATATGTATCACATCTTCTTCATCCCTTAATTTGATGTTGGGCACTTAGGAATTTCCAGTTCTTAGCTACTGTGAATAGGACTGTAACAAACATGGGAATACATACATCTCTATCTTTTGTGTAGATGCCCAGAAGTGGAATGACGGGATCATATGGGATTTTCATCTTCAGTCTTTTGAGGAATCTCCAAACTATTCTCCATAGGAGCTGTACTAATTTGCATTCCTACCAACACTTCAAAAGTGTTCCCTTTTTCTTTACACCCTAGCCAGCGTTTGTTGTTTCCAAACTTTTGGATAATAGCCAGTCATTCAGGTATAAGGTGATATCTCATAGCTGTTTTAATTTTCATTTCTCTGATAGTCAGTGACTAGGAACATGATTTTATGTGCCTGTTGGCTATCTGTATTTCCTCTTCACAAAAGTGTCTCTCCTCCTCCAATTTTTTTATTGGATTGTCTGTTCTTCTGTTGTTGAATTTTATGAGTTCTTTGTATATTTTACATATTAAGCCTTGGTCAGAAATATCAAATGAAAATATCTTCTCCCAGTTAATAGGTTTCCTTTTGGTTTTGGTGATATTTTCTTTTGGTGTGAAGAAGATTCTTAGTTTGATGTAGTCCCATTTTTTTTTATTTTTCTTTTCATTTCCCTTGATGGTGGAGTTCTGTCCCCAAAGACTCCCCTACAAATGATGTCACAGAAAGTCTTTCCTATATTGTCTTCTAAGAACTTTGTGGTTTCTGGTCTTATGTCCAAATCTCTAATCCATTTTGAGTTAATTTTTGTGAATGGTGTTAGAGCGTGGTCTAGTTCATTCTTTTGCATGTGGCTGTCCAGTTTTTCCCAACACCATTTGTTGAAGAGACTTTCCTTTTTCCATAGGAGGCTTTTAGCAAATTTGTCATAGACGTACTAACTGTATGTGAATGGGTCAGTTTCTCATGATTCAGTTCTATTCCACTGATCCGTGCCTCTGCTATTATTCAAGTACCATAACATTTTGATCACCATTGCTTTATAATATAGTTCAGAGTCTGGAAGTGTAATCCATCCAGATGCATTCTTTCTATTAATGATTGTTTTGTCTATTCAGGGTCATTTGTTGTTCTATAAAAATTATAAGATTTTTTCTATTTCCTGGAAATAAGCCCATGGGATTTAATGGGAATTGTATTAAACCTATACATTGCTTTGGGTAAGATGGCCATTTTAATTATATTGATTCTTCCCAGCCACAAGCAGGAGATGTCTTTTCATTTCCTGGTCCTCCTCTATTTCTTTTAAGAAGGACTCGTAGTTTTTATTGTATAGATCTTTTACTTCCTTTGTTAGGTATATGCCCAGATTTTTCATTCATTTAACTTCTATTTTAAATGGTGTGATTTTCATGATTTCATTTTCTTCTAGTGTGTTATTTGCGTATAAAATGCAATTAACTTTCGTGCATTGATTTTGTAGCCTGCCACTTGGCTGTATTCATTGACGAGTGTCTACAAGTTTTTTGATAAAGTTTTGGGATTTTCAATGTATATAATCTTGTCATCTGCAAATAATGAGAGTTTTATTTCCTCCTTTCCAATTTGGACTCCTTTTATTTTCTTTTCTGGCCTGATTGTCCTGGCTAAGACCTGCAGTACAATATTAAATAGCAGTGGTGAAAGGGGACAAACTTGTCTTGTTCTTGACTTCAGTGGAAATGCTTTCAATTTTTCGCCATTGACTTTGGGCTTTTCATATATGACCTTTATTATATTGAGGTATGAACCTTCTATTCCCATTTTTGGTGGGGTTTTTTTTATCATAAATTAGGTGTTGAATCTTGTCAAAAGCTTTCTCTGCATCTATTGATATGATCATCTGGTTTTTCTCTTTACACTCGTTGATATGGTGTATGACATTAATAGATTTATGTATGTTGAAACATCTCTGCATCCCTTGAATCCCACTTGGTCATGAGGGTGATCTTTTCAATGCATTGTTGAATTTGGTTTGCTAATAGCTTGTGGAGAATTTTTGCATCTATATTCATTAGAGATATTGGTCTGTAATTTTTTTTCTTGGTGATATCTCTGTCGGCTTTTGGTGTCAGTGTAATGTTAGCCTCATAAAATGTATTTGGGAGAGTTCCCTGTTCTTCAATATTTTGGAAGAGCTTGAGAATAGGTGTCAGTTCTTCTCTGAAGGTTTGGTAGAACTCACTGAAGAAGCCATATGGTCTTGGGCTTTTATTTTGGGAAGGTCTGTGATTGCTTCTTCAATTTCTTTGCTTGTGATTGTTCTATTCAGGTTTTCCAATTTTCTGGGTTCAGTCTTGGTAGACTATACTTTTCTAGAAATCTGTCCATGTCCTCAAGATTGTCCATTTTGTTGACATAGAGCTGTTCATAGCAGTCCTTTATGATGTTTTGAATTTCTCTGGTATCTTTTGTAACTTCTCCCATTCATTATGATCCTAGTTATGAGAGTTTTCTCCCCCTTTAACTTTGTGAATCTAGTCAATGGTTTGTTAATTTTGTTAATTTTTTCAAAGATACAACTTTTGGTTTCATGGATCTTCTGGATTGTCTTTTTGTTTTCTATTTCATTGATTTCTGCTCAAATTTTGATTATTTCCTTTCCTCTGCTGATTTTTGGTTTTCATTGTTCTTCTTTCTCTAGTGTTTTAAATGTAGAGTTAAGTTGTTTATTTGCTCTTTTTCTTGATATAGGCCTGGATTGTGATGAAATTTCCCCATAGTACTGCTTTTGCTGCATCCCATAGATTCTGGTAGCTCATGTCCTCATTCTCATTTGTCTCTAAGTATTTTTTAAGATCCTCTTTCATTTTCTCTTTTACCCAAGAGTTCCCTGGGAGCATATTGTTGAGTTTCCAATCAGTTTGGGGTCTTCCAGCTTTCTTTTTGTGGTTGATTTCCAATATTAGGCCATTGTGGTCAGAGAAGATGCTTGGTGTAACTTCAGTCTTTGTGAATTTATTGAGAGATGTTTTGTGTCCCACCGTATGATCTGTCCTTGAGAATGTTCCATGAGCACTTGAGAAGAAAGTGAAATCTGTAGTCATTGGATAAAGTCATCAGTATATGTCTATTAGACCTATCTGTTCGTATGATGCGAATGTTGTTCCTTTTGAAGTATCAAATGCTGTCTTTGATTCTTTGAATTTATCTCTTTGCTTGTTTCCTTGATTGAGTTCCTCTGTCTTATCTTCCAGATCACTGATTCTGTTGGAAACTTCATCAATCCTTTAGTTGAGTCTCTGTTGAGTTCTTTAATTCAGCCATCGTGTCTCTTACCTATTTGATGTCTTGTTTTAATTCTTCTGTTTGCTTCCTAACATTCTTGTGTATTGCCTCTACTAATTTCTGTATTCCCATGAGTATGTTAATCACTGTTACCTTAAAGTGCTCTTCAGGTAATTTACATACGTCTGCTGTATTCATATATTCCCCTAGATTTTTGATTGGATCCATCATTTCACGTATATTTCTCTGTGCCTTTGCTCTATTCGGCATTCTGTTTATATTTCTGAGGGTTCGGTTTCCCTGGCATTGTATTGGTTTGACTTGCCCAGGTTGGCAATCAGGCTGTAGTTTTTCCTCTACCCACAAGATGGTGCTAGCAGGTAACACTGAGGTTTGGGACTGCCTTCTCACTGTATTCCAGGGGGTGGGGCATCCGATGGGTGGGCTTTCCGGTGGGTGGAGATGAGGTAGGCAGGATTTCCACTGAGTGGACCCCAGGCTCTGGCATGAAATAGTCGTGGAAGGGGTTTGATTTGACTTATTTCCGGTATAGCTGTGCCCAACGCAATTTCACCACAGGAACTCTAGCTCAGCTCCCAGTGTTCTGGTTCTCCTTTCACCCTCTCCCAAGTTGGCCCTCTGTGACTCTGCATCTCATCCCCACTGAACCCACGTATCACTGTCTCTGTAGGTGGTCCCGAAATCCCTATCCTCTGCCCCACCATGCTTCCAGAGACTCCCTAGCTCTGACCCAAATCCAAATCTTTGACTTAGCTGAGAAAAGCACTGGGTGCCCTCACCCATCATCAATCTTCAGCTATTCTGTCTCCAGCTGAAGTGCCACTCATTTCTTGGTGTTTGTCTCAGGAAAATATGCAATTTTTTTTTTTTTTCAGTGTCTGTGGGGATTTACCTGAAAGTACATCCTATTGCATCACCATCCGGAAGTCGTCTCCTGGATGTAGTTATATTTTGATTGCTTCCCCTTTTTTGTTTCTTCTTTGCTTTTTCCCTGGAGATGTGTTTTGAAGTTACCCTGAGGTTAATATTAAGAATTCTATTTATTTCCAATTTTCATCTGAAATCAGATTAATCTTGCACTCACATTGATCATCCATATTTTTATTCTCTTCTCTTCCTCATTTTTTGTATTTTGCTGTCTTACTACTTTTAAGTGGGATTTCTTTACACTTTATAGAGCTTCCTTTACTATCTTTTGTAAAGCTGGTTTTGTGCTGATGAATTCGCTTAATTTTTGATTATCTGAAAAGTTTTTTTGTCATGCCTTCAGATCTAAATGATAAATCTCACAGGGTATAGTAACTTAGGTTGCAGGATATAGTCTTCTAGGTAGAAAATCCTTTGATTTCAGCACTTTGAATATATCATGCCTTTCCCTTCTGATCTGTAGAATTTCAGTTGAGAAATTCACTGACAATCTTATAGGACTGCTTGTTTTTCTCTGGCTGTTTTTAAGTTTTTTTATCTTGTATACTTGACTTTTTTATTACAATTTATCTAGGTGTATGTCTGCCTGGGTTTCTTTTGTTTGGAACTCTTTGAGTTTCCTGAGCCTAGAGGCTTACTTCATCCTTAGGTTAGGTAAGGTCTCAGCTATTATTTCTTCATATACAGTTTCTGTCTGTTTCTCTTCTTCTGCAACTCCTATGATGAGAATATTGTTCCTTTCGATATAATCCCATAGGTCCCATAGTTTCCATTCTTTTTGCTCTTTGCTTATTTGCTTGAGTGCATTCCTCTGTCCTACATTCTAGCTCACTGATTCTATTGGAGACTTCATCCATCCTACTGTGAGTTCCTATGCTGAGATCTTTAATACAGTTATCATGTTCTTCATTTCTTTTATACCTTGCTCCATTTCTTCTCTCTTTTTTGTTGTGTTCTTTTTTGTTTGTGTTCTTTTTGTTATGTTTTCTTGGTTTCCATAAGTACATTTATTAGTGTTGCCTAAGTTCATCCTCAGATAGTTTGCACAAATCTGTTATATTCAGATTTTCCCCTGGGGTTTTAATCGGATTGATCATTCTGCATATATTTCTCTATTTCTTCATTCTGTTTGGTATTCTGTTTATGTTTCTGTGGGTTATTTACCTGCAGTGATCACCTTGTATAGGATACTGACTTGTACTAAGTAAGTCTGGATCTTGAGTTTTGTGGCATCACCACTGGTTGGGTTTGTTGAAGTTCTTAGGTAGACACTGAATTTGGGTCCAAGAGTTTAATCTGTGGGTTTTGATTTTATGTGGGTTGATGAAGCTCTTTCCCCCCAGTGTCCCAGGTCTAAAAAGTAAAGACTACCTTGTCGCTGGCCCACGATTATCAATTTGGGCTGCAGTTCTACATCTGCACACAGGGTGGTGCTGTGGGTAACTGTTGAAACTTCCTCCCTCGGGGAGACTATCTTCCTTTAAGCCTGAGGACAAGATTTCTGGTTGACAGGTTCTGTGGCAGTGCAATATGTTGGGAAAGGGTGAAGCTGGGAAATTTCCCTATCTGCCTACTGATTATGGCAACACCCTGTGTAATTTTCCTTAGGAAATTCCCACTCAGATCACTAGGATACTGGGCCTCCTTCTGCCCTGCACTAAGGCCCTTGTCCCCAGCTACATGTCCTGGTTCTGGTAGGAGGACTCTCTGCTGCTTTTGTAGCCACTCCTGGGAGGCCTGTTTCTTCCAGAGCCTCCAACCCATCTGCTGCTTCCCCCCGCCCCACCCCAAGGCTAGGAGTCCCAAATCTGCAATGCAGCTCTGAACTTGTTTTGGCTATTGCTGCTGCTGTTTCTGTAGTCTCTGGGCCTACACTTCCATAGTATGTGTATGTCTGAAAAATAGGAGATTTCTCGTTCTGTGGGGAGGAAATCTGCCACACTTCTACCAGGTTGCGATCTTGACTCCTCTTTTGTAATTTTTTTTGAATATGACTCATTTAAAAAGAACTGGAAAATGCAAAAAAGTGAAATATAACATTTAATTATATAAATCAAGTTACATACTGGATCATATGCTTATAAGCTTTTTCTATTTATCTGTATGTTGAAGTCTATTACATTTTTATAAAATTACAACTTATTATTATCACTTTATAATTTACTCTAATTATTTACCTTCATCTTCTTATTATAGTTTCATACATAGCTTCATAGTTTCATGTAACTCCATTAAAGGTGTGTTCTGTAATTTTTTCACCACATTTATATTGTTTTGAACTTTTTGCTCTTATAAATAGTAGTGTTCTATAATAATCTGGATATATACCTGTGGCACATATTTAATTTATTGATATAAATTCATAGGAAACTAATATAGTATGTTAAAATATAATACTTAAAAACTGTTAAATTTATTTTCATAAGGGCTTTAATTTCATTTTTATCAGTAGTATATTAAGCTTCTAGACTTCATATACAATCTTATCAAGTTTGCATAGTATATATAGATTTTTTTTCTTGCCCAGTGTAATAGCCACTTAAAATACGATACAAGTTCTTTTCATTCTGAGCCTCAGGTTCCTAATCTATTCAAATTAACTGTGCATAGAAAATATATAGTCATAGGTCACAATGTGTATATTAATTTCTGCACCTGTTGGCACTCAATATTTGAATACAGTATGAGTACAGTTTAAATGCACTCTGGTGAAGTCAGGCTAATGAGAACTGATGGAAGGGTTGACTATGATAGAGCTTTTCTGTTGTATGTCTTGACTTGTCTCAGTGTTGATCAGAGTTGCAGATTTCAATTCAGAGAGGGAAAAAGGTAACAACTATAAATTGAACGTTATTCGTTTTTATTGCTGTTTTTCTTGCTAAAATGCATCCTCCATGAGGGTAGGAATTTTTGTTTTGCTCATATGTATCTTAAACATCTAGTTGAGCATGACATAGAGTAGGGCTTCAATAATAAATGTCTATTGACTAACCAGATAAACTGAATGAAGCTACCCTATATGTGACAAAAGACTGCACACCATGGTAACTGACAGAACATCACACCAGGATAAGTGCAAGTGAGTTGCTGTAATTGCAATCTCCACCCTGCACACATGGCACAATCTTTCTCAAATAAGCTAATCCCTTTAGCCTGAATAAAATTCAATCCCCTCCCCCTATTAAAATCCACATTCCTCCCAGCAATGTGGGTCTCCTGCTTGAACTCATTTTGGGTAGTCTTAATAGTTCAGCTTATTTCCAGGTTCTTAGAGATATTATTTTATTAAGTGGATGCAAGTAGATTTTATAACATACAATGTCAAATATAAAATTATTCATCTAGAACATGTGATGTGATGCTTAAAAGCCAGGTTCTTGCAACTGCCCCTCTTTGTTTAAAGCTGAATTTTGCAACTTAATACAAGGGTCAACTTGGCAAGTGACTTAATTGCACTGTGTTCAGTGTTCTCATCTGTAACATGCAAATAATAGTAAGTACCTTGTAGGATAAATGTGTGGATTAAGTGAGTTAACACTTGTGAAAACTAAGAATATTAAGGTAATATCTATTTTGATAAATAATATTAGCAGTAATAAAAGCCTTATTTGAGAATTTATGTTCCAGAAACTAAGTGACTCCTTAAAACAAGTAGTCTACTTTTGTTGTCTCTGCCTCATCAATAAGGGTACTGAGATCCAGAAAGTTTTAGTAATACCCCCAAATCATATAGCTATTATGTGGTAGAAACTGAATTTAAGTGCAAATGAACCTGAAATATTCTCTCATGGAGAAATCTGAAGTTTCTACATTCTCCTGGACATGATGTTTTCTAATATCTGATTTTCAACCTTTTTAATCAATCATGTTTACAACCTTAGAACAACTTTCAAGAAACTAACTTTAAATGTGTGTGAATAACCAAAGAGCTATCTATTGATCTAAGGGTCAATAGTTTCTTAGGACTTATGGATATGTATAGTGATTTTACTGTGGTCCACTTCACCTATCCCTGTATTTCTTATATCAGACTTTTAGCAAAATGCCTCAGACAATAAATAGTTAAATACAATTCAAAAAGCTCTTAGGTGATAACTGATGACCAAACCAGACAATTTATATTCCATGGTATGGGTATGGTGAGCATATGAACCTTTCATGATATCATGAAAAGGACAACTTTCTTTGCAAGATCAAAATGTAACCATTTTAGAATTCATTTTTAACAGTCTGTGTTGTTACACTTACAGTTGTGCTAACCTCAGAGTGATTCTCTACCCAGCGTGGGAGTGTCTGACCCTAGCAGTAGTAGGGACTCATCTATTGTAAAGTGAATGGTTGACTGAGTGCCTAGTGAATGACCAATATCCCTTTCCTCACAGTGATAGACTTGAAATGTTCAGACATCCTCATCAGACAAAACAACAAAAACTGAAAAGCAATCCATTACAGTTGTCAACGCAGCCACTGTATTTGTGGACATGATTTGCTATGCCGTATTTGACAGATTGATTTTTTATATCATTGAGCTTTATCTTGTTTTTACTGAAAGATACTATGAAATGTTCTGTTACCTTTTGCCAGGTGAAAGTTGTAATATCTGGTAAATGTGCTTTCATTGTCAAGGTGTAGACTTTACTGAGAGCTAACATGGTCATGAATTGGCAGAGTCATAGTAATTATCCAGCACCTAGAATGTTAGCTTTGTGAGCGTGGGTTTACACAGGATTCAACTTTATATTTGAAGATCTTATTTTTCTCTTCAACAGGTTAATAATGTATGGCTTTGTGAAGGCCATGGTATCTGCTGGCCAGTTGAAAAATGGAGATTTTCACTTCACTGACTGTTTGTTTTTTGGTTCATTGATGTCTGCTACAGATCCAGGTAATTGTTTAAATAATATGTTTTCTTCTATTGAAGAATCACATATTTGAATTTATTGTTTCTATGAGGTCCATGACCCAAGTCTATATAATAATAATTCCTTATTCCTCTTTACCTGAATTTGATATATCCATCAGTGATTACAGAAACAACAATAAGTAAAAATAGATGAGTATTCTAATAGCTCTCAGAAAGCAATTTCATTAGTTGAGAAAAACTTTGAAAGTCATAGTTTATCTTTCAAAAATGATATATTATATTAAATAGTAAAAATATGTTACAAATGAGTTTACTATGGAACTTTTAAAAAATTTTAAAGTAGGGATAATATGAAAGAAATTAGAATATACCCTTCAGCAATTATCAACTGTGGCCATTGTTTTATTTATACCCTCCTATACTCCTTTTTATCTTGACCAAATAATGCTAAGGTAGTTTCCAGATAACATATAATTTTATTTGTAGATCTTTTGAAAAATGATCAGTTATTATGAAACCTGAAAAATCAATTATCATTTTTTAAAAAAAGCAATGATCTCATGTCTATTCAAATATCCCCAATTCTCTTGTTTTCATTATCATCATAGTCTTGTTTTTGTCTTGATCCATCATGGTCACAGAGAGCCTTTGTGTGATGGCATTCTATGAAATATAAGTTCAACCAGAGAACTTCAAGATCCAGCTGACAATACCAGGCAGCTCTTTAAAGAAAGTAGTGACTTTTTCTTTCTTAGAATGATCATTGAACTAGCAATCTTGGCACCACATGGTGACTTGCTATAAATACGGAATCTTGGGCTCAACCCCAGATGTATTGAATCAGATTCAAGAATTTAACATGTTCTTTAGTGACTCATACGCACCTTGAGAAACTACATTTTAGAGTCCCCTGTTCTATCTAATGACTATAGGATTCATTGATAGTATTGCTTAGTCTGGTATTTATTACGAGTTACAAAGAGGTAGTTATGCTGGTTCTATTCTACCATTTGCATTTATTATCTGTTACTTTCCTATGAAGAGGAGTTTTCCAAGTTAACTATTTGAATACTTATTGGTATAATAATAACAGCAACAACAAAGAAACAAAAAACAGGAAAAATAAATTGTCTTTTCCCTTTATTTACCAACTCTTAAAATAATGAGTTGCTTATCTACCATCCTCCATGTGAGCAATGAGACTTTTAAGTATTATGTCAACACATGTATTTAAACGTAATTGATATGTTTTAATTTAGTACTGTCATTATTCTTTCTTGTGATCAATATATTTCACTTTTGACTTCTCTTCAAGTTACTCCTGTATCTCTTTATCATGACCCCAGTGGTCTTTCATAGGTTTCCTGTTTTGGGGTAGGACTAGATGTTCCAAATTTATCTTTTACATTTCTTGCATCTGACCTGGAATCAACCATTTCCCCAAGAAGTGCTGATTCTTTCTAAGAGGAAAGTTTACCTAGAATCTAAAATTAAGACACTAAAGATTTTCATTGCTACTGGATTGATTATTGTTTCTAGATATATTTATTTGTTCTTAAGGAGAAATAATAGTGCAAATTCATATTACCAGTTTTGGTTCAAATTTAGGACTACAGAAAGCTAACCACACTGAATTTTTATTTGCATTCTACATTTTTCTTGTTTGTCTTTACTCCTACTACACTAATATAATTTCTTGCTTGCTTAAACTATATATTTTCAAAATTATTATATACATAGTATTATTGAAAATACCGTTATTAAAAATCACTTAAGACTTTATTGTGATTCTCTTTAAACTTGGATATATTCAACTAAAGATGAAAAAATAAAAATCATTATTTTAAAAGCTCTTTAAATAATTATTATGTGCAGTTAAGCCATAAGTCAATAAATGACAATGTTCATTTGTTTCATTTTACTTTTACTTTTTGTATTAAAATTAGATTAAATATCTGCAGAATTCCAAGATGAAAACCATAGAACAATACAGAAGAAATCTAGCCTCTATCCCTGTTACCTCTACCCTAATTTTCCAACCATTATGATTTGTTTTTAGTTTGCCCTTTTATTCTTAAATCTAAGCAAATACATTAACATGTACACCCTGTATATACTTGGTTCATTGCCTTACCATTCTTCAACTAGCAGTATTTTAGAGATTATTACATAGCTGTATATAAAGATCTTTCTCATTCTCTTTTTTCAGCTGTTCTCTCTAGTTTATTGAACAAGTTGCCTATTGATGTACATTGGAATTCTTATATTTGTAGCTATTAATAATGTAATAAAAACCTTGAAATCAATAAAATTTCACATTTTGTCAGTGTTTCTTTGGTATAGCTTTTTAGAAACAGGTTTTAAAAAGATAAATGCATTTTTTAACTCTAGGTAAATATAATTTTCCCAGATGTCAAATTCCTCTTCTTAAGTTTGTTCCATTTTTCATTCATACTAGCAATATATGATAGTACCTGATCTTCACAGCCTTTGCACTGTGAAACTCCATCATAATTTTGTATTTTTACTCATATAATAGATGAGAATGTTTACCTCCATTTAGTTTGACTTAGTACTTCTCTAAGAGGATATATGCTTTTTTATTTAACCCCAAACATCAACTGTTTACAAGATGCCCTTTTCCTGTAGTGTTGTTGTCTTTTACTTTTCAAATTTTACGAGCCTTTTAGGGGCATTAACATTTTGTTCATAATATATGTTACATATTTTCCCTAGTAATTTGTGTTTCGTTTTTGCTTATGCTATGGAGAGGGAATCATTTTTAATAGATGATGTTGACCTGTGTTTTGGAAGAAGATGAAATGAAAGAACATCTCACATTTGGAGACCTAGTGTAGACTGGAGTCTAGAGTCCCAGAGTGGTGTCTGTATACCATTTCCACTACCATTTCCATTGCTGGGGACCACTAAGTCATTACTAGAAGGTTTCAGTGTACACTCTCGCAATCCCCAAAGAAATGCAGAAGTCCCTTGGCAACCATAGGAAGCATAAACTCACAACAAAATTAATTTACTTCATCAGTGTTTTCCAGTTTGTTCGAGTTGTTTCCTTTTGCCATATATGGATATTTTGCTTTTCACGGTCAGGTCCAAGTCAGGTCACCTTTGCAGAAATCCGCTTTTTGGAAAACATTGCATTCATTGTTTTCTGTCTGCTATGTTGACTTTGCTGCATTCTTTTGAGTGATTCAGTCAGCTCCAAGCACAACTGTGTTGTGTTCAAACTTATTCTTTTGTGGCTGGTGATATCTCTGAGGTTATGTTTGCACAGGAAAACTGATTGAAACAGAAAAAACGTCTGACTTGGTAAGATGGTTATTTATCTGTATTGTGTGTCAAAAAACTGAGCTGACTGAATCTTTTAAAATACATTATTGACTCACAACTGTGAAAAGAATCTCGGGAGCCTTATTCCCTTTCCAAATCTGGCACAGACCAGCTGTAAAACTTAGGGCACCATTTAACCTCTCTAGATATTATGAGTTCTTGGAAGTGGAAGATATTTGATCACATCTCCTTCAACCCCTTCATTTTACAGATGAAGAAACTGATTTTTCATCTGTAAAATGAAAGGTTTCAACTAGAGTCTTTTCCAGCTCTAACATATATGATTTTTTTCTGTGAGATTGTTTTTTGTTTTGAAATAAGCTTTTGCTTTAAAGAAAGTTAAAAGTCATTCCAGCACCCCCCAGCCCCCTCCAGACATTCTGTAGTTCTAACCCCGACTGCAAATGCTAAAGATGATCTTACTTAGCAGATACCCACACATTAGAAAAGATATACTTTAACTTCTTTCTTTCACTGGGAGCTAATTGTTATATTAAAACACTCTGAACCAACTCTCTGCTAAATTGGTGCAATTTAAGATCTTCAACAACCTTAAAACACCTAGTTAATCTCACCCCACAATTACTCATTTTCTACTTAAATTATTGTGACTCATTAATTTATGAAAGAGAACCTATGCTCTCCAGGTCTGATTTTTTTTGGCCTCCTTTAAATTAATTCTTTCCCATTTAGCCTTAGCTAAATCTTAGCTAGGTGTTATTACGTATTCAGATTTTTCTTTTAAAGATATACATTTGTATATAAATCTAATTCTGCATGTTTCAGACTCTCCGTGGCCAATTTTCAGTTTATCTCCAGTTAGGATGATTTGACTACTATTCTATTAGTTTAATTTCCTTTTTTCCTCACTGATTAAGATCTTGCTGATGATATAAAGGTAGTCAGAAGAAGTTAACAGAGTATGTGTAACTGAAGGCAGAGCCGTCACAGGTAAATGGCTGGGAAGTGAAGGAGAGAAGCATTTAAGAGAAATTGAGGAATGGATCAGTTCATCTTAAGGCTTAGATAATGAAAAAGTGGAAGATGGGAGAAGGGAGAAAAAAGAAACAAAAGGACAATAGAGTCAAACCCCTTCAATGGGAAATAGATGCTTTAGTTAATATCCTTCATTTTACAAATGGCCTTCTGACCACTTCCTGTCCTCCATCCCTTTCATCATTAACTTAGATTCCAGTATGGTATATTTAGACTATCTGATATGCTGATTGTTCTTAATAAGAGTGAAGTATTTCTTTATATGTGATGGGTGAGATAAAGAGACTTGAGAACTAAAGACACTTGGGAATTCCAGTACACACATGTGCTATTCTTGAATATAAAGTTTTGTTGTTACTTCAGGGCATTTGTAGCTTGTCCTTGCTACTTCCTTACCTTTTTCAGGTCTTTGCTTAAGTGTCATCTCCTTCCCTGAGTGTCCTAACCAAAATTGTACCATCCTCTCCCATGCATACCCAAATCAGAGTGCTTCCCTTCCCTTTTCCCTCTCCTACATCCCTGCACAGCATTGACATTATTGGTCTTTGATTGATTGATCTGTCTTTTGTGGGAGAGGAGCTCCCTCCCCTGTTTTTCCTACTTTTGATCCTATTTTTCATTCTTACATTTTTATTATTTAGGTTTTTAATAAATACCTATTAAAGTAATGAATTAGAATATTTGTGAAATAAAATGTTAGAACAAAATGTGGAGCATAAAAAAGGATCTTCATTGGAATATGAATTTAAGCAGTGGCATATCCAGGATCATCCTCAGAGACAAGGAGTTTTTGGCCTCGACAGACACAATGAATCATAATTAAGGTAGAACTCTTGGCACATAGCTGAGCCTCAAGCACATGACTGAGTGGCAATACTGGTTTCTTTCCTCCAAAAAAATATAGGTTCATCTACAGCAAACATATGTATGCCTTTATTCTTGTCAAGCTATGCAAACAGTAGCTTATCATTCTTGTTTACCTCGTGGTCAGTGACTCATCATTTTTCAGACCGCGCCAATCCATGGATTGTAGGCTTGCAGAAGCAGTTAGATGGTGGTATTTTTCAGGTTGGAAGATGTTCAAATTAGGATCTTCTTTAGGAAAAGGAAGAACTCAGCATATTGCATTAAGTATTAATCACACAGAAGATGCCAGAAACTCATCCTGTTATTTACAGGACTGACATTTCCTCCAGGGTTTCCAGGAAGCCACTTATTCAATCACTATGGCCTGTATAGTTCCTCACTTCTTCCCTGTTTCCTATTTGGATTCGAATGTGTTCATTTCATAGGATGCAGCTGCATTGAGATTCAAAGACAGGCACATTGCTTTGAACTCCAGAAGTATTAGTCCAATATTTAAAACTAGAAAATGATTATTACTTCATAGACTTGTCCTGTTTTCTCCCAAGAAAATTAATTCATGTTATTCAGATTTTGGTAACCTCAAGCAGGGCTTCCTCAGAGTTGCTCTGTCCAGTTTGGTGGCTATAGGTCACATGTAGCCATTGAAATGTAGTTAGTCCAAATTAATAGACTATCAGTATAAAACATATTCTATATTTCAAAGAATAAAGTGAAATATCCCATTGTTAATTTTATAGATTGTTTTGAAATGAAAATATCCTTTCTATATTGAATTAAATAAAATATATATCAAATGGATTTTATGTATGTATTTTACTTTTTTAATGTGGTTTCTAGAAAATTTAAAGTTAGATATGTCTTACATTATTTTTTTATTGGACAGCAGTGCTATAGAATTATCTAGGTATGCAGCTTTTGTAAGCCAAGAAACATGATCCTTTTCCCAGCTTTGCTGAAATAGTATTAAGGTATAACGTATGTACATTTAAGGTACACAGTGTGATAATTTTATAGCTATAGGTGTTGTAAAATGATTATCCCAATAAGCTTTCGTTAGCACCTCTGTCTCCTCAAATAATTACGCTCATGTGTGTGTGTTTGTGTGTGTGTTGATAACATTTAAGATCTACTCTCTTAACAACTTTTAAGTATAGAATATAGTATTTTTAACTATATTCACTGTGGTGTACCAAAGATCTTTAGAATATCATATTATATCATATCATAGCTGAAAGATTTTACCCTTTGACTGAAATTTCCATATTTTCTCTGATTCCCAGTCCTTAACAATTACCATTTTATTCTCTGCTCCTATAAGTTCAGCTTTTTAGGATTTCACACAAAAATATAATCCTTAATAGAAATACCACAATAATATGAAATTGAATAGAATAATTATGCGCAGATACAATGTACTGTCCAGGTTGTGGCATTTGGTGAAATTCTGAAAAAATTTTCTTATGAGATTACATTAGTATGTCCACAATTTTCTCTCTAAAGTCTGTTTTCCCAGTCTTATTTTCTGTTCCAGCACATCATAACCCATAAACACATTTACACACATGCTTCAGAAGCAAGGTGAAGAGAAATGAGTGTAAATATCAGTAAGATTTAAATAGTGTGGTCATGCCATTCAAAACTATAAATGCTACAACCTCTGACTTGAGAGACAGATTAAATAAACTTCTGTCTGAATGTCTCAATTGTATTATTTTCCTTAGTAGAACATAAATATCAAGTTCTTAAGTCTGATAATCTCAGTTTTTTTAATGCACATTAGTGTTTTGTTTGATATAGCATGTCATAAATCCAAGAAACTTGACATTTATGTTAGCCCTTTTCCACTATGTTGATATCCTTAAATTGGATAGACTTAATATCAGAATGTTTATCCACAATGAGTAAATGGAGGCTATATATCCAGTTGGGAAAGTACAGTTTATATTTTCTGTTCATTAAGGGTATAATTTTTAAAAATCTAGTTAATGTAAATGATAGTTCATTTCTTCAAAAAGTCAAAATATGCATAATGGTTAACAGAATTCATTTCTTTATCACCAATGGCAAATCATATTCAGTGACTTAGATCTAAGAAAAAATATATATATATACATAATTATCTATAGAGATAAATGCAAAAGTCCACTGAGTTTTCATAGTGTGTAGTAAAATATTTATTGAATAAATAGAACCATTACTGAATATTGATTAGGAACATGGAGTGTTATAGACCTGTTAAAACTCCCATTCTGTCTGACCCATCTGAGTCTTTATCTATAAAATAGGGATAAGACTTATTATATAAGATTCTTAATAAGGATTAAATAAGATAATATAGTGTTGTTTTATATTTGTTATTAATGCTAGTCTAAGTTGAAGGTGCTATTTGCAATCATTACATTATAAAAATTAAAATTATAAAATCAGAGACATGCACAGTTATGCTTTTTTTTATGGTAATAGTAATGGATTTCCATGAATCTGTATACTCAGATAATAAAATGCTCTTTTGATCAACATACTTTCATTTGTGAATTACTTAGTAGAGTTAGCAATGTAAATATATGAAATATATAAGTGACTTTGGATAAAACACAAGTACTCCTTTTATTAGAAAAAATAAGTGAAAAGTGCAGGCAGGATGAACAAGTGAACAGAAGTAGGCAGAAAAGATAGGAGGAAGAAGTATTTTACTTATTTTATTTAGTTGTTCATCTTAGTTGTTCCCACAAGCCCTGGAATATAAATCCATTGAGGTATATGTGGACTGCACCCAAACACTACTCAACAAAGACTCGCCAGACAAAAATACCCTGTTACATTTATTCATACATGAGGATGATAATTTATAAAGACAAATATTAAACATTATCATTTTACCCACAAGTATTTTTGTATGTCTCTGTAATTATGGTCATAGTCCTCATGTAACCATGAAGCTAATTCAAACTTGCAGAATTTTCCATAATCCATTGTTATCATCTAATAATCAGTTCATATTCAAGTTTCTCCTACTTTTGCATTTTTATTTACTCAGGTTCCAAACAAGTTTCACATCTCCTATTTACTTGTTATATATCTGCATTCACCTTTATTCTAGAGCCGTGCTACCTCCCCATCTTTTTTTAAAAAACTATTGATTTGAGGAAATTGCTCATATCTACAGGATCTCCCTTATTCTAGATGTATCTATTTTCTTACTTGTAGTATCATTTAGTTGTTTCTGTATGCTTATGTTTTTATAGGTAAAAGTTTAAGAAGTCTTGAAGGAATTCAGATTCACCTGTTTTTTTGCAAAAGATCTGTGGTAAAGATAAAGGTTTATCATATTAGAAGTTATACATTCTCTAGGTGTCTAATTCAGTGATTCTAAATGTAATTACCGCAGTTCAATCAGTAACTGAACTGTGAATTTCCCCATGAAGCTTTTGTGTAATGGTTTCATCTATTGATATTCATTGTCTGAACTTATTAGTTTCATTAAGGTTGACAGAATGATAATTCTTTTCTAATTCTATCATTTCTTCCAAATTATTAGCTAGACTTGTTCTTGCAGCAAAAATATCTTATGTAACTGTTTTAAACCACTCATCTAAAAGGATCGTGCAGCTCTTATCTGGATCCTTAGCCCAGTGATTCAGCTTAAATAAATGTCCATTTTCAGCATAATGACAATGTCATCATCAAATCTAAAATATTAACATTAATTATGTTTGCAGTCATCAAATAGTGGTCCTTCAAGGATGCCCCCCACATCCTAATCTCCAGAATTTATGAATATGTTAACTTACATTGCAAACAAACCTTCACAGATGTAATTAAGAAACTTGCAATGTGGATATTATCATGGGTCATATGGATGGGCTCAATCTTGCCACATGGGTCCCAAAATCTGGAGAACCTTTCCTGGTGTGGTCAAGGGAAGTCATGACTACAGGTGAAAGGCACAGAGAGATATAATTTGTTGACTTTGAAAACGGAGGACCAGGGGCAAGGAAACTGATTCTCCCCTAGGACCTTCAGAGGGAATGCAACCATGCAGACATCTTTATCCTATCCAGTTGAGATGCTCTTACAGAACTTAAGAGCTTACTTACAGAACTCTTACTTACTTAAAGAACTCTAAGAAAACAGTTATGTTTTTAAGTCAGCACATTT
This sequence comes from Solenodon paradoxus, assembly GCA_004363575.1. Taxonomy (NCBI): domain Eukaryota; kingdom Metazoa; phylum Chordata; class Mammalia; order Eulipotyphla; family Solenodontidae; genus Solenodon; species Solenodon paradoxus. Next base: position 1,346,714 of record RJWH01000092.1, read on the forward strand.
GTGATGATTTGCCACAACAACAGAAAACTAATATAATGGTTCATTTTCAATGTTATCAGATATATAGTAAGATTTATATTTTCCAAATGGTCTCATTCAAAATTTATAGTTGCTCTATTTGACCAAAAATACAGACACATTACTCTTCAATGCTATAAGGAGTGATTTTAAATAATTAGACTGTAGGATATTTGCAGAGAGTAGTAATCATTTCATTTAACACCCTTATTTTATGAAAGAGCAAACTAGGATTTAGGGGTGAGAGACTTGGCCCTAGATATTCATGCCAAAACTTAACATTGTAACTACTCTATAAAGTCATGAAGGCCAGCAGTGAGTTTGAGAAAATAGTAACCTTAACTTGTTTCCCTTGCCCTTTGCTACCAACTCCAATATATCCGATTTTGCTAGTTACATAGATGGATGCCTTTTATATAGCTGAGTGCTGGTGGATGAAGTCGTGAGCTCTCTGCAGTTTCCACAGAAATAATAGGTAAAGAACTTTCTTTACCATGAATAGCATAAACACTGTGACACCAATTTCAGACATGTCTTCAGATGGAGATTATAAATCTGTGAATCCTGGAGGGAAAAAAAGATTAAATTGTAGAAATCAGTAGATCTTGGTGATAGTAAAGCAGATTGACATGGGCCATACATGAGTGAACTTGATCTCCTTATCACTGGGTAATAGGGTGGCCTCCTCCAGATGCTTGAAGAGAGTCTACTTGTTTCTACACCACTGACCAACCTTATGCTACATGCAGGATACCATCATGGATGGTATAAAAACAGTCTGAAACCTCAGCATGCCAGCAACAACAAAAACAAAAAACACAAGACTTCCCAGCAACCCAAGAAGAAAGATCATTCAGAACAGAGTACATACACAGAGAAATAAATTCCTAAAGTAGTCAGAAGGCAATTTGAACAATAAACTTATAAGAAATCTTAGAAGGATAAAGGACAGATAAAATTCATTATTTTCAAGTAGAGTAGATTGAGTGAATTAAATTAGAGGAGAATGGTGCTGTCAATACTGAATTGGTGAAATATTAAATACAAGGAATACTCTAAAAGCAAAGAATAAAATATAAAAAGATACAAATTTTGAAGGAAATGAAAGAAGCTGGAAGATAAGCTCAAGAGACATCACATGACAATTACTAGTTCTATGAATAGTAAAATGAAAAGTTGCGGAATAGGGAATAATTTCACAATGAAGTGAAATCTCTCCAAGCTTAAAAAAAAAGACTTTAATCTATTGATTAAATTAATATGAATTCATATAGTTATAGACAGTATTAATGAGAAAATTCTCAAATATATATCCAGAGAAAATTGCTTGACTACAGGAAAGAAAAACCATCTTGTGAGGCTAAAAACCAGAGAGAACAAGCACCTACCAATGAAAAAAGAAGCAAACTGTCATTGGGCTTCTCATCTGCAATAATTGTTGTTAAAAGACATAATGAAGTAATATCTTCAGAATACAGAAAGATAAAACTGAAACTCAAACATTCTGCATCCAGTCAAGATATTATTATCTATGTGAAAGACTGATGTGTATGATAGACAAGAATGCCATATCTGAGTAAAAATCACTATACATTTATCTAATTAGTTTCCATCGGAGCATTCTTCATATTACCAAGATGGTGAGCTAGCATGTCACTGACTTTTTAATGAAATTTCAGTGAAAACCTAGCCCTTTAAAAATTGGAACTGGATAAAAGCATCTTATGGTTTATAAGTAAAATGAAAGTATGAAGGCAACTGCCTAACCAGATGGAAGAGAATACTATGAAACGATTATAGTGAAATTGATTTGGTATCAACCTACTGACAGAGGTACTGGTAGAAGAGAATAGCAAATCCAGAAATAGATGTCAGTATAAATGAGAAATTAACAGAGGTGCTATTTCAATTCAGTGAGGAAAAGATGGTCTATTTAACAATGGTAACTGCACATTGTTTATCCATTTAAAAGATAATAAAATTATACTTTGACCATTTTGTAAAAATATATTTTGAATAAATAAATGTGAATGTCAAACATGTCCTGCAATATAATCTATATTTAGATATTATATATAGATATAGAAATTTTATAAATAAATAAAATAAAGATTGACAATTCAGAATCTATAAAAAATAGACATGTTTGAGTATATAAAAAGAAAACATTTTAAATGAAAAAAAAAGATACCATAAGTAAAGTCAATAAACAGGCAAACATTTGGGGGAGAGCAGTTAAATATAGAGGATAGAAAATTATTGTCTCCAATATACAAAGGACACTTTAGAAGGACAACCTGGTAATAAATAACAGAAATATGGTCAAAGATTTTGAAGAGGCAATTTTTGAAAAGCAAATAGATTTGGTCCACAAATGTGAAAAGTTTTTCAAACTCACCAGAAGCCTTAGAGATGTAAAATAAAGTAACAGCATATCATTTTACCCCTAGCAGTTTGGCAACATTATAACACCATGTAGCAGTCATTGCTGGCAGAAAGGCAGGGGAAAGTGGACTCTTAGACACTCTAGTGGAAATGTAAATTGTTAACTGACTTTTAGAAAGGTTTTTGGCAACAGTTATTAGAATTTAAAATATCTATTCCCTTCTGACCCAGTGATCTGATTCCTGGGAGGCTATCCCACGCAAGTAAAAACATGGTCTTTAAGGCTCTGTGGTCAAAGATGTTTATCGCATCTTTTTCTGTAAGTTGAGTTGAAATAAGAAGTGAATCCTATCAGTAAGTGAATTTTGCATAGATTTCAACATTTACACAATATCATGTAACTATTCGATAAATTAGTGCTCTTCTAGCTGACTTGAGAGCTTTCCAGGAGACACTGCTGACTATGAAAAGCAGGATGCAGAAAAGTTTATAAAATATGATTTCAAATTTTTCAAATAATGGCCACCCTCAGATACTTATATATAGATAAATACCCTATGACTATGTTTGTGTGCATAGGGGTATGCATGTGTATATGTGTATATATATATATATATATATATATATATATATATATATCAGGATATCAGGACTCAGTGGATACAGCCAAGACAATGCTTTTTATCTCCACTGCTCTTTAAAAGTATTCAGTAAGACCACTGTTTTCTCACCTGCTGGATGCAGATGTGTTTTTTTCAATTGCAATCTAATTCAGTAGTGAATATGTCCAATCCCATATAATATTGCAAGTTTTCAACTTAAGACTTGACTGAAATTTCTTCTATCTTTATATCTTATCTGCCCCTTGCTAGATGCAATTTATGATTCTCACAAGTTTAGAAAGATAAGGTAAGGAAATGGTTTTCGTTTTATTTTGTTTTTTTCTTTTTCCACTAATAATAAGTCACCATCAGAGCAGCTGGATTGCCATAGCACATTAGATTTCTCAGGTGAAAGTCAGTTTTCCACTGTATCCTCAAACTGCAGGGGTCACATCTTAAACTGCCTGATGATCTAGGTGAAGTCTCTTTCACAGGCTTAAGATGAGGGTCAAGCACCCCAGTCTTCCCTATGTGGTATGTTAGATTCACAATTCACAAGTAGCAAAAGGAAACTTCTTTCAGCATTCTTAATCTCTAGACTAGAGTCTGGACACTTTCACATTCATAATACAGGAGAGAGGTTTTGGGGAGTCACGTAAATGATTTTTTGAAAAGCAATTTAAATCTGGGCATCTCACTGTGGGAAATCTTAGTTTTCTCTTTGTTCTTAATTTTAAACTTCAGATTTAACATCTGTTACAATTGTATGTGACTATTATAAAATTAATTTTAATATAAACAGATATTGGTGCAATATATACTAGATTGGGGGAAGGGAGACACATCAAAAAAGAAAATTGAAACATCTATTAAAAGGGGAACAAATGATATACAATGTGATCACTATGTATTTATATGGAAACACATTTATGTCTATATGTATATATATATGTGAAAATTTTGAGATTTCATAAATGTAAAAAAATTTAAATGTAGTGAGAGATCTTAAAGGAAATTCTTCAAACTCAATTTGATATTGTGTATGCCATAAATTAAAAATATAAAATATTCTATGAGTTGGTATAATTGCATGTAAGTCGCACATCTTGACTTGCTCCAGCAGCTAAAGTGTGCTAAGAATCCAAAGCACTTCATGAAGCCCTGAGAACTGAATATCGGCTTTCATAAGGAGACTACTGGCTCATGTTAATTGAATTTAGAAAATTCACTCTGGCATTATCCTGTCTGGAGCCTAAATTAAATGCATGGATGATAATTCATTTATTGAAATCAGAAACCAGAAGGAATATAGATACAAAGTAAAAGTCTCTGTTAATGTGGAGCCCAACCAGCCTCTACTTGACAAGTGTCAGAGCACCATGCTATTTTTATTATTGGAAGCTGGGAGATCTGAGGTCTAGTTCAGTTCCTGCTACTATCTCACGGGGGAAATTCAGGTGCCCACCTAATCTTTGTAGACTCTGTTTGCTTATCCTAGAGGAACTGGGAGATTACTGAGGTCTCTTTCTGCTCTTTGTTAATGGTTCTCCAACTTAAACAATGTAAAACTCACTTGGAGAGTTTGTTAAAATACAGATACTGGCTCCACCTCCACAGATTCTGATTTACTAGGTCAGGGATGTGGTCTAAAACTAAAATTCTAACAAGTGTCTAGTTGAACTAATGATGCTAGCCCAGAGAATGATGCATATTAGAATTGATGAGTGACTATTTGCATTTCTAACTTAACATGATGAATGATAAAGTAGGCTCAGTAGTTTTTAGGTGGAAGTGTTTATCAGTTCACAGTTCATGCACTTATAGGACATATATATAATTTCAGGGGTGGCATATCTTACATTTTTGCATAATTATAATAAAGATAAATTTCCTTCGTCATATGTGTTCTCTCCTCAGCCAATGTGAACTGCAAAAGTCCTACTTCACAGAAGATTACTGAAGTGTAGAAAGTACTGCTAGAAAACCTCTGAGATTTCCACTTCTAAGAGTAATGATGTACCTCCTGAGATGCCACCTGCTAGGCTGTCTCTGTCTGCCTTGCCCAGCTTCCCCAGTATGTGATACCTATAGTTACAGCTAGGTGTCGCTCTAATTATGAAGACAATTACCACAGGAAGGGTGTGCAAGAGCACTGGGGATTATGTTACTAGCACCTATGTTTGTGGGTTAAAACATCTAAGAGCGCTCTTAGGAAAATCTCTGCATAAAATCACTAAAGTTAGGAAAGAATCATAAACCATACATCCCAAGAGAAACTATTCTACTAAAAATAAAATAGGCATATGATGGGGTAGGAAAGTTACATAAAAATGAAGTTGGAATCCAGCCAGTGGCTAAATCATCGTAGCTAATAAAAGTGTTCCTTAAGGCACTATTAGTGTTATGGGTGAATGAAACACCATATTTTAGTGTTTTAACTTTTCTGATCTCATTTTCCACAGCTTTAAACTAAGTACTGCAAAAACAAAATACAACAGCATATACCTTCCATTTCTTCACAAAATGTGGTAAAAGTAATGAAATTCTATATAGAAAATTATTTCTAAATTGCTGTTTTTAAATAGTTTTGCTAGCAATAAGTTCTTTTAAGGCACTTGATCATTTTCTTAAATAACATCATATCATTCCTATTTGTTTATAATTAAACATAAAATTACCAAATATTCATTCTTTTCTTAAGTAGCCTTGATTAAATAATAGTCTTTCATGATATTTCATTACTTGTCCACCCACTTTCATGGTAAATTCCAAATGTAAAGAGATTAAAAATTAAAATAATCAGATTATATTTATTCTCATGTGAATTCTTTTTCTGTAATAGCCACTGTTTACTTAAATATTTAAAATTCATAGTACTTTCCCTGTGTTCTCAGATACAACTCCTGTAGCTCTATCAGGTATTACAAATATAGTAAAGACTTCTATATAAATTACTGTTTGAATCATATAGTTCATAGATCCTCTGATAGAATAATTGAGCAATTGAGCATGTATATTTTGCCTTTCCTTCCCTGCTCGCCCATCCCTCCCCACTTCTCCCATCCCAGTCACAAAGTATAACATCAAATTCAGATATGTGTTTGGTTTTGTACTTCAGTACATTTTTCAAATCAGCTCCACTGCTTCCTTAATTAAAGCACCTATTCTTCGTAAGTTGACTGCCACTTTATACCTGAGTCACTGTCTATAACTTATTCTAAGTAATGTGGATAGATAATCACTATTGAACATAGAAATTCTTCAATGCATGGACATAGAGTATGGCTCCTTCTAATCCTACAGGGTGCCAGAGGGTGGAGGTTTCCCTATAACAAATTTTCCAGTTTTGTTAAATGCTTATTATTGTCTCATTGGCATAGTCATATAGAAGCACTGGAGAAATGTGCAGCATTGAGTTTTCATTTCTTACGTTATTAATACTTTGCAGAAATATGGTTATTACAAAACGAAGACATTTTTATACACCATAATTGTACATCACTATTTTCATTTAACATTTCAGCAGTAGGGGAAATAAGTCATCTTTATTCTGCCTTTTTGCCACATTGTAACTATTCCAGAGGCACGTGAACTATCTTACCTTTGATAGTGTTGATAATCTGAAGACCCTTTCTATTTGGGGTTACTATGGTTACAGCTGCATGGGTGATATATGAGCTCCTTTGCTGTTTCGATAAAAATAGATATTAACTACCAGTCATAGTCCTTTTCATTTCACAGTAGTTTTTGCTGAAGAACAGCATATTTAAGAAAAATGGAGGAAAAGAGAGAAAAAAAAGATCTTTTCAGAGAAGCACGAGGGAACATCTGCATAAATAATGGTGGCTGGTCATGTGTATAAAAATGCTTTTAATTAAATTCTTTTTAATTAAACAGGGCATTTTGCTGAATCCTTCTCTAGTATTTGCACCAAGCTTAGCCTTGAGGAAGATGGCTGATTAACAGACCCAAAAACCTATAATTAAAAGCAGAACTGTTATTTTTAGAGAAAAACCTCTCTAGTAAGGGTGACTTAATTGGGTTGTCTTTCATATTTTTCATTTGTCATTGAACTCTTTGGTTTGAATTTGAATTTTTTCTAACATGGGCAAAATGATCGCTAACATTGTCATAATCAAAAGAGTCTTTAGTTTTGTTTTTCCAGTCCCTCTGATCACACAAATACTTGTTACTATTGTTTTTCAATGCTTAATTATAGTTTTCATTCATTTCTTGTGTTTGGATTGTATCTTTATTTAAAAATTATTTATGTATTTCTGTTTCACCTCTGGCGTCTTCTACCTCTGCATTTCAGAGTTTGTGTTTCAGATTCAGTTTGTGGTTTTTCATCACCAACACCATCAATATTCTACACAGAAATTCAAAAAAAAATGAAGAACTTTCTGTTGTAGACAAAAAATAAGATGTAATTTGCAAAGCTGTTTCTTCAGTAGCAGAACTGGCTTAAAGAACAACACAAGATTCATTTAATATCTGCTAAGCAGCATAGGAAATGCTTTTATGGTCATAATCTGAACAATACATATATATATAACATTCATAGCCATGTCCCTGAGTCATTTGCCGAGTTTTCTGTAGAGAAACTTGAGTAACCCCAATATTTAATATGTGGTAGAGAAGCACTGTATTAGTATTGCTGTGGGAGAAGGGAGGCAGTGAGGGAATATTCAGAATAGTCACATACTTTTATTGAATTCCAAGGGGAGAAAAATACATGCCTCTGAGGAAGTCAGAGGATATTGGACCAGAATACTTACCATGGAAAGCAGCAGGCTTCTAGAGAATGTAGACAGATCAGCCATTTTACTAGGCAATTTGTGTTTCAAATCTGCACACCGTATCATTTAATAGTGTTCAACTGCATTGCCTCTGTCTATTCAATTCTGTGTTAAGCACACTGGGATAGCATCAGTTTAAAACCTCTACATAAAACTAGGTCTATAAAACACCATCATGGAAACTCAAATTCTATTCTTGAACAAATTTAGTAAGAAATAAAACAACAGCTTGGATTTACATTGTCTCCCTCTTTGAAAAAACTCAAAGAGCTCCCACAAACATTATTTTAGTTATTTTCACACCATTTTCTTGGTTAGAGAAGATTCATTTCTTAGGTGAAATAAGTGAGGCAAAGAGATGTTTTTGGATTTTCTCAACATTTCACAGTAAGTCAATGAAAGAATGAAAGGCCAGGACTTCTATTTCTTTTGATAACTATACTTTGTTTTTCTAAGATACTAACATCTATGTGATTGAAATCCATTATTGACTTTAACTAACTTACCTTCAAGCTCCAAAATCAGTAACATCCTTATTCTGCTCATTGAGCAGCAACAGTGCACTTGAGTCAATATTTGGAGGTCACCCAAAGTCACCAATTGATAGCAAATTAAAAGCTCCATCTGAATTTTTCTACCTGGAGAGTATGTTAGCTAGTGATAGCAACCATTAACTGTTTCTGTGTATATATCTATATATATATCTATCTATATATATAGATAGATATATATATGTCATCTAATTTGATCATCACCAGAGCCAAACAATTATCTACATTCTCAGAAACTGAGATTCTAAATACTTAAAATGTTTGTTTAAGTTTGCAAGCTCATAAGTGACAGAGGTAGGAAGCAGAACATGTCCAAGATTCTTTGTACAATATCACTGCTATTGCTCAAGAAAAAAACAAACAAAACAGTGCCACTCAGATTTAGCACAGAATAAAATTAAATAGCCACATTCTCATTATATTATTGATTTTATTTAGCAAGCATTTATTCAGCAGTGCTCTGTACTAGGTATTGCAGGAGTGACTGCAGGGTTGGGGAGGAGGTCATACACCAGATATAAAAGATTCCTTCAAACAGCTCCCTCTGTAAGGAGATGCAGGTGAAAAACTGGCTATAAACTTAAAAGAGAAGACTGAGGTCATCCAGGCAGCTTTGTAAGCACAGAGAAACGGCTTCTTGGACCCTAGCAGTACTCTGGTGAATAGAGGGTACTGAGAAAGCTTAAAGCCTCCATCAACTCAAGCCAATATTTTGCTTTATTTAAAAAAAAGATAACATGTTTGTTGGAGTAACTACAAACCATTTTCCTCTCTTTTAAGAGTTGTTCCTGTGAATAAGGATTTTCATTCCCATCCAGAACCAAAGATAACATGAACTGATCAACATCTGAAAGATCTCACTGGCTTCAGAAACCTTTTGGGGATGTCATGACTTGAGAATACTGGAGGTCAAGGTCAAAACAAGGCCCACACATGCCATTTGACAGCATTCAAAGAAGAGTCAGACTCATGAATATTTGCCCTTGACATTATTCTGCACTTGCTGATATGCACGCATGATCCCAGCCCTGTACCTGGGCTCCATCAGCATCATTAGGAAAACAGGTACAGTCTACCTCTAGATTTTAGGTCTGAGAGCCAGAGAGTTTTAGCTTTGGATAGATCTTAGAGGCAATCTCACTCAACCTCATTTTTAGATGGGGACCCTGAGACAGAAAGAGAAAGTAAATGCCCACAAAATAAAAATTAAGTGTTCTTTGCAAACATAGAAATTCAAGGATAATTTGTGAGAAAGAGGGGGAGACAGAGAAGAGGTTCTTTTTTTATAATTTCTCTGTTTAATAATATTTATTTTTATTAGTAGTTTTTTAGTATTAAAGGAGAAACACAGGTAGAAGGTGTCATTCCATTTTATAGTTGACAAACCCTTTGATGGTTTTGGTGAAGCAAATAGCAAAAACAGTAATGACAATAAATATGCCACTTTAGATAAATTATTCCATTTAATCATTCTCCAAAAACCTACATGGGAGGGAAGGAATATTTATATTTCCATTTTTGCCAGTGAAGTTTATTGACAGCATAGTAAGGTTGAGTAACTGACTCAAGATCACCAAGTTCATTTGCATTATTTGAGATCTGAACACAGTTTGGGTTAACATCAAAATCAAGTTTCCAGCTATCTTCTCTACTTACAGGACAGAGTTATGAATAGCGAGGTCTTAAAACCAAGGTCTTGTTTCAGAAACTGGAACCCCAGTTATGAAAAATCAGCCCCACAGAACAGAATTGGAGAAGATAATAGATGGCAACCAACTATATAAATGCTTCAGGATATTAAAAAGGGATAAAGCACATCTCCAGGTGTTCTGAGGATGGGATTTTCAGAACACACTGAAAAACCATTTGAAGTGATTCAACAGCAACTTGGACAGCTGGGAAACAGCTGTAGATGACAGACCTCTTTGGCTCACTGCTTTGGGGAACAGAATGGCTCTGTTTAAATGAAAGCAGTTCATTCTCAGCAGAGCTCAAAGACAGACCTGCAGGACAGAAGTTTTGAAAGTCACCATCCAGCCCACACATTCCAGTTACATGTTAAAGAAGAGGTTCGCATTGTGGTAAATTGGATTTGGAAATTACTTAGAGAGTATTTCCCTTGGACAGGAGGATGCTGTCTGAATCCCTGGATTGCTCAACTCAGCTGACTGAGGTCAAAATCATGGGGACCATGAGGTGTCATTGAAGTGTCAGATTGAAGGTGTCATTCAGTCTTAAGGTCATGTAAATGTAGAGGCAGAGCTTGCACATCCCTGAAAGTGAGCACTTCCTTCTGGATGAGATGCCCAGAGGGCCAAGGGAGCACCCACTTGTCACCAGACTTGGATCCAGTCTTCTTGCGCTACAAGCAGTTTCCTCCCTTCTAGAAACCAGCCAATAAAGGATAGCAAGTGACTTTTTACCTCATTACAGCAATAAAAAGCATTGTTCAATTTGTTTTGAGTTGAAATAGACAGCTTTTTATAACAAGTGCTGTAAAGTCAGTGATTAGGCAAAGAAATGACAGTTCACGTGGGGAGAATACAAGGAAGGCAGGAGCTGGTCTGATCCTCAAGGAGTTATCCATATGGTGCTTGACATGCAAATTGCATTCATTCATTCACTTATTCGATCAATAGAATTAATTACCTATTGTTCGCCAGAAGCATCCAAGGCATTAACATGAATCACAGATACCAGTGATGACCAACTTTTTTGCAAGAGGACCAATTCAAATTAAAATTAGGTTATTTCTTATTTTTAAACGTACTTTGATATTAGAAAATGTAACTGAAGCTCTTCATTTTTATATTATTTTGCAGTCCAGAAAGGATTACTGCAGAAGGCTCAGATTTCAGATAGGCTAAAGCTAGTTCATACTGCAGTATCTGATGTAATATAGCTCCTCCAGAACTAGTTTCTTTTTCCTTCCGTGACTGACCTTATAAACTACTGAATTGCAAAGTATGACTTTGACCTTGATATTATGCCTTCTAAAACCAGAGATTTTTTTTTCATTGCAAATAAGAGAAATCACATTTTTAGACACACAAAGAATGCTTCTGGATTGGCAATGATGCCTTTCCTTGAGATGGATCAAATAACATCAAGAGCAGTAGATTAACTGGAGCTGGACAGACAGTGGGGGGATTTGTAGAAACCCCATGCCAGGCACACTGTTGTGCTTAATAAGTATCTGTTTGCAGTAGAAGAACTCCGTTTGTTGTACTGGCAGTGATTGAATTTAGGAGTCTGTAGTTGATGGGGAGAGGAAAGGATAGGTTAGAGATTGAGATTACTGGGTGTGAGTGAGATTTCCCAGGGAGAATGAATAGAGATGGGAACTGAGGAGGTGTTCTTGGAAATATCTGTATTTAAGGGATGGTTTGCAAAGTAGAAAGATAGGCTAGAAGGGTTGAAGAGAAACTAGGAGAGACTACTCTCCCCAGCACAAAGGAGGAAAACACTTAGATGACTCAATAATCTCGAAACCTAGGGAGGAAGTCCTGAGTAGGGGTGGACAGGGAGTGTTCCTCAAATATGGTATTCTGGGCCTTGAGAAAAGACTCCAAGTTCTATGTTTTATCTCCTCATTAAATTTTGCCAAGTTTTAAAAGATGTTTTTGTACCTTATTATCCTAATAGTAATGACTATTACTGTAGAAAATGTATTAAAAAAGAAAAACCCTCAAAGAAGGAAAATTAAAATGGCCACTGCTTTCATCTTGCTCCATAACTTCTGGACGTGCCTTTCTCAGACTTGGCTTGCCAGGTTATACTAACCTTCCATCCTGGTTTGGACTTTGTCATTCCCATCTTAGCGCCAAGTCTTCATAGAAACTGTGCTCACCATTGGAGCCCAGATAGGATAGATATTGGAAAATAATGCCATTTATCCACTAGAATATAATACCTTCTGAGTAGATAAGTGATCTGTTGTATGTGACTGGAGTGACACATACAGATAATTAGTCAGCACAAAGGGCCCTATAGACACAAACTCAGTCTTCTCATTGGTCCAAATTTTTCCTTGCTAAGCACGACCTGAAATATGGATTTTTCTAAAACTTCTTTTGTCTGAAGTGACTTCTGTCAGTGGTGGAATAGAGATATGGTGAGCTGTGCTTATGTGGTCTTTCTGACCACATCTCTACTCAATAATTCACATATTAAGTGACTGCTCAACATTTTGTAGTTTTCACTGTGAGGAGAGAGCAGAGTATAGTTTATGGGGTCTGCTGTCACAAACTGTCAAAAGCATTGTAGTTTAAGACATCACAAATTTATTACCCCTGTTCTGTAAGTTGACTGTCGTTCTGTAGTCGAGGTTGGCTCAACTGAGCTCTCTACTCTGGATCTCACAGGGCCAAAATCAAGGTGTTGGCTGACTGGGCTCTCATCAGGAAGCTCATTCAGGTTGTCGTAAAAGTCTCAGGTTCTTTTCTGCTGTAGAACTGAGGTTCTTGTTTTATTTCTGGCTGAAAGCTTGGTCTTTGCTACATTGCAGAGTCAGCAATAATATGTGGAATTCGCCTCACACTTAGAATCTTCCTGACTGTCCTTCCATTTTTATTTTTAAATTTCTCTTCTGCCTTCTTTTCAGTGACGTCTCTCTGACTACAGGCAAAGAAATATTTCAGTTTTTAAGGGTTCTTGTGATTAGGTTGGACCCCAAAATCCAACATTGTTTGCCTGTTTTAAAATACATAACTTTAAGTACAAAATTCCTTTTTCTGTGTAAGCTAACATATGAATAGATTCCAGAGTGAGTGAGTGAACATCTTTTTGGAGAAATAGGAAACATTATTCAACTATCAAACAGAATGGTAATAAGAATGAGTGGATTCATGATATGACTCTCTCTTCCTATCTTTTTCTTCCCTTTCTCTCATACAGGTCCAGTGTTAACCATTCTTACGATCATTCTTCTTTGCTCTTAACAGTTTTGCTAGTCTTATAAAGCAGGCAGATCCACTCTCCCAATTTGAAATGTTTCTGCCATGTCCTTCAGGGCCTTGATCTACTGTTTGAAAATGATGGTGTTAGGACTTGTTTCAGATCTGTTTGTAGCAAGGGAAAAATTATGTGTGAGCCACACATATTATATGTGTACCAGGATCCATGACTGACACAATTGTCTTGCTGGCATATCTACTTTCTTCACAATTGTTACATTTAATGGCTCACAGTGACATTTTTACATCCGATATTGATTTCTTAATGACCCATCTAAACTTTGGCTGCTTCATGGTTCTAATGAACTTTCTCTGAATTTATAATTGATAGGCAAGCCCTTGCCTCACATTTTCACTTTTAAAGTGGCAAAATGCTTAAGTAATAATCCTGATTGGACCATGCTTGTATAGTAGGTGAGTCATCTTCACTCAAGCACTGGGTATGCTACAAAGATTCCCCATTAAACGGCACCATGGCTCATTAAGCCTCATTGGTGAGAAAATTGAGTCTTTGTTAAATGTATATGTTCTCTGCTAATGTTAAATTTAGAATATTCCTGTTGTAGTTACCTTTGGGGAAAACAGTAAAGCAAATTTCATCCTGTAAGTTCCCAGATAAGAGACATAGAAAATATTCCCTCTACTCAGATTTATTCTTAGATTTCTCCCTTTCCAATCTTTATATATCTTTATTTTTTTCTTTTCTTAATGCCAATCTTACGATCTTCTGATTACCGTTTTATACTCCCAGTGACTACTAGGGACTGTACTTCTGTTTTTTGAGAAAAGAGGTTACATATTATTCTGGAACACCATTCAGCCATGTCTGAAGCTAAGGAAAGGATGTATGATTGTTGATATTTTTATTATATATCAATATAATGAAGAAAAATGATCTGTCCACAAAGTGCTTACATTCTACAATAAAAGGACTTAAACAAGTTCTACTGATAGAAATTTGATTTCAGAAATATTCTAATGGGGTTAATGTGAAAAGAATAATTTTCATCATTTAAGGGTTGTTAGAAATCTTCTACATGTATTCCAGAAGAATCAGCTGGTTACTACATGGCAAAAGATATTAAGATCTAGGGAGTTTTTTCTCATTAAGAATCAAGAAAGGGGAGCTCTACAGAAAATGATTTTTTAATTAAATTTTAATTGACATATAATATTGTATTCATTTTAGATACAGAAAATGATTTGAGGAACTTTTCTCATTTTTCTCAAAGATGATACTTATATTATTTTTGATGCATAGTATATAAATTAATGTGTTATGTATAACAAATGCCTTTGGACAATGGTTCTCAGATTTTCAGTATCACAGTTCCTTTATAACTCTTCAAAAGTAGGGAAAACCCTAAGGAGATTTTGTTTATGTTTGTAATGTCTACTAGTATTTTATGTATTAGAACTTAAAATTCTTAAACATATTTTATTGATTTATTTAAAATAGCAATTATAAATCATTCAAAGATTAATAAGAATAGCACATTATTATAAAAATTAATTTATTTCCAAATAAAAAATATTACTGAGAAGACTAGCACTATTTTATATTTTTCAATCCCTTTAACGTGTGGTGCAATAGGAGGCAGTTGGATTCTCACATTTATTTCTGCATTCATTGCACTATCACTCATAGCCTCTGAAAAATGCGACTACAAAAATGAAAGAATAAAAAATGCAAGTAATACTTTCAAATTATCCTGAAAATAGTTTTGATCTTGCAGATCTTCCTGAATAAGTTTCAGGAATTCCCAGAGGTCCCTGGATCATACTGGGAAACCGCTACCTTTGGGGCCTGAAATTTATTTCTCCCAAGTAGCCCTGGTGAGGAGAGTCATGAAAGTGTGATCTCAAATAGTATTTTCTCTACCACGAATTCTGTACCAAGATAATAAGGAATATTAATGACCAAAATAAAATGGCAATTGTTCAGGATGTTGTGGGTGGCTTCTAATTTAGAATGACCTCAACATACTAACCTCTAATGATTAACCTTAGGACAATAGAGTTGGCATGGTTTCTCTAACCTACTTCAGAAGAGTTAGGCTTTCTAGTTGTATTTCTAGGATATGATTGGTAAAGTTTGACTGGCAAAACTGCTCAATGCATTGATTTTGGAACTGAGTCTTCACTGAGCAGGCTTAGGCTCAGGATAACCTCAATATTTCAGACCGTACCAAGATACCGTAACTCTTTTTGAAGCCTTTCCTCAAAATCTCACTATGTACAACATTTTTAAAAAATGAGATAAGTTGCAGGATAATCTCCTCCTCCTACCTTCCTCAGAGAAAAAGAAAATACATTTTCACAATAATAACTTTTAGAAATGGAAATGTGCTACCTTGTTTATAAAAACATCAGGGTTCTCCACCTGTCAGGCTGACACAATTCAGCGGCAGAAGCCTGAGACATTTTTGATTCTCCATGTGTCGAGGACAAGTGTCACATACTGATTTGCACAGAAAACCAGAGAGAACTCTCCAGGGACAGCTAGCATTTTGACAAGACTGAGCGTCGGTTTAGAACGACAGGGGTTGGAAATATTATGTGGTGTTGTCTGCAGGCTTACACAGACCTTGTGCCAGGTTGCTGAGAACTGCCACATTAAAATATCATTTGAAATTTAAATTCCTTGTAAAACACCAAGAAAATATGGCTCAGAGAGCTGCTAATGGAGGTTCTAGGAAAGAGACCATCACAAAATCACTTGAAGATATAAGAGTGACTGAAAAGATCATTAGGAAGGTGGTTAGTTGAAAAGGAAGCAGTAAAAATGTGATAGATGATAGCTAGACAGATAGATGATATATATATATATATATATATATATATATATATATATATATACACACACACACAATGTATTTATATAAAGCAAAAAATCTTTTAAGAGTCAATGCATTGAGATTTGATGGGGTGGAGTGAGGTAGTCACAATCTGTATTTTTATCTCCAGGTATGATTATTACATTTGAGATGAGGAAAAATTAGTTTGGGTAGGGTTAAAGTAGGGATGAGACTCTTGGTATAGTGAATAAATTAATCAAAGTAGCACATTACTTCAGTGTTAGGGGTTTTCTCTTGAAGACTGAGAATTATCCTATCTGTATTTTACCAGTTTCTCATAAAACTTAATTCCTCCCCACCCCTTAGAAGACATTCTGAACCTTTTGAACCTTCCTCTGGCCTCTAACTCATATCTTGCTCTTAGCATGAAGATCTGGCTTCACTGAAAAGACTGCTCCCCTTCCACTCCTCAGTTTTTCTCAGCCTTTTTTGGATCTTGATCCAGTATCTTCCCTTCTTTTTCTTCTATCTTCATCCTCTCTTTCCTTTGGCTTATTCTACTCATCCTAGTTGTCAGAAATCTAAGGAAAATCCTTACTTGGCTTTCTACCCAACAGATCATTGCTTTTTCTCTCTCCGGGCCTCATCACCAGCTTTTCAGAAGTATAGTTCATTCTCATAATTGACCTCTTTCTGTTTGACTCATGAAACTATTAACTCAACCATCACCATGATTCAATGGCATTTCCCCATCTCTCCCCATCTCCTGTTATTCTTAATGGTAGTAATTATGTGTAGCCATCATTTTTTTTTTTTTTAGCATAAAGTTATAATTACTTTATTTACAATTTGAGAGAGAGAGAGAGTAGATGTTTCTGCCTACTTAAAAGGTCAGATAGAACTAGAGTGTGTGGAGGAGGAGACCCAAGTGGAATATTAGAATCTGCTACTAAAAGAAGAATAGGGCTAAAAGTTTGACAAAGACAAAAATAAACAAGTTCCCTGATAAAATCAGAGGTTTGAATCAAATTTTATCTTTTTCTCTTTCTTGTCTTCATGGTATTGAGAGAATTCTCCTTATGTTGTCACCAGAAGGTAGGTATCTGTCTGTCTGTCTGTCTGTCTATCATCTATCTCTCTATCTATCTGTCTATCTATCTATCTATATCTAGGTGTCACTTTTCAGCCCCTCATTGGGCCTAGGTTGTCCATAAAAACCTGGCAAGGTGTATGAAAACAGCTGATGTGAGCATGCCCAAAAACAGTTCCAAGATATCCTCTCATGGGAAGATGTCACAAAGAGTCTTCAACAATGTGTATATGATTGAGCCCTGCCAGGGAGCTAATTAAATGAGTTTTGTAAAAGCTCCATGCTCAGCAGCAACTGTGGGTGGCTGATTTCCTGACTCACCCATTCAACTCATTTGTGTTCCCAGTAAATACTCCTTCTTGTAGGACACACTGCCTGGCTTTATTTCGAAGCTATTCCATTTCTTCACAGGGTAGATAGGAATGTGCAAAGTAATAGCTTTCTCTTTTGTGTGGGATATCATTTATGAAGTGGAATTCAGTTCTTTGTGCAAAAGGAATATCAGAACAGTTTTGAATTTTAAAAAAAAAAACCTAGATATTCAATTAAAAGCCTTTCTCTCAAAGACTCAAAGTACTTACTAGAAAGATGTAGCATCTGCTCCAGTGAAACAGGACTGCTTTCTGGATAATTGGAGTTATTTAGAGATAACTGGAAAAATAGGAAAAGGAACTTTATCTTAACCCCTACTCGTGACCCCAGAAGAATATTCTGGGAGTGCCAATGAACTATACGTCATCACTGGAGACTGAAAACACAATAAATACAAATAAACAGCTTCCAAAACTAAAGTCAACAATACTGCTGCCATGACAGAGAATTTGCTAGTTTAAGAATAATTTGATTTTTATATCATAAGATCTTAACAAAGGTAAAATGCTCTTTACAAAATCCCCAGTTTAATCTCTCTTTGCTTTGATTAGAAATAGGGTCTTGACTATCCAAGAAAGAGAAAGAGATTACTTAGCAGAGTTCATTACTAACTCCTTCTCACCATCACCTGAAAAAGCTAATACTTTGTGGCAAATGAGAATGGAAACACACTATTAGAGAGTAGATCTCTTACCTCTTGCCTATTATGATTAAGGACCTATTCAACTAGAATACTGAAATTGAGTCTAGGCCATTCGTCATACCAATTCATGACATTGTTGTCTCTTCCATCCCCAAGTTTGTCATTAAGTCCAACATTCCTTCATCTAGGATAAATTTTAATAAATAAAAATCTATTTATAGTAATTCATTATAGACGTGGGTTTCAACCACCTTATTCATGCTAAGGCCCATATTTGGCAAATGTACTGTATTTGTGTTTCATGCTTCTTTTCCTGCACTCACTTAGTTCTTAATATCATTAACCTCAGTGACCTCTCATGAATTATCTTCTCTTTCTATATACTTTCCCTAAGCAATCTCAGCCACTTTTGTGGCTTTATGTTACATCTACATGTTTATAACCTCAAAATTCTTTCTCTGCCTTAATGATATGTAGTTCCAACCTTTATTTTCATCTTTCTTATTGAAATCCCACTTGAAATTCTACTTGGCTATTTAAGTTACCATGTACAAAACCAATATTATCAGAATTCCATCTATAGACTAATTCCTTATGAAATCCCATCTGCCAACTGCCCAGGCATGAAATCCAGTCATTTTTGTTGTTGTGTTTGCTTAATCTTCAGCACAAAGACCCACCAATTCTCTATTCCAAATGACTTGGGGTAACTATCCCTAAGACTCCATCCTCCATGATATTACCTTCTATAGATTCATTTATAAAATGCTTACTATATTCTAGCACTGTTCTGAAAGCTAGTGACAAACAGGAAAAATGAACATTAAAGAATAAATGCCTACAAGCACTGTGGTCATTGACCTCTTGGAACTCAGAGTGGTGATGTGCAGCAGCGAGGAGCAGGATGTACTTGAGTTTGGGAGCCTGAACCAAGGCCTGGTTCTGTCTTGGTATAACTCATCTCTTGCCAGAACTATTGGGAAAGCCTCCAGCCACATACCCATTCTGTCCTCTGCCCTGCTGCCTGAATGTAATCTACAGAAATCGAATCCGGTTGTGTCAACCCTCTGAACCCTTCCATGACTCCCCTTTGAAGTAAGACAAGTGCCAAAACTGTTCCAAGCTTGACTTACAAACCTTCAAACTCAACACTCTTTTGTACCACAGTTACTAACCTACTCTGCCTTAAAAAGTTGCCTTCAGTGTCATTTCAACCAGCCCCTTTGGCAATTAACTCAATAGTTCATTTTCCTAATGATTGCTGTTCACACTTTGCATAACTGTTTCAAATATCAAGACACTGAAGAGTTTGATGAACACAGATAATCAGTGTGTGAATATTCACCATCCTGTTGTTCTCTCAGAGGCTCTGCTGGTAAGTGGCGTAGAGTAGCCATGGGGCAGGCTGCCAGAAACAAGCACTTAGGTCCTGCTCTGAGGAACACAGAGTCCATTTTTGTAGATGAGTGTGATCTTAGGAGAGAATAAGAGCCAGGTGCTGACCTCCTCACCCTTTACAAAAACATTGATTCAGTCACTTACGGATTCAAATACTTCTTGAGCATTTGTCAAGGACCCTGTGTTACAAAGATGGGTCCCATCCCCAGAGAGGCCCCAGTCTCTTCTGTGAGTTCATTGAAATGCTGGAAACATAAAGGAATGACTGCCTTAACCCTGCTGAGTTAGTCAGAGGACTGGAGTGATGCTTGCAAGGCTGAATAAAAATTTTTACTTTTTGTAGCCAGAAGAGTGTGTGTGTGTGTGTGTATATGTGTGTGTGCCTCTGTTAATGTATTTTAAAATTGGGGTGAATGGTAATGGGTGCATAAGAAAGAAATAATTGCCATTGCCATGGTATAAGTGACCAAAATGAAAAGGTAGTTTAAATATTAAAGAAAGTATGTTGGAAAATTATGGGACGTTCAGTGTGACTTGAGAGAGACAGCAAAGGGTGGGCAGAGGGTGCAGAAAGACAGATGCTGGAAGGCAAACAGGATACAGATTACAGAAGAATTGTACCAAAGAGCTCAAACTTTTTAAGTTGCCCAGAGAAATCTCAAAGCAGGAAGTAACCGATCATTTGTTTTCAGAATATGGGTCCGATATAGATATAGAGGATGGATTTGAGAAGTGAGCATTTGGTGAGTGCTTTTTGAGAGGTAACCACAGCCAAGGACTAGTCCATGACTAAAAACTCAGCTCTGCAGTGTCTCAACTAACCCAGCATGTGTGTTTCTTCCTAGTGACAGTGTTGGCCATCTTCCATGAACTGCATGTGGACCCCGACCTGTACACACTCTTGTTTGGGGAGAGTGTATTGAATGATACAGTGGCCATAGTCCTTACATAGTAAGTACCAGAACTTGACCTGTGTTTCTTTGACCATTCTACTTGGTGATAATTCCTAGTGGATTTAGTAATATCTTTCCTCTGATGTCATAGAAATATAAGCAGTTTCTAGCTTTTAAGGAATTGTTATCACAGAAATTCTCTAATAATGGGTACATTTCATTAAGCACTTAATTTCTAATACTATTAATAAGTTGCATGTTTCTGGTCTATTACATGACACCCAGAGGGTGACATTTTTGTTATTTTTGTTTTTGTTTTCTTGGTACATATATTTTGCTGATTCATTTAGGCTTCCTAAAAATGCACATAATTGAGCTTTCTTCATTTCAAATCAGTATCATTTAAATTTTTTTCTTTATACAAGTCATTTTCTAGATAATAGCCTAATAGAAATGTTGTATTTATAGTAAGTTTGGCAAATTGGAGATAGAACTTGAGAGGTCAGAGTATACTTTACACTGCTCAATGCAGATGAAATGTGTTATCGGAACAGACACATCTTTAAGCCATCACAGTGACAAGTGAAACTGAAGGTGCTTCAGCTAAGAGCTAATGTAATCTTTCCCTACATTCTGGAAGAATTTTCTTTTTAAGATGAGAACTAGTGATCTTCTCCTCACCTCCCCTTTAGACAATCAGCATTTGTATGTAATAAATGCCACTCAGTGGCTTTCACTATGACAGGGGTTCTCTTCTTGGTTTTAGATTGAGACCAACTTTTGGGGTTACCCTAAAGGAAAATAGCTATCTGATAATTACATGTGACAATGGGATCCTATTCAGGGTATTAATTGCATTGGAAAATGTATTGTGAAGTAACAAAGGATTTTTAAAAGTCAGATCTTACAGAGGAGAGTAGGAAACAACACAGTAGCAGCTGGCATTTCTTAAGGCCGTCAACCCAGAATTGGCACTGAATTCAGTAACTTTCAAGCAAGAGTCTCCAAATAAATTTCTCTTTCACCTGGCTATGAAGAAGTGCCTTTCCTGCTTTAAAAGAAAATATCAGCAAGTGTAAATTAAGAGCAAAAGCATGGCAGACTCACAAATGCTCAGGATGCTTTTAAGAAACGCCAAGAACAATTAATTAGGACATCAGAAATCTCCATCCAAGAAATACTAGTATTAAAAGAACATTTGAAGTTAGAGCATTTTTTAAAATCTGCTGAGTCCCTCATTTTCACTTCCTGAGCTGCCAAGTTGTAAAGGCCAAGCCAAGCATAATCACGAAAGTGCAAATGAGCACAGGAAGGGATCACACAGTTACAACCTAGGGGAATGTTGATCTTTCCACTTTTAGCACTACCATTCCTATTAAAAACATAGACACCCTAAGATGAATGTTGGCGCTTTTGAGCACAAGCCTGAAGGGCATTTGAAACAGTCTATTTACAATCTCCTCAGGTCAATACATGATTATAATTGCCAGTGCCTTTCCTCCCCCCACCCCAGTTATATATTGCGTGTCTTAACAAATTATATTTCCCGCTATGGCAAGGTGTCTTCCTCGGATAAGACAATTGTCATTCTAGTTGGAATATGGTGTTCCCCAGCTTTTGGCAAAGGTATTGTACAGCGTGGCCTCTGTGAGTTCCACCTTTAAAATAAAGGTAATCTTAAATTAGGAATACCTGAGATGGAATTGTCCACACATTCAAATCTGCAGAATCTTTCTTTCTCCTGTGCGTTTGTAAGCCCAACTCCTTCCATGAGCTCTACTGAGTGTCAAGGTCTGGACTGTCTGTCTACCAGCACTCTCAATTGCTGGTCATCCCTACCTCCTTGCACAAGTTCCCACATGTTTTACTCCTCCCTTTTCTCACTTGCTTACTTGCTTCCTGAACTTAGTTATAGCACAGATGACAATCTCTTTACATGCCTCTAATTCCATGCACATATTCCCCCGCCTTTTAATGCCTCATTTGAATATTCTTCTTCCAAATACCTTATAGTTCATTTAGAAAAGAACTATTTAAAAATCGTTTAAATGTCCATGACTTTTAGACAAGGATTCAACTATTTATCTCTCCACTTTTTTCTCCCTTCATAGTAAACAACACATAGCTCCTGGCAGTCTTCTGGCTGGAGCCTTCAGGCCTTTGTACATACAAAGTTCATTCTTCCCCAGCCTCTTTCTATCTAGTCAAGTGTTTCACCATTTATTTCAAATTCCTCCTTGGGGAGCCACTAGTCCACATGTTAGCCTCTACTTCACGCCTTTCTATTACTCAACAGTTCCCTTCCAGCACAGCATTGTAATCTGGAGTTGCTTTTTGAAGATAGTCTATGTACTTGAAATGTATATTTAAAGAAGAAATCAAAGATCTTTTGTATTTTCCCTTTCATCATTCCATCTTTGTTTGGTTTTGAAGTTTAAGAATATTGATGGAGCTTTTTATATCATGGAAAGGACAAGCTATACATTTTGATGAGAAATCAGGTATAATAAAGAGCATACATCATCAAATGCTTGTCCCTTGACATTGCCTCCTGGGCACATACCCTTTGATTGACCACACACTCACTTACCTTCCCATCCTCCACAACTTACTTAGAACCATCATCTTTAGTTTTAGAATTTTTTTTTTAATTTTAATTCTTGGTATTGTGGCAATTCTTTATCATAGTGCTTTCACTCAAATGTATAGCAATTTAGCCACATTTTAGATTAAACTAGTTTTTTTTTCCTATGCTAGTCTAAGAAGAAAATTACTAGTTATAATGCAGTTTCTTGGGTTAAATTTGCTCTGAATTTCAGACTACTAATTTATGATGAATTTGTTGACCACATTCATATACAGCAGCAGGTGGTGGGTGGTATCTCTATGACTTAAAATAATCCAGAATTCATTAAAATAAAAGTAACTTATATAACATAAAAGTTTTAAATTATCTAGTCCCTGACCCAGACTGTTACTTCAAATATATAGGGAATATTATACCTGAACAAATATGTATACTGGTTCACAGGATTTGCATTTCTAATGATTGTTTAAAATGTTATAGGAAAGGCAAAAGATATGTGGAAGCATACTTAAAGGATATGTGACTTTTAAAAATAAATTGTTGAAATACCTTTGGTTTATAACAAATAAGTTTCAGGTACACAGCCTTAGAAAGCACGCATAATCTCAATGACCAGGATTTGTGATACAGGATTGGAGGGGAAGAACCTAGATGAACAAGTAAATAAAAGTAAATGTTTGTTCCTTCTCCCTCTTTCTGCCTGCCTGTCTGCCTACTTGCCTTCATTCCTACCTACAACTTTGCTTAATAAAAGATAAATACAAAACATATCTCATATAGTACATTATATCGTATATGATATATATGAGTATGTAATATGTAGAGTTGACAAATTAAGAAATTCAAGTATATGAATATTATTTAGAATCATAGATCAAATATCAAAAGAAATAAAATAAATCATTATAAGGATTTAATTTTGCTGTGTAGAATCATGACATGCAAAAGGGAAAATGATAATTTAACTATTTCATATCTTTCTAGATTATTTTAATATTTTTATCTGTCTGAATTATATTTTTTAAAATATTCTTCAAGTGATCAAGATACGAAAAGGAGAAACTATAAAATAAAAGCCAATTTATTTAATGGCTATATAATCAAACAATTTTAGCAGGCAAAAATCACTGCAAATAAAATTAAATTATGAAATAGAAACAAAGAGAAACAGTTTCAACATACATGCTGATAGATTACTCCTATTTATAGTATGTGATAAATTGTTAAAATCCTTAATATATCAAATGCACTAGCTATGCTTCCTTAGGTAAATTACTTAATCTCTCTGTGCCTCAGATGTTGTGTGTGTAAAATGGAGATGGTAATATTGTTTACCTCACTGGGTGGGATTAAGCATAAACTACCTAGAACAAGACCGGGTTAACAACACTCAGTATGCAATAGATTGTAGATGCTTATATTACTCCTGTTAATGTCAATAAGAATAATGTAAGCATAATTAATAAATGGGCAAAAAATATAAGTAGATGATGGATAAGAAAAGACCAAATGACCAATGACTTTATTAAGTAAGATCAACTTCACTGATAATGAAATAAAGCACATTAAACATTAATAATGAAAGTAAACTCATTAAACACATTGACCAAGAGTTTCAATTTTCGCCTGACAGTTCTTCAGACCTTCAGAACTCAAGAAAGAATAGTCACACCTGGACAAAGGTGGTATTTGGGGAAATGGGAACTCTCCTATATTACTGCTGAAAAAGAAAAGTAATGAGACTTTTACAAAGGCATTTGGCAACATTTATTAGAGTCATTCGAATTTGTAAATTCCTTGAGCCACTAATTTCATTTCTAGAACTTTATCCTAAAATGTAATTAAGGGTATTGCAACAATTCATCTGTGGAGAAGAAAGCATTGATTTATGTAAGAAGTTGTAGATAAGAGTTATTATTTGGATGAGTAAATTATAGCACATTAATATCAGGGAATCCTATGTAATCATTTGAAAATTATATAGAAAAATATATTGATGGGAAAATATATTCATAACGTATATTTAAAAAAATCTTAAATGGTATATAAAATAAAATGATTCACATCCAGGAGAGGAAGCTGGGCACTGCCTGTACTGCCACAGCACTGAGACTAACAGGCATCAGCATCCTGGGACCTTCCAGGACCTAGCAGCAGCATGTGTGGGAGAGAGAGGACCTGGACCAGCCCACACCCTTTTGTGTACTCTAGAAAATTCCAGTAGCCCACAGCCCCTCTGTAGATCCAAAGGGAGTAACACAGCAGCCACTGTCTAGGGAGAAAGAAAAAGAAAGCCAAAGTGCTAAGTGCAAGGCAGAGAAGAAAGCCATACCAAATTTAAAGTCCCTCAAAAATATGACACAAATGACCCAAGGAGAGAAAGGCACCAGGAACTCCCAGAGAAGAAATTTGTTGACACAGATTGGGCCAACCTGGCAAATAGAGAGATCAAAATAGTAGTTATAAAGAAAGTTGAACACAATGCAGGAGGCACAATCAACTATGGAAAACCTCAAAAAAGAAGTTCCACATCATAGACTACTTCACCAAGGAGATGGAGGCTATAAAAAAAGCCCTAACAGAAATGTTATATATAAAAAAACAGTCAATGAATTAAAGATAAGCATGGAAATCTCCATAAACAAATTCAATCTTGTGGAAAAACAAACCTCAGAAATTGAAGACAAGAATACAGAGATTACCCACATGGAAGAGGAGCGAAAAACAAGACTGAAGAAAAATGAATAATCCCTATAAGACATATCAGATGCCATAAAAAGAACAAACATAAGGAAAATAGGGACCCCAGAAAGATAGTAGAGGGAGAAAGGAGAAGAAAATTTATTTAAAGAAGTAATAGCTAAGAACTTCCCATAACCAGTAAGTTTTAAGAAACCAATAGAGCGCACACATTTCTAAATATAAGAACTACTCCAAGATACATCATAATAAAACTAGGAAAAGCTAGCAATAAAAAATACTCAAGACTGCTAGAGAAAAGAGAAAGAAACATTAACTACCAAGGAAAACTCATCATATTATCATCAGACTTCTCGGCAGAAAGCCTACAGGCCAGGAGATAGTGGAACAACATTCAAAATACTAAAAGACAAAAACTACCAGACAAGAATGGCCTGAAACATTATTATTCATATATAATGGAGAACTAAAGGCCTTCAATAATAGCCAAATGTTAATGGATTTTCCCAACACCAAAGCGTACTTTTCAAGAAATTTTGAAAGGAGTTCATAGAAAACAAAAACAAATATTCATCAAACCCTAAGAATGGTGATGAATGGTAAAATAAAATCAGAAACAAAGACAGGACCAATCAGAGAAGAAAGAAAAAAGCAATAGCAAAAACTTAAGGAGAAAAGAACATCATAATATCTGTATAGACATGAATATAATAGCTGTCAGCTCATAAAAGACTATAATAGACTAGTAAATTTAAAAACTAAATAAATAAAGCAAAGTGGTAAGATATAAAATCAGTACACAAAAATCAGTAGCATTCCTGTATGTAAACAATGAACTAGAGAAAAAATAAATTAAGAATGAAATCCCATCCGCAGTGTCACCAAAAAAGACGATATACCTGAGAATAAACTTAACAATGAAAGTGAAAGACTTCTACAATGAAACCTCTAAGATGTTAACAAAAGAAATAGAAGACACAAAGGGATGGAAGAATATTCCTTGATCATGGATTGTCAGAATTAACAAAGCAAAAATGGTTCTCTTACCCAAATAAATATTCAGATTTAATGCAACTCCCATCAAAATACCATTTTTCAAAGAAGTCGAACAAGCAATACTGAAGCTTGGATAAAACCACAAAAGCCCTCAAAATAAAAAACATGAAGGAATTAGAGCCACTGACTTCAAACTTTACACGGTGATTGTCATCAAAACAATATTGTACTGGAACAAAAACAGACACACAGGCCAGTAGAATAAAATTGAAAGCCCAGAAACAAAGCCACACCTATATGAACAATTAATCTATGACAAAGGAATCAAGAGCATACAGTGGAGGAAGGAATGCCTATTCAATAAATAATGCCAGGAAAATTGGGCAGACCCTGCCAAAAAAATGAAATTAGATTACTCATCAGCTTTTTATACAAAAATTAACACAAAATACATCAAAGCCATGGACATAAGACCCACACACAATAGCATAGATAGAGGAAAATGTAGGAAATATGCTCCATGATATAAACTTTCAAAAATGTCTTTGAGAAAGTGATACCTAAAGCAAAAGAAACTGAAATAAGCTAAACAATTAGGACTACATCAAACTAAAAACTTCTTTAAAGAGAAAGAAATTACCACGAAAACAAAAAGAGAATAGGAGAAAATATTTATACAACATACATTAGATAAGAGCATAATCTCTAAAATATGTAAATATCTCATGCATCTCGACACACACACACACACACACACACACACACACACACACACACACACACAAAACAAACAGCCCACTCAAAAAAATGGGCAGAAGATCTGAACAGAGATCTTTCTAGAGAAAACACTTTGTAGAGAAGAAGATGGCTTACAGACACATGAAAAAATGTCAACATTGCTTATCATCAGAAAAATGCAAATAAGAACCACAATGAGATACCACCTCACAGAAGTGAGAATGGCTTGTATTAAAAGGACTATAGTTAATATTCAAGATGATGTGAAGAAAAAGGAGCCCTCGTACATTGTTGGTATGAATATAACCTCTTCGGAAAACAGTATGGAGATTTCTCAAAAAATTAAGCATGTATCTACCATTCATAGTCCACATATAGTCATATACCTAGTGAATACAAAAGCAGTAATTAGACCAAATATCTGGACCCCTGTGCACATAGCATCATTATATACAATATTCAAGACATGAAACAACCTAGATGTCCATCAACAGACGACCGGATAAAGAAGCTATGGTATATATACTCAATGGCTCTATGTAGCTGATTAAAAAGATGAAATTGTGCCCTATGCAACAACCTGAATGGAATTGGAGGGGATCATGCTACACAAATTAAACCAGAAAGAAAAAGAGAATTACAGAATGGTTTCACTCATATATGAATATAAAGAAACAGAAACAAGCAGACAAACCTCCACAAAATTCACAGGATACCAGCCCGTGGCTGTCAGGTGGGGAAAACGAAAGAACAAGGTGGTAGTGAAGGACACGAGAACTCTAATGGTGGGTGTGGTGTGAAATGTACACAGATTGAGGTACAGTTTCAGTATCAAATTTAACATAACAATGCAAACACAGAGAGTAATTGAAATCATTTTTAAATATATAGACAACCATTAAAACATTTTGATGTATAAAAAGTCTTCTATAATGCTTCAATTTATTTTTTGAAAACACATAAATAAACCTAGTCTTATTTTTTTTATTAAAGTTGGATCAAACTATAAAAATATGACAGCCAAATTCATGTATGCATGTAATTATAGCATATAAATATAATTTATATATAAAATCAGAGTGTTAGGTGAGGGGAGATCAAAAATGACCTTTTTTTAAATAGAGGAAGGTAGTCAGGGAGATATGGAAGAAGCATTTAAGTGGGCCATATTGTATTGCATTGTATGTATGTACTACATCTTCTTTATCCATTCATCTGATGTTGTGCTCTTAGGTCATTTCTAGTTCCTAGCTATTGTGAATAAGTCTCCAATAAACATGGGTGTGTGTAAATCTCTGTGAATGAATGTAGGAAGGAAGGAAGGACGGAAGGAAGGGAGGGAGGGAAGAAGGGAGGAGGGAGAAAAAGTAGTAAGAAACAATTCTATTTATTTGTTCATTTGATTTTTCAACCCAACCCTGGTTCTCAAACACAGGTCCTTGGACTGATCATGGTCCGCACACAAGTGTCTAAGCTGCCTGAGTCACGGGGGTGTCCTCACAGTTGATATTTATTTTATTCTTTTGGCTCATATGTGTTTATTGAAAATAAGTTTTATTACTTATGATCAGTTCTGATCCAAAGTTTCCTCTATTAGCATACCTTATACTTGGCAAACTTCATTTAAATTTAGATTCTACAGAGGTTTAAACACTTCTGAATTTATTTTCCACCTATGACAAAGTAGAATATTGAATGTTCTTGGTCATTATCTGCAAAATAAAAATATTGCCAATATTACATTGAAACATCTATATATGAAGTAATTCTATAGTGTGCAAATGCCTGTAAATTTTCATAGAGATAAAATAAGAACCTCATTAAACATCTGGTTCTTAGGTGACAATAAATACATACTAGGTGCCTTTATTTCCTGTTAAGCAAATGCTTATAAGAAATTCAATGCAATGATTAAGAGACGGAATAACAGAGCACCAATTTTCTCTTTTTTAAATAACAATGTCATGCTGCTTAGCAGAAAATGTCATTTAAAGCGTGATACTGGTGAATGCTTGGCACTTAGAGTGAATGACATTTTGAAAGACCACATTTCATATGCCTGTGCTTCTTTAGGGAAGTTTAACATGGAAGTTAATAAGATGGGTATGAGACTTAAAGAACAACGTAACTAGAAGGAACCTTGAGATATCACTCAGCCACTCAACACATAAATACTAAGGACTTGCATGTGTCCAAAATTACACAGACCATTAGTGATACAGATTGAATGAGACAGTCATGCCCAAACAACTCCTCACTGACATAGGCAAACAATAAATATAACAGGATTTAATTTGTGCCATAAAAACTTGCCCTAAAAATCACAACAGAAAGTAACTGAATAGGGATTGATTATAAACATACATCATGAAGGACAGTCACTATTTCTTTTGGTAACTATGATCTCTAAATAGATCACAAACTTCTTGAAGGCAAGTTGTAATTTTCTCCTTCCCCCACGACACACAGCTAATCATTTGAAAGTTTCTCAGATAATTACTAAAAGAATGAATTAATATGCCTAGTACCTAATCCTCTCATTAAAATCTATTCCAGAGGATGGATGTTTAATATTCTTCATACTGCTTCTTGCAAATATTTGAAAAGCCTTATTAGTTATCCTCATTAGCTCGATTGCTTCTTCCATTTGACCCATACCTGTAAATACAGAGGTGATAAAAAGGTGTCTCCTTTTGATTAGAATTAACTGAAACTGTTATCACAACCAGAAAGTATATTTCTCATGAATCTCCTTAACTGAAAAACAAGTTTCATATATCTTGACATAGCTTTCTGAAGGTAATTCACTTTGATATTTGCCTTGGAAACTGATAATCAGCATGAAATGCTTTTTGATGCCTGTCTAGATACTGCTGTGATACATAATTAAAAAGGGGGGGAAATGTATGGCACTTTTTGATAAGGATTCCTTGTCCTGACAGTCAATTCCACATTGACTTCATTTTTCAGTCACCAGGTGGCATCATCTAGCAGGAGTGGGAAGTGTAATGGTATCTTTAAGAAGTGGCTAGGAGTTAGAGCTCAACTGACCTCCAGTTTTAAATCAGAATGCCTATGTTTGCTGTCCAGCTCCCTGCTGTTACAACCTTGTTTGTTTTTTCTCATTCCTGATCCCTGGTTCCTGTTTCCTGGCTATGACTCTGGCACCTCCCTTATCCTCATTCTTAATGTCCTTGTTCAGATTACTGGGAATTGACCTTGGCTTTCTTGTGACTGTCCCTTGTCTCTCAGATTAGATCTGACATTCCTTGCTGTCTTTCTGGAACTCAGCCCCATGACTTAGAGCTTGCTTTGCTCCATGTCAATCCACAAATAACAAATTGAGCTATCAAAAGTAAATAAATAAAAGAACTCATTTTGATGTTTTCTTATCTGAATTTCATTGTACTTTATAGGTGTGTAAGTCAGATGTAAGTGTCAGTAACCCAATTCAAATTCACTTTTGTAAAAGGAATTCACTAGTCTATTTAATAAGTTAGTATTCAGGGGTTCAAACATAGTTGCCTAGTCTTTCTTTTTCTTTCTCACCCCTGAATTCTTCTAAATGGTAGCTTCATAGTCTCCTAGTGCAGATAGATGGCTCCAGGCTTAAATTTTCTAATTCAAAATAACACTTTATTCTATCAATATTTGCATATCTGTCACAGAGAAGAACTATTGATTCTGTTTTTATGAGAGATCACTCCTAGGCCAATCACACAGTGACTGATTTGATATGACTCATATCCCCATCCCCATGGCCAATGGCAGGGACTCTATTATTAGAAGAAAGTAGTTGGAAGACAAGTGTAATGGACATCCCAGAACCAAATCTCATGATAATAGAATGTTCAGACCATGTGGATTGAAATGAAGCACATAGACCCTATACCATTACAAATTAAAATAAATGATTTATTATAAAAATGACAAAAATTTTTTTTATAAATGCAGAATTTATTTTAAAGAAGCAAAAGGGATTTTCAAAGGATAAGAAATAAGAGCAAATATTTACCACTGTCAGTGACCACATAATTTTGTGTAGGGTATGGATCTAGAGGTTTTGGAGGTATAATCCCATTCCAAGAGACTGTCTATAGTTTCACTCTTGGTAGTAGAGTTTAAACAAAACTCTTTGAAAGAAATCTAAAGCTTCAAAGTACCCCCTCAGTTACACAGACTATGTACACCAGCCTTAAGAAATAGTGAGGAAACTAACTTGCCATCTATCTGGAATTTTCATCAAAGTCTTTGGCTGAGAAAATATGATATAAGAAAGTCAACAAATTAAGGTAAATGTTTTCTGAATTAAACACCTGCCCAAGCCTCATTTCTCTTTCCTTATTTCCAAGTATGTTAAATTGCTCTGAAATGATACTTTTTCAACCCACGCACATGGAAATTTCAGAGAGGAAAACAAAACAAAACTCTTCCTGAAAATGAACATTTAGAGGCCACAAAGGAAAATAACTCCACCATGGAGAAAAACCAGGAGGAAAACAAAAGTAAATCAGGACAAACACCCTAAGGCACTAAACAAAACTCGGAGCACAAATTTTGAATGGGCGTATTAAAAATGACTAGAGAGATAAATAGAAGAGCAAAATGAGAAAGAAATAGTAAAAATTAGGAACAAAATATCTTTTTAAAATAAAAAATACCTGCACTGAAATTAAAAACCGAACTGTTAAGATCAATGTTATATTAAATTCATCTGGTGAATCAGAATATATAGTTGGTGAATGACCCAGAACGCAGGATAGATAAATAATATGAAGGCCTGTTAAGAGACACAAAGGATAGCATGAAAAAATTCAGAATAAGTCAATAAAAATTTCAAAAAGGAAAATTGAAGAATTGATTTGTAGCAATATTTGAAAAGATAATGGATGGTAATTTTTCAGAATCAATGGCAATAATTAAAACATCACAGTATGTCCACAGCTGGATAAAATATAACTAATGCACATTTAAATACATCACAGTGAAATGTGAAAATCATCAAAGACAAAAATATAAAATGTAAAAGCAACTGGAGAGGAAAGATGGATTATTTACAATGGAAAACAATTTGGATGTCAACTGTTTTGTCTTTAACAATATTAGTTGGCAGATGACAGGAGAATATGTACAAAGTATCAATGGGAAATAACCAAGAAACTAGGTTCTAAATTGAACTAAAATATCATTCAGGGGTAAGAATGAGATAAAGGTATTTTCTTATAGACAAAATTTACTATTCATTGATAATCAAGTACTTTCTAAGTATATAATTAAGTAGAAATAAGAAAATGAACTCAAAAGAAGTGAGAGAAAAGGAGTGAAGGAGCCAAGAAATTGGTGAAATAATCATAGTTCTAATCAAGAATGACTGTATCAATACTAATGATGATGATTAATGGAGAGGGGTAAAATAAGATAGAACCAAACACTCTGTAATTCACTATAATAATCAAAAGTGATGGACATTGGTAATAGGAGAGATGATATTGTATAGAGAGTGAAAATACAACAAAACCTCTGTTTTTAATGCAATTCAGTTTTCATTCAAACAAGCCATGCTCATAAAAATGTTTCTCAAAATGACACAAAAGAATTGTGATAACAGATGTCTTTTTCGATCTGATTTAGAAGTGCCAATATCAATTTACAATTCCTACACTATAAATCATCTATTAATTTCAAACTCTGCTAAAGATTCCTATACATAGGGAAGTTGGTAAAGCATTTTGCTTAAGATCTCTCTCCACATTTTTCTTCAATATTTTAGATTCTCCTCTTGTATCTCTCATGTCTTCAGTCATGAAACTCACCATGTTATCTCTGGAGGTTATCCTTTATCCTTTCTACTGTCTTCCTGGTTTGTCTTACTCTCTCTCCTGAATTTTTCATCTTCTCTTACTGTCAAATTTACAATTAATTCTAGAAATTGATCTGTTCTATTCTCTCCAATTTCTGGGAGAGGGTTACTGCCATGGGTGGAAAACAAGGCACATTTTCTGCCACATTAGTTGTTGATATGTCATGTGATGGAGATGCTTTAAAAAGTTGTCCCTTATTGGCATGCCCTGGTGTCCTAGCGTTCTAATACACATAAACGCAATCCACGAAACGTTCCAAGGCCCCAGATTCAAGACCCAGGACTCAGGGGGAACAACCAAATAAAATAAATAAATAATGCTTTTTAAAAATTGTCTTTTATTTGTAGAACTTTGGGCTGATACCCTATGCAGTAAACCAGTTGTGAGAGAGAGTTGGAAGTTAATTAGTTAATTAGTTAATTAGTTCTGTCTTCTATCCTTGTCACTAAGTCATGATGGCTTCTTATTAATTTTAATCCCTGTTTAAATTTTGGCTCTCTAACATTGAATATTCTGGTGATGTTCTCTAGATTTGGTCCAAGAATATAAACTCTGTTTGAAGAGAATGACTTGCATTAAGCAAAATACACAAGAGACAGAGTTGGACATCAGTGTGCTAATATAATACTCACCAAGAAATACTGATAAAAGGACCAAAATATAAATGCTGGTATTAACAGCTCATTTTCTTTCTATAGTCAAGTTATTTAGGGAGTTGAATCATAATCAACATTTACTTTTTTAATCCACCACAGGAAATTACTGTCACTGAGACTGCAGGTACCTCAGAGATCATATTATAAAAGCAGACTTTCTTGTAGGCAGACAACATATAAAGGCAAATAATATCTAGAGAGTGGGATGGTGAACATGGGGATAGATGAAGGGTTCATTGAAGAACTGAATGTATATTTGCATCCTTCACACAAAAGGTTTTGTTATTTCCAATAAGACTTGAAATTTTGAAGTATTTGGCAACCATCTCCCCATACCCATACCAATATTTAGGGTAATTTTAAACTATTTAAAGTTTATTTGTATAACTAAATCTTACTCTTTCCCTACCACCCAAAGCTGGGATGGTCATTTGCAGTATTTACTTCTAGGACCCTTCTCAATTTTTCTATAACTAACGAATTATTCATACTTTTGTCACTATATAGGAGTGCCATTTGTCTCTGTGGGGGAGGGATTGATAATGATTCTTTCTCCTTCTCTATGTTGTGACCGGTAGCATACATTCACAAGCAGTGGTCTAGTAACGGAATAGTTCATAACTTCTAGATACCAGGACCAAGTGTAAGAAGAATCAATCATGATTCTTTGGCCTCACATGAGGAGAGATTTCTAAAGTTTTCAAACTGCTTCTATCATAACATGATCTAAAACATTATGCGTACTTTGGGGGAGTAAGTAAAAATTTCTTGAAGAGCTTGAAAGGCAGGGTAATGAGGTGGAGTAGAGGTTGCATCTAAACAAAAAAAGACAAAACTAAATTGTTTTCAGGAACACTGAGTTAAGGATTTTTTTTTAATTATTATTTTAAGGCATATTTTCTTTCTAATGCACTTAGCCTGATTTATCTGAGCAACCAAGAAAATGACTTCTATTTTAGGTGATCAGTTCTGAAATTTTTTTCCAAGAAAAAATTTGCCAGAGAACAAAGGGTCGAGTCAATACGCAATGATAATTTTCATCTAAACTAAAAGCTCTCTTTTGGTTTAGAGAATATAATCTGTTCATATTACTCGAGTTCCATAATGAATTTAAATGACAGGCTTATTGCAGGTTTTATGCCAGCTCTGCCTTACTGGGGCGTATAATGTTCAGGGAATCTGATTAAAACTTGTGGAAGGAGCAGCTGTCAGCTATAGAGGGTGAACTCAGGGACCATTTTTCAGAGACTGACTACAAGGTCTGACACCCTCTCCAGCTATTGAATGATAAATGAACTGTCTTTGAATGCCCAGCTCCTGTGTTAATAGCTTTAAAGTATCGGTTGTCTATGGCAAAGAAGTTGGGAGCTCTTATCAATTTTTCTGTCCTAGTGGTCCTCAAATCATCATTTTTTTTCATTGCCAGAATGGCAGGTAGTGTTGAAAAGGAAAGGAAGACATCCTTTCACTATTTAGTTTGTTCTTTATGGATTAAGTATAACAGTTTCTCATTTCAAAAAGCTAGGAAAATGAGTGTCCAGTGAATTTTCATATGAAATAAAATGCATAAAAACCAAACCACATACTTGCTGGCATTATCTTATAGTGACATAATTTTCATGTACTTCATGTAATTGTCCTAAGAGTGCTTAATTCAAATTGAACATATAAAATCAAATTCTAAATCCTGTGTCAAATAGCTTATTTCCAGAATGATAGTTAATTAACTGGTCAAATCTCATCTAATGCTATATCTGATGAGGTTAAATTAAATCCTAATGGTAATATGCTTGGAAGTTTATCCTTTTTATCTTTATCCCAATCCCTATCCTTACCTGCAAAATTTGTTTTTATGATCATCAGCCTGTATTCTAAGGAGAGTTAATTCTTAATTGTTACTATGGCTAGTTTAGAATTTCAGACATTGTTCATTTTTCTAATAGCAGTCTCCTATTCTTTTCATTAGTATGCTTATAAGAAAAAGTTCTGAAAGATGAAAAATATATAAATGAATTCAAATTTCTTTTTTATTAGTAATTCTGGTAAAAAGCTTTGGTGGAAAAAATTAACCTTAGAACATACTTATATGTGGGTAGTGTGTTTTACTTTTCTATGGAGAAGTGAAGACTAGGTTGGGAGTCTGTGTTTTAACTCTGTTATTTACTAGATTTATATCACTCAATAAGGCAGTCAACCTTTTCAGTTATTCCTTCTAATTCCATCAACATGATGTCTTTAGTCTGCATAGCTATCCCATCCTAAAAATTACAAATTGGCTGGGATTTTAGAAGTAAGATTATATTGAAAATTTAGATCATAGAAGCAGATGAAATCACTGTTATGAGGAAACAAAACTGGAAAACTAAAGCCCAAAGCATTTATAATTACTTACTAAGATGGATATAAAATTCTGTGATTTTCATAAAACACAATAAAAAATAAAATCATTAATAAATATTAATAGATAATAAATAAACTGATATGACTTTAAAATGCAAAGATTCAAATGGCAAAATATTAGAGAACTGAGAAATCTAGTTGTATAGAAGATTGACACACAGAAATCATTTTCTTAGACTTCAGCAATAACTAATGATAAAATATAATGGAACAATTATTTTGTTCACAATAGCATTAAAATATATAAAATAAAAATAACCTTAAATAATAAAATGTATAACATATCTGAAAAGAAAAGTATTTGTTTTAGTAAAAATAATGACCAACTCAATAACTGATGAGTTAGGATGGGAAGATTTAATATTTTATAGTAGTCAACTGTTTGTTTAAGAAAACTGTAACTTGAGGGTAGACTCCTTTTTAAAATCCTAACAGATTTTTTAAAAGATGAGTCTGAATTTTATATTGATCTTCTGTTTAAATATCAAGATAATATTTTTTTTAATTCTACTAGACTCCCTTAAAACAAACTAAAACTAAGAAAGGCAATAAAAAGAGAGAGAGAGAATTTTCACAGCCCATGAAATAAATAAATAATCACAACTCCAAGTCATAAACTTTGAAATCCTTAGAAGTGTTACAGATAAATAATATAAAATTGAGAACAAGAGATGAAAGACTGCTGAGTCAAGTTGGTTCTTCTCAGATCTGACAGCTGATCAGAGTACTAAAACAACCAACCAATATTCTGGTTTTCAGACTACAGGTGACATCAGGTGTGAATAAACCAAGGGAGCAATGCAGGAGAGTATCTAACTCTTCAAAATGAAAGATGATTAGAAATTGTGCTGACCCACATTATAGTCTCCTAGTTATAACACTGTAGGAGATTTCTTTGTGTGGAAGTGGCGTCAGCAATATCTAAATCAAAATATATCAAATATGAGTCTTTTCTCTATGCCACCTCAATTTGAATGCCAGGACCTGCACACAAAGGTATTCCCAACAGACAAGAAATAGATTTGGCAACAGACACTTGAGCCAGGCAACTTGTGGCAGTTTTGAAAGAGTCCCCAGATTCTTTGACACTCCTCCCAGGAGAAGTGAAATCTCTTGAATATGTAAATACACAGGAAGAGATGCTGTGTCAGTTTTCCCGAATCAGGCCTTAGGATGCTGACAACCTCTACCTTCTGTTCCCTGGGCTACTCTTTCTTATAAACCAGATACTTTTCTGTGAGAGGTCAAGCCACTCAGTAGAGAATCCTACATGAGGAGGGAATGACAGCCATCAAGACTTCTCAGAGAAGTCAGCAATTTATCCTTAAAATGAGTCCTCTAACTCCATTCAGGCTAACCCAGCTCATACTGTATTAACCAGAAGTGAGCAATTTTCAGATTTATGGACAAGATAACAGTTGATTTAAATCACTAAGTTCTGGGGTGGTTTGTTATATATAACAATGATAACCAGAATAAAATCCAAATTGAAACTCTGGTTGTACTCAGCTTACTTGAACTCATTCCACACTTTTCCCTGTACTATTCTTTAGTCCTTTAAAGATGACTAATAATCAAAAAGAAAGGTGTGTTTGTCAAAACTGCTAAATATTTTTGGAAAATTTAAACCAAGGAGCCCATATTCCACAAATAAATTTAACAAAGTGTTACAAAAATGTTCAGACAAAAAATTCTCCACTATCGTGAATGACGGCATATATTCATAGATAGAAAATACATGAATAGAGGGATAGATGCTAGCTAGGGAGACAGATAGATTGATAGATAGCTATACAGATTTGTGTGTGTGTGTGTGTGTATGTGTGCGTGTGTGTGTGTGTGGTAAGTATCAAGAAAACAAAGATATTCAGAGCAGAGATTCAAGATTTTGTAGACATGACATAAAATAATCAAGGAAGAAAAAAAGTGTGCCAACAGAGCTCAGGTGACAAGCTTGAGTGAGAAATAAGATCACTAAAGAGATAAAAAGAAGCAACAAAAATAGAATGAACTTTTCTGAAAACATTGTCAGGGATACAGAAGCACAAAAGGAAGACTTGAGGAAATAACAAAAACAAAGTCGAAAAGAACATAGATATAATGATTTTAGAGAATCTGATAGAAATGGATATGGCAG
This sequence comes from Solenodon paradoxus, assembly GCA_004363575.1. Classification (NCBI taxonomy): domain Eukaryota; kingdom Metazoa; phylum Chordata; class Mammalia; order Eulipotyphla; family Solenodontidae; genus Solenodon; species Solenodon paradoxus. The sequence goes on from RJWH01000092.1 coordinate 1,385,293, forward strand.
ACTGTTGGATTTTTTAAAAGAAGAAAACACATGGAAAATATTATAAAACATGCTACAATGATATTATTCATAAATAATGTATTAAGTAGACTGAAAGATTTATAGGACCCACTAGAGGCCAGGGAAATTTCATTTGAAATCATGAACAACATGCGATAATCTGGTAAAGATACTAAATTTCAAATTTAAAGAAAGAAATATGGGGATATCTAGTCAGAAAATCCGAGTCACTTAAAAGGGCAGAAATAATCAGATTGGCCTTAGACTTGACCACAGTGACATTCAATTTCAGAAGATGGAAAAGCAGCACACTATTTCCTTCTAAGGGAAAGAATGTGACACTCAAGCCAAATTGCCCTTCCAATGTGAAGGCGACAGAGATGCTGTTGTAGTAAATAGTGTGGAGAAGTGGGCTGTTCCTTCGGGAAGAAAGTTAGATACCTAATTCACATCATTCCTAAAAAGAAATTCTGGAAAGTTTGCAATGTCAAATGTTAAAAAAAAAAAGAAAGCTATGAAGATATTGGAAGTCATTTCTATAATTTTGGAACATAATGGGCTTCCTAAGACTCAAAGTTTATCAACAATAAAGTGAAAAATTAGCCTAGTGAATTATACACACATTTGAAAAGATAAATAACAGCATGGTTAGGAGAAAATGACAGAAGAGAAGAAAATATTTTCAACATCTTTAGCAGTTTTAATATTTTAAATAAAGGACACCTACAAATCAGTGTGAAAAAGGTAATAAAAATTGAGTTAGACATATAAACAAATAATTTATGGCTATCTGTAATTTTGTATGTACACCTAAATTATATCTATTTGCACAAGAAAATGCAAACTAAAATGAGGCATTTTTCATCTATTCCATGAACAAGACTTTATTCATGTTTACTTCAGTGTTAGCAAGAATGAAAAGAATGATACATTCTAAAACATTTTTTCTGTTATCCTCTCAAAATTTAAATGTAGTCAGAAAAATTACTTCTATAATATATCCCTTAGAAATATTACCATATACTACCACACCCTTGTGGCACCGGCAGCTAAGATGCTGATGTGCAGACCACCGACAACCCAGGGGCTGGGGTTCAGGACCTCGGTTCAAGACCCAAGGCCAAGATGAAAAGTCAAAATGAAAAACTAAATAAATAATGTTTCTTCCTCCTCTCCCTTTCTCTCTTTAAAAAGATAAAAAGAAACATTTGCTTTTAGAGATATACACATTACATTATTTTAATGAAAATAAAAAATGTGAAGAGCCAAGATGTCTATTGATAAGGACAAGATTAAATATACTCTGCTACATAAAAACTATGAAAAACACTTGAGCTTTTAAAAAGTAAAGTCAGAAAAACCTCCAAGGCATTTTAAATTACAAAATAATATTTCTGGAAAAATGCATAGGCATAATAGCATTTATACAAAAATGACATTTGTATATAAGTGCATATGTATGTAAGAGAATGGCTTTCACATTTTACTCTACATACTTTTTCATTGCCTTAATCTTTAATGCTGTGAGTGTATTTCTGTTTTACTTCTGTAATAAAAATGATTTAGGTAATAAATGCATTTTTAATGGAAATAAAGGTATCTTCCTTGCCTACCTAATAGGTGTTTTAAGTTGTTTTTGCTGCATATTCTGAGCACCTATGGGTATGATTATTGGCCCTCTACTGTTAGTAGGTCTGGTCTACTGAATAAATGAATGAATATGAATGTAATGAGGATCCAGTGGGAGGATACTTGTAAAAATGTTGTACAAGCACAGGTATTTGGATGACATAAAGACCTGATTTTAAATCATCAGAGTAAAACTTGTAGAATGCTTGTATCTTGATGTCAGAACAGTTGATTGAAAATTGAAATCTTTGACCAACCAACTAGTTGACTGATTACCTCAAAGGCTTGATCAACCGCTTACAAACAGAATAGGCACAACCAGACCTGACAAAGCCCTAATAGTACTGCTCAGAGTTGTGTCCAGGTTGTGGAACAGTAGTTTCTGTCTTCTAAACCATGGGGACAGTTTATCAAGTGAGATATATATTACCCAATGTGCGCACTTCCAAAGATGCAAATAACATTTTCCTCTAGCTTCCAGCCAAACACCAAATTTTCCCTGTAGATTAATTCCTATTTGAAATTCTAAATTTAGTATGACCAGGTGGCTCAGGTGTCAAGTCTGCAGCTGTGGTGGCATAGTCCACATGAAGCCTCGTAACCTGGGTTCAAGACCCAGGGCTGGTGAAAACAATCAAAATGAACAACCAACTAACTAAATATGCTTCTTCCTCCTCTCTCTGCCTGACTGCCTACTTCTTCTTAAAATAAAAGTACAATTCCTAACCATATGATAGTGTTTGAGAAGTATTAAATGTGTGTACCATGAACTTAACTCAGAAAAACTGTATTAACTTAAAGGCAAAATTTATTGTCAGGGACTGAAGATTTAATTACTTTTATGGTCACACAAGAATTTAAAGTTGTATAGGACCAGGAAGCAAGACAAGTGTTGGTGGGGCCAGTGCCTAAGTGGAGGATGCCCTCCATGGGGCCAGTAGTTAAGTAAAAGGTAAATACCTTCCAAAACTGCTTTACATTCAGTTTTAATTATAAACAGTGTGATGATCAAATGTAACAGAAAGTGATCAGTTTGTGACCCCAGGTTTATTTGCCATAAATTTGCCACTTCCACTAGCATTTCTCATTGTCACCCAGCCATATCAAGCCACTCACATTTCCGTTGTTACTCTTTTGTGCCTAATGTTTTATCAACAAGGAATTTCTTCCCAAGTCTTCTGTCTCCAAATGATAATCATTTTTCAAAGTTGAGATCACATCCTACTTTTCCGACACTCTCAAGAATCTTCCCGTCATGGATTCCCTTCTCTGAACCCTCAGGGAAAGCTTACTTGAACCATAGACTCTCAAAGGTGAGACAGTTAAAGGTCAGTCAGGCCCAGTCAAAGAGAGGACTAGCTGCTAACATAACCAGGAGGAAGTCATGCCACCCCAGCATGGTGATATGGAGGAACAGCAGGGCATCTTTGAGGAGCAGAAAGTTCTTCCCTCTACCCATCTCCTACCTGATTCCCTGTAATTAAAATCACTGGTCCTAGTCTAACTCTGGGCATCAAATAGCACCCTGATTTTGTTGGGCATTTCCTGTATTGACTGACAGTGCTTTTTAAAGACAAATGCCCAGATTAAAATTTGTTTTAATTTTAAACTTGATTTAAAAATCAAGATAATTAACATTAAAACTCAGATTTCTGATTTCTCTTGAAAAAAGTGGGAAGATAATACTCAGAAAGCTCAGCTACATCTTCCCTGACAACTATTAGCTGGCATTAAGAAATGACTGTCCCTCCCTTCACTCAGACACTCCACATCCAGTTAGTCACAGCTCCCATCACCCCATATTACTAAACTGAACCCAGCAATCATTTACAATGGGTTATTGAGTTTGCACAATGGCTTGTTATGGGAAAGTTAAGAGGAAGCCAACCTTTTTATGCTATGTCTCTATCAAATGAGCAAGGCTGTCCTCACTCGCATACTGACATTGTCTGCCTGACCTCTGTGGAAATTTGAATTTGCCATCCTTAGTATGAAAGAAGAGCAATCTCTCTTTCATATGAAATTCATCTAAATATTACATTAAAAATAAGACTCTCAAAAAGAATTAAATGTTTTCCCTTCTGCAAATCTCTGCACTGTTCTGATTCCATTCATCATCCCAATTGGTTTCCTGTAAACAAGTTTTCTTCTATGTTTTCAAATGTGTGTTAGAATATTTGACCCAAATGCAGGGATTATTTTTAATCCCAGTTGCATTTTGTTTGGGTATATGCAATGCACTTGGTCTCTCGTCAGAAATTTGCATTCTAATATGGAGAACTTGAGTTAAATATAAGTAAAATTAAGTAATTGGGCATTAAGTAGTAATAAAAATTAATTTTTTAGTAGACTGGCAGAGAGCTATATTTAGAGACTTTAATATTTTTTATCAGTTACTTAGATAGGAGAAATTGCAGGAGCATATAACAATTAATATGAATCTGAGAGTTATAGCAAAGATACTGAATAGAATATGGAGATTCCAGGAGATAGAAACCGACTAGAGATACTCTACCACATGTATTTACGTTAGTTTTATATAATCTCTGAATTATTAATTATATCATAATAATCATTCTATCAAATTATATTTCAGACTATTAATTGATGAATAATGCTAGGTAATAGCATTTCTAAGTAAACCTATTTGAATGAAGAAATATCTGTAATGCTTAGAATGTAATGCTCGCTGATATATTAATTCAGTTTTTTAAATGTATTTAAGTGAGCAAATTTAAAAATGAGCTGTAAATCAGAATTCTGTTTTTCCCCTTAAATTTTCATATAATGATACTCAGCCTATGGTCTGAAAGCTAATCTCTGATTATTTTCCTTCATAAACTACATTATAATTAATAAAATGGATATTATCAGAGAATATCTCATATAATTGTGAAGGCAAAAATATTTCATCTTTGATTCTGTGATAAGAGAAATGACTCTACTCTCTTGTCTACTATAATTACTTCTTTCCCCAAAAGAACTGATTATCAGAGAGCAAAAAGACTGGATGCTGGAATATCAGGTAATTGTGGTTATCCTGGAACTTCTTAGAAAGTGACTGCATTTCTAGAATGTATTCCTTTCTGGGTTCTTTTCTCTTCACTTCCAGAACATACTACATGTGAGGATAAAAAGGCAAATGTTTTTCCTTCCCTTGAGTTGACCCGTTTAAGGGGTTATTTAAATAAGTCTGAAATCTCCCTAGAGAGTTTATTCTATTTCTCATTGATTTTGAGACATCTTATTAATGAGTAACCCAAAGACAGCTATTGTAAAGGAAAACAAAAGATTGTCTATTTCTTTATTCCTCCTGGCTTACTTGAAAATAAATGATTATCAGACTCAGCAAAAATACACATTTTATTTCTTTCATTAAACTTCATATTGGCAACTATGGGTATAAAAAATGTACTGTTGGATTATCTTTCATCCTGTGCTAAATATAATTTCTCTGCTATTGTGTCCTACCATTCTCAACTGGTTCTTCAGACTATAGGTCCATGGATCAAGAGTGCTGTTGACCTTGTCACTTCTGTATCCCCAGTGCCTGATTATAGGCTCATAATAGACAATAAATACTTGTTGAAGGAAATGAACATCTTAGGGCCTTTAAACATGTTATTCTTTTTGTCTGGAATTTTCTACCCCATTCCCACCTACAATAATATCCTACATGCCACCTTCTTTTATTAGTTGGCTCTTTTTCATATGTCCAATCTCAATTTAAATAAAGTCTGGAGTGAGTTTTACCTGACTATCCTATCGAGTATATTTCTTCCCTGTCTTGCACAAAATACACACATACTCACACACACATGCACACATTTTGTATATTGTTAGGGTGTAGCAAATAAAAATTTAGGACAGCCAAATTTGACTGTCAGATCAAAGTGAATAACTTTCAGTATATGAAAATTTAATGCTGGCAATCTTAAATACTATATCTTGTTCATAGCACTTATCACTATTCATAACTGTTTCTACTTGTTTATTCACGTATTGTTAATTCTCTCCTACTATATGTATACTCCATGGGAACAGGGATCATATCTGTTTTCCTCACCAACATGTTGTCATTGCTGAGCATGTTTCCTTACACAAGTAGGTGTTCAATACATATTTGTTGAGTTAGTAATTTGGAGATCAGATGAACTGTCAGGCTTAATAAATGATTGTCCATTAATTGTTTAATTGGATGAGTAGGCAGAACATTTATTTCGAAGTGCTTCATTCATGTGGTGACTGACCAAAGTTAGTTGCATTTAAGGGATATTATCATTTTCCTTTGAAAATGTCACCACAAAGTTACCCTTTCTATATGCATATGACCCAGAGGAAAACAGGTCAATATGGTCATTAATTTATCCCAAAGAGATTTTAATTAGTTTAGCTTTGGTCTTGAAGCTGATCTGTTGATGTTATTTGTGTCTGTTTTCATCATTTTGTAACATAAAAATTTTTTACTGAGCTACATTATTTATTAATTTATTCATTCATGTATTTATTCGTGCAAGAAGAAAATTTGCAAGTATTAATTTTAGAGAAAATAAAATAGTTGATTATGATATTTCAAAGATATGTTTGAACATACTCTTTTTCTTTTGATTTTTTAATTATTTTTATTCAGTTGTTCTCTTAAGCCCCAGGACTTAAGCCTGGGTCCTTGGAATGTATGTGAATTGCATTCCTTGGGACACCACAGACTAAACCACTGCTTCACCAGCACGCACCCTGAACATACTCTTTGATCTGCCTTACATCTTCTGTAAATTGAGTGTGATGATGAAATGATTTTTGTTTTATGAACTATATCTGTCACAACCAAAATATAGTTTAGAAAATTATTAGTCTAGCAGAAATAATCAACTTAAATAGTTCAAATAAGGTTTTTACATTTCATCTTACTAACAATGAGTGTTAGAGAGTGAGTTTTGTTATAAACCAATATCACCTGAAACATTTTTTTATTAAAAAACAAAAGAGGAACACACACCCCCAACCCCCACCACCAAAAAGAGTAAGTTTATATGGTGCTTTCTCTATCCTTTTATCCTTCCATACCTTTATTCTCCCATCCATTTAGTGAAATCACTTCTGCTTGTAGTTGTTCACGTTCTAAACAAAAGCATGTTCCTTTTAAGGGGTCACAATAGGTGAAAAAATAGCATTTTCCTAGGAATGTAGAGAAAAGATCAACATATACTTATGGGGAGCCAAAGGGGAGAATTTAGATTGCATTAATTTAAATACATTAAGTACAGATATTTTGGCCCCCTAGCAGCTCACAGTTTAATTGAAGAAGTAAATGTTCCTTTGTACCTGAGCATATGCATTACCAGTTTCCTGCTAATTTTAAAAAAGTCAATATTTACCGAATATTTACTATATGTTATGCTCTAATAGGTAATTCGCATACAGCATCATATTTAATCCTCCTAATAATGCTATGTAATAGACTTATTATTCACATTTAATAGATGGGAAAACCCGGGATCTGGGAAGTTAAGCTACTGGCCCAACACTCTTTGGCTAGAAAATGAAAGAACTTTGCATCCATTGCTCAGTCGTTTGGTATAGTTGAAAGTGAGATAAATGGAATAAATGTCAAAAGAAAGAGGTACTAGAGGAGGACTGTCTCCTTACAAATGAATCAAAGGTTCATGTCTTGATTCGCAGATGGAAGGGTCACTGAAGGGAAGAGGGGTGCGCTCAGCCTTGCTGCTATTGCAGAGCCGAGATATAGCTGTAATAAGGGGTTCAGTGAGAAGGGCATGAGGTGACCCAAAGACAAACAGATTGAATACCCACCTGTGCCACTTTCTAATGATCTGGGACAAGTCGATTCTCATTACTGTCTCATTACTGAAAAATATAGGTACAACTTTTGTGAGTACTTAATGAAATGGGCTCTTTATAAATTATAAAACACTATGGAATGGCATGTATTATTTGACCTCTTCTGTTGGGGCCAGAAGTTGTGACATAGGGAAAGACAGGGTCAATTCTGGAAGTATTTCATCTCAATTTTTCCCTAAAAGACTCGTGACCCTCTGGAGTCAGCTGGAGGGCGGTATAAATTATAGAGGAGAATTACTTTATTCTCTTACCCAAAGATATTTTCTTCGTAAGATGAAGATTTGTGACTTTCTTCTGAATTGATGCAGTATGACACCATGAAATGATGTTTCATCTGGGACAATGCAAAACACTGTATACTGGCATTACACTAAATAAAGGTTCTGTAAAGATTTTAATATTTGAATGCTGTCATAGAAAATACATGTGCATTGTGTATAAAAATGTAAATGTTTATAAATTTGAAAATTCTGTTTTAATCAGACAGTCTTAATGGTTCCAGTTTTCTTTGAATAAGCTTTCTTTCTAAACATTAGTTACTCTTTGGAAATGTGTTTTCTTTCTTTCTGCTTTTCCTCCATACACAAATAAAATCAGTCTACTTAAAGCAGTTATCACAAGTTCTCTCAAATACTCAACATTATCTGTGATTTCACTTCAGAAATTGTAATCTTTACAATGAACAAGCATTTTCTAGGTGTCCTTTTTAATCGCTTCACTTTTCCTCTTGTCTTCCAGTTATTCCTATGGACATTCTTCAGTACCTCCCTGTAACATTGATAAAATATAGGGCTTAGAAAATTACCTCAGTGACTATTCTGAGTTAGAAGAATGTAGGTTGTTGAGGAAACATCCTTCCCTCCTGTTAGATTCTTTGCACTATTAAGATGAATATCATTGGGGAAGTTTTCACAATTTCAAAATACAGGGTTTGAGCCACTTTGATGTGACTATTGACATTGTCATTTTTCCTTTCCTCAGAAAAATGACCTAAATTCTCTGTGTCTTATATTCTCCATTTAGAGAATACTAGGCCAAAATCTATAGGAAATTCTATCTCCTTGGCTTTTTAGCTCCTTCAAATAAATGTGTGGGAATTATCTCTCCAACCACAAGTAAAAACAACATTTCAGTTTTGTGAAATGTTACCCCTGCGACTCATCTGTTATGCATCAAGGGAGGCTGAGAAGAATGGCAAGTCTCATCTCATTGTCCTGCAAGTTGGTCCTACCACAGCCTCCCTCACCATCAGGAGTCACCCTTGGTTCTGGAGACAGATTTAGTAAAGAATGGGTAGAGACTGGTGGCCTCTGTGCTATCTTGTACAGTCCTCCGTAAGGTCTCTCTAGCTATGTTACCATATTTTCCAAATTAGGGATGCATATTAGAGCCCCAAATTCCCAATGAAGTTACTTCTCCTTTCAACCACCCTGATGTTCTACTCTATTATGGAAAGCCATGGCCACAGGCCACAGGTACCTTCTTATACTTCTCTGCGACTCTGCAATATCTGCCATTCATAAAGCTCCTGATGTATAAACTGTCTTGACATGATCATGGTTCAATCATGGTTCAATCAAAAGCAGATCCTATGCCTTATTAGCTTTAGGATTCTGATGAGAACCCCAAGATGAGTTCAGGATATGGTGATGGTTAAAGCTCCCCCTACACCATTCTAGCTGGAACAGTAATGGTTAATTTTTATCAATCTATGGTCTCCTCTTTGTATCTCAGTCCCAGTTGTATTCTTGGCTACTATAAAAATATCCCTAATATTCATTTCCTTTTTATCTTCGACACTAAGTTAAGACATTTCCTCAATCCTTTCCTGGACTCCTTCAAAAGCCTCTCTACAGGTCTCTTTGCCTCTGGACTCTGTCTCTATTAGTCCTTTCTTCAAGCTGCTTCTCTCAGAGTCTTGTTCTTTGAAAAACCAATTCCATCAGGTCAGTGAATTGTTTTAAACCCCCAGTGCCTCCCAGGCACCTTGGGATCAAGTCCAAACTCCTCACCAAGGAATTCCAAAGCTTTTCATTGAATCACCACTACCTTCATCTCCACTTTCTTCTAGGGTTAGTAAGCTTTGGATTCCTACAGGGCTGAGGTAGACAGATGAGTAAGGCTGTTTGGGATAGGATGGGCATGAGGAAAGTAGAGAGCTACGTTCACCTGCAAGGGGCTGCTGTTATACAGCTCTAAGTCTTGCCATGCAGAAGAGTAAGTCCAATTTGACAGAACTTCTGATTTTTCAAAAGATGTTCCAGAAATCTATTTTTATGTGAAATATCTTAATGTCAAAAATATTTCATATTTTCTTTTAAATGTACAAACAAAATAACAATGTCAGGCCAATTAAAACAAGGTAAGCATATGAAGCTTATGGAAGCTCAATGTATAATCTGTCCCTGCTGCCTCCATCTACTCCAATTCAGGTTCTATAAACTTTTTCTTTTAAATTGTCAGATGATAAATATTTTAGCTTTTACAAACCATGTAGTCTCCGTAGCAACTACTTAGCTCTGTCATTGTCATGTAAAAGCAGCCATATGGACTGTGTAAATGAACGAATATTGTTGCATTTTAGTAAAGCTTTACTTATTGAAACAAGTGGTGGTATGGTTTAAGCCTATAGGCTGCCTATAGTTTTCTAATGCCAGCCTAATCAAACTAAGATATGTGATATCTCTAGATTCCATGAAGTAGTGATTCTGTTCCTATGCCTGAAATGCCATTTCTCCCTTCATCCTTTGGCTCATTCATAAGTACCCATGAAGACTAAACCTAGGAACACCTGTCTTGGAAACCACGACTGATTCTTTCTAAAGCCCAGCTGTGTTAGGTATCCACTTGTGTTAAGGTTTGTGAGCATTCTTTCTACCACACTGGACCATCTCTGTTTCATTTCTCTGTCTCTTTGATTACACTGGCAAGAAATGATAATTTATTGAGCAAAAGATTAATTGATATCATGGGCAAGTAAGATTTAGATATCTAACAATATCAAAGTGAGATTTCTTTATCCATATTTAGAGGAGGCTTCCTAGGAAGCATCACTCAACATATTTGAGGGAAGAAGCCTAGAAAAGGAGTTAGGAAAATTGAGGTCTGGACACAGCTCTGCCAGGGACCAGAACTTGTCTGGTAATCTGACACCTCTTGGCCTTCAGTTATTTACATCTGTAAAGCCAGCTTGACAAGGTGATGCTTAAAATACCCCTTTCATCCCTAAAATTCTCTGGGAAGTTTTTCCAACATTTTAAAGTCAAGTAGAGTTAATAAATGTAACCCTTTTAATGCTATAATCCAGTAATAACCTGAGATTATTGGAATATTATTATAATATCCCCAGGCTATTCATTTTTCACTTGTGTGCATTTAAAATTTCTCCTTCTTAAATTTTAGTTCTAAATTTCTGTACTTCTAAAAGTCTCTCAACTCTAATTTGCCATTTAGCCTATGTTTTATATTGTAAAACTGGGTAGCTAACTTCTCTGAGTTTCTTTTAATTGTGCAGAGGTTAAGGTTGAATGGAAGCAAAATACTGTACTGAAAATACAAACTTTGAAGTTAGATGAAGATTCACGCTGTGCTGTCTTTGGGAATCTCTCTGAGTATCTTTTTTCTTCATCTATAAAATGGGGTTAAAGACATATGCCCAACCAGTTGTTGCAAAAATTTACAATGAAATTTGTTTACAGAACCTAATATATAATAAAAACTCACCAAATGGTGCCTCTACATTTGTTTTACTGTGACTGGTTCTGAATTCTCTCCAATGATCATTTCAATATACAAATTTAAGACTTTATAACTTTTGTTTAAATTTCAAATGGCTAGACACATGGCATTAGTTTTTGGAAAGCTGAGATCGCCATGTGGTGAGAGAGCACCTGAGAGAACACCCAGTAGCCCACCTGCCACTTCAAAGACTCCCGTCAGTGTGGAATCTGAACTGATAGCTCTCCTGCCCATCACGGGAGTGGAAAGTGTCCACTAACAGTGGTTTATGGCTTTCTAATAGTATTAAAGAGGGAAAAAAACAAAACAAAACAAAACAAAACCAACAGTAACAACAAAAACCACCTCTCAAATGGCGTTGGATTCCCACTGAATGCCATGTGAGCAAAGACATGATTCAATTACAGCACTTTCAAAGAGCAATTTCTCCTCATTTTATGAGGCAATCTGTAAGATATACTCTGTTGTCCGTTGGAGGGCTATGAATTAAAGTCCCTGGAATCCCAAGAGAATTCTGCACAGTCTGTTTTCTCCCAAACTGGAGGTACCTCTGAATATACTTCCTGGTTCATTAGGAAAGAGAGGCAGTAATGATTGAGAGCGAGAAAGACTGATCAAAGAACCAGCTATACGGTTTAGCAAATGATGCATTGCAAGGGGAGGAAGGGGAGGAATCAGAAAGTAATGCAGGCATACCACAGACTTGTTTAGAGAACTAGCCAGAAACAAGAATGAAAAGCTGAGCTCAAGAAATACTAGTTTAACCCTCAGAGTTGATATACTCATCACATGACTTGTTTAGGCAAGACCCAGACTCCTTAACGATTGCTGCCCTGAAACAGATGGCAACTGAAAACACAAACGAAGCCTGTAACAATGGATTCATAAAATGAGAATAGGGGCAGCGTTAGACTATGTTCTTGCATTGGAAAACTCAACATTAGAAATGCTTATACTCCCCAAATAAATGTTTAAATATAATGCAGTTCCCCAAAATAACGACCACTTTGTTCTAAAATTGGATTCAATTACTTAGATTTCATATAGAAGAATAAATAAGTTACAATAAAGTCTAAAACCATTCTGGCAAAAAGAATAGAATCATACAATTATTATAATTATTCCAGTGTGGGACCAATACAGGAATAGACAGGTCAAATGAATAAAATAGGAAACCCAGAAATAAATGTGTGTCTGAGGACATGCATACACATCTGCTGTATATTTAAAGTAGCATTACAGTTTGGTAAAAATGAGAAAGGAGATGAAGTTGAGCCATTTAACTGGACAACTATAAATAGACAAAAAGTTAAAAAGAACCTTATAGCTCTACCACCATACCTTATGTGAAAACACATAATTGCAGATGATATTTTAGATTTAAAAGAAAATACATAAAAATACCATCACACACACACACACAATAACACTGGGTTTGCTACTGTATAATACTACCACTTAATAATAATTTGTGGAAGTCATAGATTTGATTGCAAAATTTGAGAAGTTTCAATATATTCTGAAGACTGGTTACCAGGTCCTCAAACATTGAAATTCCAAAATGTTTCACAAATTCTTCATGAGTCTCTACTAAATTTCCTTTTCAGTAAACTATAATCTACAACTACCAGGAATTAATCATTTGCTACTATTGATATTTGGGATTTCTTTTCTACACTTTTCAATTCTACATTGTTTCTTGAAAAGAATGAAGGATAAAGTCAGCATACCTCAGGCCCCCTCCCCTGGAGTTAGACATTAATCATGTGGCTCTAGCCTCACACAGCATACAGAAGGAAAAGTAATTGATCACAGTAAAAGCAGCTTGCCATAAGAAAATGTTTTGTATCTTTTTAGTACTTCCTGGAGTCAAGGCATCAAACAGAGAATAGAATACAAGCCGTATATTATCAGGAGACTATTGCAATCAGCACAGCTGTTTCCAAATTGTTTGTCACATATTTCAGTCCCCACTGTGATTTTTTTCTACATTCGGAAAAAAAATCCATATTGGTCTGATTTAGCTTTCTTACAGTGCTTCAGGTTTCTAAGGCAGTTCTTTAAGTAAGTTGCCATTGAAGTAATTCCTTTATTTGTAATACTCAAATTGAAATCACAGGGATCCCTCTGTAGCCTGCTGGAACATTACAAGTCAGAAGTGTCACAGAGTTTGCCATCAGGGATGTATGAAAATGTAACCTGGTGCAAATCAGCTGGGAATTCCATGCATATCTTTTCCAATCAGCTCAGACTATTTCCAGTATTTTGCTCTATTTTGCTCTAAACAAAGGGATACTACTGAAATGAGGGTCTGATAAATATAGAGTCCTGTGGGGGGGACCTTGAAATCACCCCCAAAAGCAATTATTTACCTCCCTCTGCTTTCAATCAGGCAACCATGTTGACAGTCTGGCACCCTAACCCCACAGGTCACCCTTATAAACCTGTCAAGCTCAAGCACACTCCCCTGAAAGGCAATGTGACAAGACAGGCCTGCTCCTTGCTGATGTCCACAAAATTATACCCCAAAGAAGAGACACTGTCTGAAGGCAATAGGATTGCATAGGGTTTTGTTCCACCTTGCAGGTAATATTCTGTTTAAATAGGTTGCATTCATGCAAATTAATGTGGGTTCAGGGTTTGACACTTTGAAACAAAGGGCTGAAAACAGCTGCTACGCTGCTATATATAAGCTTCTCCTCAAGCTTGCTGCTGCTAAGGGCGATCACTGTGCAGAGACGCAGCCAGGGGAACTTGCCCAGTTAGGGCACACTGGGTTGCTGTCTTGGGCAAAGTCCAATACTCACTATCTCTTTTAGATGATGGACCCAAAGCTTTCATTTGACTTAAATGTATCCCCTGCTTTAATCACCATTTGCTTCCTGCTGACTTCTCTAATATCCTTGACGTCTTGATTTCCCATCCAAGATCCACTCTGAGTCAATGTGCTCTGTGTTTTCATTCATAGTCCCAGGCCCTGGACTACCTCCTAGTCACCTTGCAGAAGAGGGCCAATTTAAAACAACTTTGGAAAACAATTTGCTGCAAATAAATTGATCCATCGATTTTTTTCTATTCATTCTGGGTTTTTTCGTGTGAAAATTTGATGTTTGAAGTGTCATAGATCAGATTTATAATGATTTGTTTTCTAACGTATCTCTTTTTTTTCTCCTGTTTCTGCATCCATCCTTCCTAAAAATACCAGGGGAACTAAATGTTTAAAATGCTTTAATTTGAAAAAAAAAAAAAAAAAAAAGAAACTAACTGCTCAAGACTTGGGGATTGTAATTGTTTGGAAAGGTTTTTAATGGATTGAGGATAAAAATGGGTTAAAAATGAATGTTTCTCTTCACTGCATCATGATTTTATAACCTTATAAAAGGAAAGTTGCAGGCAGGAATGAAGGCAAGTAGGCAAGCGGAAAAGAAAGGAGGGAGAAACATTTTTATTTAATTGCTCATTTTGGTTGTTCCCCCTGGCTCCGGGATATAAACGCAGGTCCTTGGGGTGTATGTGGACCATGCTCAACCAGACCAGAGTGCTCCATTTTATAACTTGTATAAAAGGCATGAGATAGTGTCTGAGGAGAAAACAGAATAGGCCTAAGTTGAGGAGACATACTGGACTAAGAATTAACTCAAAGTTTATAAATTGAAGAAAAAGAATCCAAAAGACTAGTTTAAAAATTCTGGTATTTTTTTCCTTTTGTATTTTATTGTTTTTCTCCTTTCAATAAAAGCAACTTATACACTTTACACATTTACAAGTTACAGATAAGCAAAAAGAACTAAATTATACCCTTATCATGATCCAACCCAAGTAGAGGCAATCACCATAATACTATCTATCTATCCCACTTTTGCTCATACATATGCATAATATATACATATATCTTATTAAGAATTGCACCGTATCATATCTAGTGCCTGAGGACATTTAACCAATTGTCTATTGTGTGAATAAATTTTATTTTAATCTTTGTGTATATTTTGGTAAGTATTTACTACTGCCAACAAATACAGTAGTAATTAATAAAAATAGAAATGGAAAACCTAAGAAAGGGAAAAGGAAGAAGAGGTATTCTGGAAATTGACAAACATATCTAAAAAACATTATAAAACAAACTAAATAAGCACCAAAGTTATCTATTTATAAAAAAAATGTGTTGTCAACAATTATTTTCATCAATTCACTCTTCTGACTAAATTATCTTATTCAATGAAATTCTTGTAAGCAAATTACTTTGTACTCTATTGGATCCCTTTAAAAATTGTTGCTGCAGGTATCTAACTCTCATGACAGTTCAGAGAGGAGTTTTCTCTAAACTTCAAACATTCTACCAGTTTAGCACATGTCAGATCTATTTCTTGCTCCTAAGCCTCTGATTCTTCTACCTTCTTTCCAAGTCACTCCTCTATGCATTCATGTATAGGAATACTCAATTCATTGCTCATCTATTAACTCTTACACAATCAGCCAAACCTTAACATATTTTTGCTCCTAACTTTACTTTCTTAATCTTTTCACCAGTCTCAGATACAGTGTCCATCTTCCTTGTTAGATAAATACTTTCACTTGGATTCTTATCCCTCTGTGTCCATTTTAAGACTTTATTTCTGAACTCATTTCTATTATATTGTATCTTTTTTCTATATCATCTTCATTTCCGCTTTCAGATATACCCATGTTTTCTCCTTCTTAAATAAGTACTTTTACTTGTTCTTACTATCTACTTTTTCCATTAATATATTTTTCTTCTTCCTTGCATCAGCAAAACTAGAAAATGGGTTTTTTTAATTGTTTTTTTTAAATTGCAGACCCTGCAAGATATGAAACACAATGGATGGAAAAGAGCATATTCTCAGGCTCAGTATTGCGGTATTCAAAACAAAAGGAATAAGGAGAAGAATTTAACCAAATTGAGAGACAGAAGATAGATTACACAGGGATGGAAGTCATACAGCATTTTGATTTCTGGAAGCAGCACTGGATATTAGAAGACAAGGAAAGATACCTAGAAAATATTGAGATAACATGATTTCTAACTTACAGTTCTCATATTCTTCGACCTCTGTAAACTGACTTCTGTCCCATCGACTCAGTCAGACCTGCTTTACATTCTTTTCATTCTATTGAAAGTGGCCTTTCCAAGAACTCTGACTTCTCTGAAGCACCTGAAGCTGTTATTAACCACCTACCTATGAAGGCTACCCTACTTACATCTATTCCCAACAATGCCCTTAGCCTAGCTCTCTATCTCTGTTTCCCTAAATCCCTTGGTGTTTTTTCTTACTCTGTCTCTTTTTCCTGATCCCAATAGTTAATGAGTCTTAAGTTTCTCCTTTCAACTCTCTTTCTCTCTGGCACCTATTTCCTCAACAACTTACATATTCTGCTTTCACATCTACTTTCAATTTCATCTATCACCTATATTTCCATGGAATACATCCTTCAGTAGGTTTCTGTAAAGGAAGCCTAAAAGTCACTTATTCTGAGACATTGCAGTGTGAATATGACTTCATTCTTCTCTAAAGCTTGAAATAATACTTTGGCTTACTACAGAATTGTAAGTTAGAAACTATGTTACCTCAATGTTTTCAAAATATCTTTCCTTGTCTTCTAATATCTAGTGCTGCTTCCGGAAATCAAAATGCTGTATGACTTCCATCCCTGCGTAATCTATCTTTTGTCTCTCAATTTGGTTAAATTCTTCTTATTCCTTTTGTTTTGAATATCACAATATTGTGCCTGAGAATATACTCTTTTCCATCCATTATGTTTCATATCTAGCAGGGTCTGCGATTTATCCTACAGTATGGTCAGTTTTTTCATACCATTTCTCTGATAATTTTAATCTACTCTTTTCATGGAATCTATTTAATAAAAATATCAGACTCCCTGATCTATTCATCTCATTTTATTCTCCTTTCTCTTCC
The DNA here is from genome assembly GCA_004363575.1 of Solenodon paradoxus. Classification (NCBI taxonomy): domain Eukaryota; kingdom Metazoa; phylum Chordata; class Mammalia; order Eulipotyphla; family Solenodontidae; genus Solenodon; species Solenodon paradoxus. The sequence goes on from RJWH01000092.1 coordinate 1,402,455, forward strand.
ATTTTTCAATTCTTTATCTATGTATCGATCATCTGTCTATTTATCATATATCTCATAATAAGAACATTTTTCCAGGAAGAATTATTCAACTTTATGCCCCAATTTTGAAATTTTCATTCCTATTCTTTTATTTTTCATTTATAAAAACACTTTATTGTTTTGGCTTTATTTCCCCCTAGACTTTTGTTCTTGTTTCATCAGTGTAGTATCTTCTCTTGCATCAGAATTTTGATAACAGGTTTTGGAAGATTTCTTGTCCATGCTTTTAATTGTATCTGTTTTCAGCAAATTCATTTTTTACTGTCTTTTCATTTTGTCTCTGTTTTTCTTAATCTTTCTAGAGAAGCATGTGAATATCCACATTTAAGAGTAAGGGCAGGAAAGCCTAAGAACATACTGGATGTGTGCTAGCAATAAATTCTGAGCTTGTCAGCTGGTGAGCCTATTACAGGATAATAACCTTTCTTTGGGGGATACCTCCAAATTTAAATATTTGTCAGTCAGTACCTCCCAAAAATTCCTCTAATAGGAATTGATAATGAATTGATAATAGGAGTTGATAATGAACATTCTAGGAGTCCCGGATGGAAAAGAGTCTGTGGGTTCTCACAGTTCGTATGACCATGCACTTAGCCCACCTCTATTCAGTTCAGCATTCGACTCTTCCCACCCTGTGCCTATGGTCCAAATCCAGAACTTCCCTGCTTCAATTTCTCAAGAGAGTAAATCCTCCTGAAAAGGGATGTGTGATAATGACTGGCTACTTAGAAAAACATATTGGATATTTTCAACTTAACAAATGATGCTAAAAAGTTTTTGGAAAAATTAACATTCAGAATAGCAAGTAAAATTCTTAAAGTCCTGAGCAATGTTAGGGATTGATCTCTACCAGATATTAAACAGATTATGAAAATCCATTCATCAGAGTTTGGTGCTTTTGAAGAAAAAGGCTGGCAGCTTTATGAAGAGTAGGGTTAGAAAAAAAAATTGAAGCACATGTGGTAATTCTGAATTATTCTGTAAAGAAGTGGCTTTTCATATCTATAGAAAAAAATGGTGAATTACATCAATACAGTCATTGCAATATTGTTTATAAAAATAAAAAGTAAACTCAAATGCCCACAACTATAGAAATTGTTTAATATATGTGATAATTTCATACATTTAAAACTACTGAAAACAATGAGAGAATTCTCTGTGAACTGATTTGAAAAGCTATCTACATATTATTTAAAGTTAAAACAATGCATTAAATAATATGTATGTTATTATTCCATAGTTGTTCTAAAATAGGAAGATATATATTTGTTAATATATGCATAAAAATTCTCAAAGCATAAGAAATAGTAATAATACTCCCTCTTGGAGTGAGAATTATGAACTGGAGAGAGAAGGAAAGTATCTTCTCAATGCTTTTTGCAGTTTTTGATTATTTTATTTCTTCTATGAGATGTATTTTGTATAGCTAAAATTTTGTTAAAAATTAATAACTGCAACATTGCGCTTGTTTGCTATCCAAACAACAGATTGGGTAACAGTTTTTAAAGGTAATTTAAAGCAATATTGATTCTAGACTAGCTTACCCTACAGTAAATTGGCCCAGGAGATGGAATTTCTTCAAGGTTGTCATCATCCCCTGTCTTTACCCTCACTAACTCCAAATGCCAATCATCATGCTTTCTTGTCGGCTTTCTTTAGATATAGTCATCTAACATTCCTGGAAGACTCTTCAGAATTTGTATTTATTTCCTCTGTTACAACATGAAAGTTTCCCAGATTAATGTTCTCTTATGGTTGTAGCAGATCATACACTGAATAATCTGAATGAGAACAGACATGTCTTTGCCTCTGCTTTAAGTCACTGGAGTGGGGAATATAGATCAGATAAGGGAATTATACAACAGTACCTCACAGAGAACACAATATGCCATGATTTAAATAGGTAATGGAAACTTACATAATTTCACATTTCTTGTTTTAAAGAAAATGTTTATAATAATTCAATATAAAATATACAGAAAAAAAACAGATGCCATCACCTGGAGTTTTTAAAAGGATTGATATTATATCAGAAATTTAATATTTTTTGAGGTAGCTTTGCTTTACAACCCATATATTCAGGTTTCCCATTCCTCAGGTATGTGACAGCACACCCTGACCACCACCAATTAAATTACTAGGCATTCTTCACCATTGTCCATTGGAACAAGCCACCACTTGCTGTCCCCACCCCACCACTCTGTTCCCTGCTGATCACCTCAGTTCTATCGCCAATGTCCAAGGGTTGGTTTTGTTTAGTCTATTCCTTTGCTTTCTCTCTTTATATTCCATCTGTGAGTGAGATCTCGCTTCCCTAGCGCCCTTCTAGCTGAAGGAAACCACTATCCTAAAGTCCATGTGTGTTCTTTCTGACCATTTAAACATTAAAAAAAGTCCTATATCTTGTGCACCTGTAAACAATATATAGCACATTTCATTTTTGTTTTTGTTTTTAAACTGCATGCCTGGTATCATTATACTGTCCTTATTTGTTTCAATTAGATTGCATTCAACTATAGTTAATAGAAAAATCCTCTACATAATTAAGAGTATTATTCGTCTCACACAAGAAGTCTAAGAAGAGGTGGTCCATTGATCCACTGCTTTCAGTGATGTCATCAGAGATGTCATCAGAGATGATGGTGATGTTATCAGCTATTTTGCTTCACTACCTTAATGTGTGACTTTTCACCTACTGGTTTCAGATTGACTACAAAACCTTAAAAGTGTGCCCTGGTAGTTTAGTAGTTTAATACACTACAAGGCATAATCCACCATACATTCCCAAGGTCTACTGTTCAAGACCTGGGGCAGGAAAGAACAATCAACATGAAAATTAAATAAAATTAAGTAGTACTTCCTCCTCTCTGTCTTCCTGCCTCCCTGCTTGTCTTCATTCCTGCCTGTACCTTTGCTTTAAAAAAAAAAAACCTCAGGAGTTCACATTCTCAGGAAGAAAAAGAGGAAAACCAAAGGTCAAAACCTTTTTCTTGTTAAATTGTCTTGTTATTTGGGAAAGAAAAGACACCCAGAGAATTTCACTGCTTCTCATTCGCTCAACCTGATGAGCTTCCTTTGTAGAGAAAGTCACTCAGAAAAATTTAATAACTCTTAGGTGACAAGGAATGTTGTCTGATGTCTGCCATCATTTTTTTTACAAATTTGCTTTTCTATTTGCTATTACGATTTTTATAATTATCCAGTGGTAATTCTGATATAATTCTTTAATATTACTGTTGTATAATATTTCATTATATAAATATGTAACAATTGTTTGTACATTTTATATTGATGGAATTTTAAGTTGTTGCTGTTTTTTCATTATTATGAAAAGATCACATAAATATCCTTACATATGTTTTTTATACTCATGTGAGAATTTTTTATGATAGTTCATGCAGATTATATAACATATGAACTATATAATACGCGTTACCATATAGCACAGGTATTATATATAGTGTACTATATATAATAATATATTTAAAATATATGTCATCCTATTGGATGATACCCACACACACACCTCATCACCTTATTTTGTGCTTTCAATATAAATGCTTTTTCTGTGTTTCTTCTTTTATCCTTTCCTGCTTTCACTTGGGTTATTAAATTCCCTGTGCCCCCTTTCCTATTACTGTAGATTGAGTCATTCTAGTTCATTTAATTTTCATTGTTGTCCTTACTTTTAAATAAAAAAAATTATATGACATACATAATTTTTAAAATATGCAATAAATAAATATCTCCTGTGTCATCTTGAATAATAGTGATAAATTAATATGCTTCATCTACATTCCTTCCACTATTTATGTTATTAATTTTACAGTATTTTATTCCTCCTTACTTTCAACCACTCAATAATTATTTTTAGTTTTATAATTGTAATGCTTGTGTTGATTTTTCTATATGTTCAAAATTTTATTTATGTAGAATTGTTTCATGAATCTACTCTTTCCACTGTGTTCAGTTTTCTTCTTTCTAAAGCTTTTCTTTTAGGGATTCATTTATTTAAGATATGTGGTAAGTAAATTATCTAGTAGTAATCTAGCAACAAGCTGAGATCTGGATTAAAATTTTCTTTATTTTATTCTCACTTTTGAAAGATAATTTATTTGGTCCTAGACTTCACAAAAAGTTCTTAGAAAATGGTGATTTGGGACTTCTTTCTATTTATTAAAAATGTACACTGTATACACTTTTTAAGCCAATCTGTCTTTTCACTCTGGTTGATTTTAGTTTCCTCATTATAGATTGTACTTGTGCAATCCCACTACAACAGTTTGAGTATTTGTTAATTTTACTTTATTCTATTCAGAGCTTCATATAATTCTATATAATTGTTCAATTCTATAAAAATTCTCTTAGAAGACTGTGTCTCATACTATTCTTCTTTAGTCTGAAACATATATACACACACATATATATACATACACACACGGATATTTTTTAGCATATTCTAAATGTTTCTTAACATTCCCTTATATTTTTTCTTTCTTTAGTTACCTGTTTTGTGGGTAATTTCAGAACTTGCTATCTAATTCTCTTTTGAGCTCTGCCAACTAAGTTTTAAAATTTATTGTTTTTTGTTTACCTTATGGACTTAGTTTTATTAACTTTTCCAGTTGGTTATGTTTATAATATATTATACATATTTTTAAAATAACTTTGATCCCTTAAAATGTAGCTGTTTTGCAGGGTTCTTCATATTATGCTGTTGTTTCTATTTCTTATGGTCCAAATTCTCCATTTTTTCTTTTATGCTCTGCTTCTCAGAGTGGTTTACTTTTTTATTTTGTACACATACATTTTTAATTTTTTCATGAAACAAAGTAGAATAAAAACAGAAGAATATTTATTTACATTGTTTTTCAGGCCCATTAAAGAAAACAAACATGTCTTTTATGTTTAGTTTTTTTGTTTGTTTGTTAATAGACCCAAGTGAAGCTTATTATTTCTGTTGACTTTTCCCTTTGTTTTTTTTCCAACTAGGGACTTCTATTTCCTTACATTGAGTTCACCAATACGTTTAGAAAGTTGTTATAGTCTCCCTATACATGGTTACACAGGAGAGAATTCTGTATTCCTCCTCCTGGTTGCTAGAATACTTATTAATAGCTTTCTGAGGACACTTGCTTACCACTGCTTTGAACTCTTCTCAGCACTCAGTGATGTCATTAAGGTCATTGAAAACAAACAGAAGTCTTAGCAGTGGTTTCTGTGCAATTCCCTTAATATGTGCCAAAGATAATTTGGTTGTCTAAAGCTGAAGTTACAAACGTGGTTCCCAGATCAGATTCCATCTGCAAACAGATTTTACTTAGTCCATACTGTGCTTAAATCTTCCATATTTATTTCCAGCATTTAAAAATTGGCAAATTTCACATTATGGTTAGTATGTTCAGTGTCTCTTAAAGACAAATAAGCAAAAATAACCAGAAAACCACCATTCCCACTACATCTCTGTGTTTGTGCTGAGAGCGACTGGCTCCAGTATTAGAGTCTCCCCACTGCCCTTTTATCCACAGACAGCTCAGCTTGTTCTTTTATATTATAGGTGTGGCCTTGCAGGCACCTGAGTTTGCAGCTTCTGATCTAAAAATTCATGGAGTGCCATCAAATAAATCACCCTTAAGAATCTAATAAATATGTAAAGGACTGATTAATCTGGTTAGCTACTGAGAGCTTTAGCATGTAGGCAATTCTCAAGCACACGCAGGTCAGAATGCTGATCCCACTCTTTTGATCTGCTCTAATAAAAGTGTATTTATTTGGAGGAATAATCCAGGGTCCTGTAAAGAAAACGTATATACTAATTGCAGCAAATATGAGCACAATGAGTTCCCATTGGGCTTAGACAAACAAAAAAGTGGCTTTCATTTCTGTTTTCTTTTGGTACATTTGTACCTTTGCAAAATGTAGTCACTTCTTTAAAAGAGAAATTTCAGAACTCACTCTAGCTCTTGTCTCAGCCAGTGGGCCCCTTGTTGGACACTTGACAGAATCTGTGGGTAATTATAAGAAATGGACATGTTGCCAATTCTAAATGATTCCTTCTTTCTAGTTTTGCAAGAATTCATCGGCATCACAGCTGAGTGGGAGTATTGTAAACTGTTATTAAATAACTTTATTACTCACTAGCAAGTTAGCTATTTATTAATTTGGTCAGTACTAATGTGGAAAAATAGCTTTGTATTACAATCTCTATATAAACTGTATACCCAGATGTTCAAAAGCACATTGTTTTTGATTTGTGCTCCTTCCACTTCCATCTCCACTCCACCCCTCACTTTTAACTACACCAAACTTCTCACCATGTCCTAGAAGACTTATTTTTCTTGAACCCTAATGCATCCACTCCTTCTCCATCAGGTCCAGTTCTGGTGGCCATCTCAAATCAGAAGTTATCTTCTATTGCTAACACCTCTATCTTTCTTTATTCACTCTACAAAGGACATGGCTGTCCCCTGGTTTTCTGTTTGGCTCTACACTGAGGTTCATCACCAGGTTTAGAGCTTCTTAAAAGCAAGTCCTACATTTTGTCATATTCATCTTTGCACTTCTAGAATCTAGCACTCTTGGGCACCTAGCAGGCACTTAGCGTACTCACCATATCTCAGCTTAAACATAATTTCTTCCACAAAAGACTTGAGTTTACAGTACTAAGGATTTTCAACAAGGATTAAAAAAAAAAAAAAAGCTAGTAAGACATTTCTTAAGAGGAACAAGAAAATGAATATCTGATACAAGCTAGAGTCATAATTTAGCACTAAATTTTGTTCAGTAGCCTGGCAACAAGGCAAAAAGCGACATGAATCAGTTTATATGGTTCTCCAAGTCAAAGAAACACAAATCATTTGCCAGTATTGTTTGTTTTTAAAGTCTGTGAGAAATGGGACATAAGGTGACATGAAAGACAATGTGCTTGATCATTGCCTCAGGAAAGACACAGAAGTAGTCAGCAAATAGACCTTCTAAAATTCACCCTCTATATATATTTTAAAAAAGGAGCACAAGCATCTAACTGAATAAATCAGAGTGGAATAGGTACTTAAAGTTGTTTCCTGAGGAGGTGAAACAAAGTTAGAACATAAGTAATTATCAGTTATCCATTGCTATGTAACAAATTATTCCTAAACTTTGCAACTTAATATGACAAACATTTATCTCATAATTTTTGAGAGTCAGCTTAGGCTGGGTGTACTGAATTGGGGTCTCATGAGGTTGCATTCAAGCTGTTAATCAATGCTGCTTTCTCTGAAGAACCAATGAGAGAGAGGATGACAAGCTTATTCGCATGGCTTTTGACAGGAGACTTCAGTTTCCTGCTACACACACTCCTCCATTGGACTGGACATGACTTTGTGTCCACCACAAAGAGAAATCGAAGAAAGAGGTTGTCATATAGAGAACTGGAGAAAATGAGAGCAAGCAGAATGGAAGCTACAGTAAATTTTAGAATCAAATCTCATAAGTGATATACAAAAGATTCAAAGATGGCATCCATGGAGAACAGGCACTGAGATGCTGCACAGGTAAAAAGAATCCCAGTTTTGGGGAGCCAACATAGAAGAAGGGATTTTCCTGCTTCAGCATCAGCCAGAACAACTTGGAGAATCGAAGAAGACTAACAGCTGGCTCTACAGCTGGGTGAGAGGTGCAGGGATTTAACAGAGAAGACAGCAGCAAAGGGGAACCCCCAGAAGGGAGAGTTTCGCAATGTCTACACGATCTTCCTTCCCCTACTAGAACCTAGCTGGAACTGCACGAGTCACGCAGATTGTGCAGACATTCTGAAGAGTGCAAAACAGTCAAGGTGACCTCGATCACCCACTCGGGTTTTGAGGTAGTAGGATCCCGCTGCTGAGTCCCTCTTCTCCCTGTGCAGACTGTAGGGGCAGTCCCGTTGATATCTAGCTGTGCCAACTCAGACAGAGCAGGGAGCCACATGCTTGAGCCAAACCCAGCAACGCTGCCGGCAACTCTTGGCTAACAAAGGGGAGCCATGGAAATGGGAACCCAGCAGCGGTAAAAGCAGGCGGTCTTTGTCTTCATGTGCCAGGGGTTAGAAGTAGCAGCGATCCCCTTGCTATCTCGCCCTTCTGCAGAAAGAGCACAGGCAGTCTCTCTAAGCAGCACGAACTCAGAGCAGGGGAGGGACTGTGGTGAGCACCAGCAACTCTTGACTAGAAAAAGCCCAGAAGGAGAAAATTGGAGACAGAATAGGAGGCTACAGATACTGCGCACCCTCCACTACACACCTGGACACTTGGGCCCCCTGAGAATCAAGATTCAGTGGCTAAGACCCTGGAAAAATAGCCCAAGGAAAGGACTTGACCCAGATGGTTTGGTGAATAGAAGGGACATCAGCGCAGAAAGTAGACTCAAGTCACATAGCCCCAGCCAGCAGAGTTCTACCAACAAAGCAAGCCTACCTCCTCCCTACCATCCGACGGCAAAACTACATGCTCACAGATGACCACTATGTTCCCAACCCAGTGTCCACCCCCACCCAGCAGCCATTATTACTCCCTGACACAGCAAGGCACACTACGGAAACCTGTAAGGGTCAAAAAATACAAAATAAAACAAAAATAGAGCACTTCCTGGTAGAAATTAAAATGAGCAAACAAGCAGATGAACAAGATCCTAAATCATGGGGAATAAAAAACCACAACACACCCTGAAACCTCAGGAAGTGGAATCACAACAAAATGATAACTCATCAGAAATTAATTTTGAAGATACAGAAGAATGGTTTTTTCTAACAGTTAAAGAATTCAAGTCCATGATCATAAAGAAATTCATAGAATTAAAAAAAATTCAGATAAACAAAACAAAGAGCTTAAACAAATAATTAAGCATCAATAGGCGGAGATTGAAACTCTGCAGAAAAAACTAATAGGAACACAGGATTTAAAGGAGATAATTCATGAAACTAAGAATAATACAGAAAGCTGGACATAGAATAACTCAAATGAAGGAAAAGATTAGTGATATAGAAGATAGTAATGCAGAAAGGAGCCAAGAAGAAGAAGAAACAGAAATTAAATGCAAAAAAACATGAAGAAACACTCAAACACTCTCACTATCAGGAAAGGCAACATTAGAATACTGGGTATCCCAGAAGGCGAAGAGAAAAAGAGAAGATCAGAGAAAATCTTCAAGGCAATATGACTGAAAAACTTCCCAAATCTAGAACAAGTAACGACCACACAGGTCAATGAAGCAAACAGAACATCCAATTACATAAATCCTAAAAAAACTGCACCTAGATACATAATTGTGAAACTATCAAAAATCCAAGTCGAAGAAAGAATTCTAAAGGTAGCCAGGGAAAAAAAGTAGATAACATTTAAAGGCACTACTATCAGACTAACTTCAGATTTCTCAGCAGTAACTCTACAGGCTAGAAGAGAATGAAATGATGTCTTCAAAATACTTCAGGACAAAAAATACCAGTCAAGAACACTATATCCTGCAAAACTCTCTTTCAATTTTGATGGAGAAATTAAGGTTTTCCCCAATAAACAAAAGCTAAGAGAATTTGCAACCACGGGACCTCCTCTACAAGAAATGTTAACGAGGCCCTATTAGCTAAACCAAAGAGGAAAAACTTCATAAAAATATAGCAAAGAGATCAGCATAAACAGAAAACAAAACTCAAAATGGAAGTAGCAAGTTCTCAAATGTCAATAATTACTGTAAATATAAATGGATTGACCTCAGCAGTCAAAGGCACAGAGTTGTTAAATGGATTAAGAAACATAACCCAACTCTATGTTGTCTACAAGAAACTCATCTTAGATCAAGAGACAAGCAACAGCTTAGAATGGATGGAGGGAAAATGGTACTCAAAGCTACTGTCGAATCTAAAAGAGCAGGAACAGCTATACTCATATCAGATAAGGTAGTCTTTCAACCAAAGAAAATTTAAAAAGATAAAGATGGACATTATATAATGATAAAGGAATCAATACAACAAAAAGACTTAACACTTATTAACATTTATTTACCCAATAAAGGAGCACCCAAATATAGCAAGCAAATATAAACAGAGCTAAATAAGGATGTTGACAGCAACACAGTAATAGTAAGGGGCTTTATACTCCTCTTTCAGTAAAGAAAGGCAGAGAATCAACAAAGAAACAAGATCTTTAAATGACAAAATGGAAGAGCTGGACCTAATAGATATGTAAAGAGAGTACTTCACAAAAAAACTATAGACTACACATTCTTCTCAATTGCTCATGGAACATTCTCAAGGATAGACCTATGTTGGGACACGAAACAAGTCTCAGTAAATTTTCAAAGATTGAAATCATATCTAGCATCTTTTCAGATAACGATGGCATCAAACTAGAGATAAACCAAAAGGAGAAGGAGAGGAAAACAGCAAAAGAGTGAAGACTAAACAACATATTGTTGTGGTAAAAGAAGAAAGAAAGGAAGAATTTAAATATCTGGAATCAAATGGAAATGAAGAAATGACATATCAGAATCTATGGGATGCTGCAAAAGCAATAAGAAGAGGGAAATTTATAGCGATACACTCCTACCTCAGAAAACAGGAAGAATCACAAATGAAAAACCTAATTCATCCCCCAAAGGAACTAGAAAAAGCAGAAAAACAGAAGCCTAAATCCGACAGAAGGGAAGAAATAATAAAGAGTAGGTCAGAAATCAATGAAATACAGATCAGAAAGACTTAAAAAAATCAAGGAATC
>RJWH01000092.1:1413320-1615352 GCA_004363575.1 Solenodon paradoxus
AAAAAAAAAAAAAAAAAAAAAAAAAAAAAAAAAAAAAAAAAAAAAAAAAAAAAAAAAAAAAAAAAAAAAAAAAAAAAAAAAAAAAAAAAAAAAAAAAAAAAAAAAAAAAAAAAAAAAAAAAAAAAAAAAAAAAAAAAAAAAATGAGGAGAGAAAACAAATAAATAGAATCAAAAATGAAAAAGGAATGATCACAACAGATACAACAGAAATACGTAGGACTGTAAGAGAATACTATGACGCACAACTATATGGCAACAAACAGAATAACCTAGAAGAAACTGACACATTTCTGGAAAGATACACTGTCCCAAAAGTAAACAGAGAAGAACTAGAAAGCAGGAACAGATCAATCAAAATCAAGGAAATTGAAACAGTGATCAAAAACCTTCCCAAAAACAAATGCCCTGGACCAGACGATTTTACCAACAAATTCTACAAAGCATTCAAAGAAGAATTCATTCCAGTCCTTAAACTGTTCCAAAAAAATAGGAGAGGGAAAACTTCCAAACACTTCTTATGACACCAATATTATGCTGATTCAAAAACCAAATAAAGACTGCACCGAAAAAGAAAACTATAGACCGATATCTTTAATGAATACTGATGCAAAAATTCTCAACAAAACACTAGCAAATCGAATTCAGCAACATATGAAAAGAATCATACACCATGATCAAGTGGGATTTATTCCAGGGATGCAGGGATGGTTCAATATATGCGAATCAATAAATGTGATACACTATATCAATAAAAAAGGACAAAAGCCACATGATCATCTCAGTATATGCAGAAAAAGCATTTGACAAGATTCAATACCCTTTTATGTTAAAAACCATCCAAAAAGTGGGTATAGAAGGAACATACTTCAACATAATTAAGGCTATATATGACAAGCCCACAGCCAACATTGTACTCAACAGAGAAAAACTGAAAAATTTTCCCCTAAAATCAAGGACAAGACAAGGATGCCCACTTTCACCATTGCTATTCAATATAGTACTGGAGATCCTGGTCAATGCAATTAGATAAGAAAAATATATAAAAGTTATCCAAATAGGAAAAGAAGAAATGAAACTATCACTTTTTGCAGATGACATGATAATATACATCGAGAACCCCAAAGAATCAAGTAAAAAGCTGCTAAAAATAATAAATATTTAGAGTGGCAGGCTACAAAATTAATATTAAAAATCTGTTGCATTTCTGTATGCAATAAAAATACAGAAAGAGAACTGAAGAAAACAATACCATTTACAATTGCACCCTCCAAAATGAAATTCCTTGGAATAAACCTAACCAAAGAGGTGAGGACCTATACAATGAGAACTATAGGACATTGCTAAAAGAAATAGAAGATGACACAAAGAAATGGAAATATATTCCATGCTCATGGATCAGAAGTATCAAAATAATCAAAATGGCCATACTGCCCCAGGCAATATGCTATCCCCAGTCACACACATAGAACATAAAATAATGAAATTTATCTGGAACAACAGACAACCCAGGATATCAAAAACAATCCTCAAGAAAAAACCAACAATGGAGGAGTCATGCTCTCTGACTTCAAACTCTACTACAAAGCAATAATAATTAAAACAGCATGGTACTGGTATAAAAACAGAAAAACAGATCAATGTAACAGAACTGAAAGTCCAGAAATAAATCCACATATATGTGGACACCTAATTTTTGACAAAGGAGCCAAAAACTTATGGGACAAAGACTGCCTTTTTAATAAATGGTGCTGGGGTAACTGGTCAGTCACATGTAAAAGGTTGAAACTAGACTATTATATAACATCCACAATAATTAACTCGAAATGGATTAAAAACCTAGATATAAGACCAGAAACCATCAAGCACATACAAGAGAATGGAGGCAAAACATTATTGGACATAGACCAAAGAGATATCTTTGGCACCTCAAATCCCACTGCAAGGCAAATCAAATCCAAAATAAAAAAGTGGGACTACATAAAACTAAAAAACTACTCAGCAAAAGAAACTCACATAGAAACAAAAAGGCATCCAACTGAATGGGAAAAGATATTTGCCTCTCTCACCTCAGATAAAGGGTTAATATCTAAGATATACAAATAACTCAAAAAACTGGACAACAGAAATACAAGCAATCTGATCAAAAAATAGGCTGATGACCTTAATAGACACCTCTCCAAGGAAGACATACAGATGGCCAACAGGTTCGTGAAAAGATACTCTTATGTCTCTTGTCATCAGGGAAATGCAAACCAAAACAATAATGAGATATATCACCTTATGCCAGTAAGAATGGCCATTATCCAATGAAATGGAAATAACAAGTGCTAGAGAGGATGTGGAGAAAGGGGAACTCTAATTCACTGTTGGTGGGAATGTAAAGTGGTGCAACCATTCTGGAAAGCAGTATGGAGAGTCCTCAAAGAATTGAGAATGGAAATTCTATATGATCCAGTTATTCCTCTACTGGAAATTCACCCCAATGACACAAAAACACCTATCCAAAGAGATATATGTGCCCCCATGTTCATTGCAGCACAATTCACAGTAGACTAAGAACTGGAAACTACCTAAATGCCCATCAACAAAGGAGTGGATAAAGAAGATGTGGTACATACATGTTATAGAATACTATGCAGCCATTACAAAGGGAGAGTTCCTGTCATATGCAACAACATGGATGGACTTGAAGAGAATTATGCTTAGTGCGATAAGCCAGAAGGAGGACAGATATTGTATGATAGCATTCATATGATGGGTAAACAGAAAACAAATGTCATAAATTAAACAACACTGAAAATGGAGAGGGGGAGAGAAAAAGAGACAGAGCGAGAGAGGGAGAACACTATTCTGAACAACTATGGATTTTTAGAGATGAGAGACAAAAAGGCAAATCACGGGGTACCAAAGTGATGGGAGAAATGAGATGAAGGGAATTAATTGCAAACAAAGGGAGAAAAAAAGGGGGGGGGGGATACTAGTGAATCTACTATGCTATTTGTAAATATAAAAATACCACTATGTATACCTCAAAACAAGTCATTGTCAAAATGCAATATCCCTTCAATAATAATAAAAAATAAAATTAAAAAACAAAACAAAACGTTAGTTCAAGATCCCAGTTCAAGACCTAGGTCAGAGTGATGAACAGCCCAAAAACCCAGTTCAAGATCTAGAGTTAGGGTGAAGAACAAAAATGAACAAAATCAATATAGATGTTTCTTCCTTCCTTCCTTAAAATGTTTCTTCCTCCTCTCTCTTCCTTCTTGTCCTCTATCAAAATAAAAGAAAATGAAAATCTTATTGACATCTACCTGACATTATCCTGCCACCAAAAATATGAAAATAATTCTTTAAAAAAAGTATTTCTTGTTTGAATTACACATATTTTCATCTTTCCTTCTGCTTTACCTTTCATATAAGATGAGGTTAATTTGCTCAAGAGTTGAGGTGGGTTTAGATATTTTGAGATTTGTTTGGATCTTTTTTGCTATGCTTATCCTCAAAGCCCTATAGTCTTAAAATTCCCTTAGTAATAACTTTTATTTAGAGAAAGAATATATTTGTCTAGATTTTCTTTCACTTACTCTTCCACATTCAGCTCTAGGCCCTCTCTTTATGCTGTTTTAGGAAGGGTTTCCATCCAGAAAGATTTCACTGGTGACTGCTTTTAATTTCTGGTAATTTGGTACTTACTTCTTGGCTATGTCTTAGGAACACACTCACACACTCTCTTGGGTCTTGAGAATGTTGCCTTCTCACTGTCCCTGCTCCTCCTGTAACTATCTTATGGGTGCAGCAGGTATTCCAGCCCTCTGTTCAGGGTTGGGAATTTTGAGTGTTTCCTTCCACTAGCATCAGAGTGACATTGTTGCCCTGTCCTTCCAATTGGAGCTTCTGTTCTCTACTGAGATTGGAAGTAAGGAACTGAGACAAGACTGCATGACTTCCATGCAGCTGTTATGGCTCCGTCTTTGACCCTTGTTACAGAGATGCTTTCTTAAATTTCTCAAGATCTTTTTGTTCTCAATGAGTTCTCAAAATCTATCAAGGAAATATTCTACAAGTGGGTGTATTTGCATCTCTATGGATTCTATATTCTGTTAGCCCAATTTAGGTCATTACTATTTTTTTAAGGAAATGTTCAGTGAGAAATGTAGGCAGAGACAGGAGGAAGTATAGAAGCATTTGTTTATTTTATTTAGTTATTCATTTTGGTTGTTCTGCCTGCCCTAGGTCTTAAACCTGTGTCCTTGGGATGTATGTGAACTAAGTCCAGGGACTGTTCACTGGGTGTACCAGCTTTTATCAATTATTCAAGGGTTTTCAATTCCTTAATAATTGTCATCAGTGTTAGACTACTTCCACTCAGACAATAGTACAATAATGTCCTTTCTCTCCTTGCATATTTTCATTGATTTTATGGATTATACATTTCATAGATTTCAGTTTTCATGGATTTTAGACTAGTTTTTGCCTTACAAACTCAGTTCTGACAAATTCAAGAAAGTAGTAGTGAATTTTGCACTTTGCCTAGCTATATTTTTTATTTTGTAATGGTGTAAACAATGCTCTTTCAGCTTTATATGTCCTAAGCAGAAACCAGAAGTCCCTTGTCTGGAGTTTTAAAAGATGATTATTTTTTGTTAAAATTTCATACTCACAGTTTTCTTGTTGTTGTGATTTTTACAGTATTTTTTAAGACACTGTCTTTTGACTTACTTAAGTCCTGACAACAAATTTGCAATAATACTTTCTGTATGAAGTAAAGAAGAATAAATTAGGCAGATTTCTCATTTTAGATAACATATGGAATTGCCCCACTTGTGTCTACATTTTCTACAGTTTTCTATATTTTTATTTCTATATTTTTTAAGCAAAGGTGCAGGCAGGAATGAAAACTAGTAGGCAGGCAGGCCAGAAGAGAAGAGGAAGAAATATTTGTGTTTATTAAGTTGTTCATCTTGACTGTTGCCCCAGCCCTGGGTCTTGAATTCGGGTCCTTGGTATACATGTGGATTGTGTCTCGGTGGCCTTCTCTGCAAGGCCACCAGGGTGTGCCTCCAACAGCGTTTTAAAAGAAAGCATTAAAACATTAAAGTGAACGAAATATTAATTAAGAAAAGCACGATAACTATTATTAAGTAGAGTTAAAGTAATGTACAGAGGTATTAAGAATTTCTAGAAGGTTAAAAAAAAAAAATGGTTGCAATTTAACTAAGTCTTTTTATCAGCTAGTACATGCTTTGAGCAATTGGCCTTATACAGCTGGTTTCCCTCACTGGGAAGAACTTCTTATGGGGGAGGATTTTTAACTAAGATCTCACTGTTGAGATCTTGAGCCTTGTTAACCTAGTGTCCTTGGATCTGAGCCAGAGCCTCTGGCTGAGCTCAGGAGTGAACACAGGAGGGAGGCTGGTGGCTGCAGGGATGGCTACGTGCTGCAGGTCCCAGAGTGAACTAGTCAGTGATTTGTCAAAGCAGAATGGTCCAACAGGCTTTTTCCTCCTGACTCTTGGCTGCTTAGAAACAATAACAAAGTTAATTTTTCATATGAGGCTGTTAAGGACAAATAAAACCTGTAGGAGTAGTAAGTTGTTTTCTTTTGTTTTAAAGTAAAGAAAGACATTGACCAAGAATTTAAAACAAATTGGAAAAAGGATGAGGGAAAACAGTTGTCCATAGGCTGCAAATGTAACAGTAGAATTTCTCCAAGAGTAGCAGGGCCTTAAGCCTTAAGTCTTAGCCAGAGGCGTGTGAGAGATAATAGGCATGGTGTGGGGCGCCACTGCCACAGGGAATGGTGTGCAAGGATCAGTACTTAGTTCCTTTTTGAATCTTATGTGAGCATTTTTAAATATTTCAAGAAGACTATTTAGAGTGACTCTATGGTTAGAAGTTAATATTTACGGTTTTGTTTAAGGAGAGATGTACATACTTCCAATTCGATCACAGGGCATTCATTGATGGGGACATGAGCATGTCAATGGGAAGGAGGACATGGGAATAATGAGGGTCTTAGGTCAACTGAGACAGTGAGGAGAGAGAGAGAGGGTCTTGGGCCAAGTGAGGTATCTCCTCCAAGAAGAGTCTGCAGAGGGATATGTATATCATACAAGGACATATTTCATTTTAAATAGGGACTTACCAAAATATGTAAAACTGTGCTTTTCTTCTAGGTGATTCTACATGATGGCTCAATAATGGGTTCAATAAATAGCCCCCTAAAGTCTTTCTAAGACAAGCTAAGGTTTGAGAGTGAATTCTGTCACCCTGGAAGTGGTAATTTCTTTTTCTCCATCAGATATGTGGTTCTAACATCAACCCATATACCTTTCCATTGTGTCCTCACTTCACCAGTACAAACATTGTAATGGAAAAGGCATAAGATAATATAAAAAGGCAGAAAGTAATTCACAATTTTGAAGGTCAAATCATTTAATGACAGAAATGCAAATGTAATTCAGATCTTTGAATTCCTAATTGTTTCAATTATCTTCCAATAGAGTCTTTATAATAAATTTAATTTAAAAGCCAGAATTAAACTTGAAACCTGCAATGCTAAAAATCAAGCAATAGGAACAGGCAGAGTAAATGTGAATTTGGAGAACTAATACTGGATTTGGAAACTGTACATAGGTGCATGAATGAAAAAGCAGGGATTTTAAAGAAAAACATTTTAAAGTTAAGTCTGGCTCTCCCATTTGCTGTTGAATTTGACTGAGTTACTTAAATTTACTAAATTTCAACCGCAAAACAACAAAATGAGTCTCTCCACAAAACTTATTTCATAGGCGTATGATGAAACTCAGACAAGATATTGTCTATAAAATCATTCTATAATTCAAATTCTGAATTAAGCCTTTGTGCAGGTGAGCCACTAATTGTTGTTTTATATATTTATAGTCTGTCTCTGGCTCCCCCAACCCAATTCACGAGAAACTGCAATAGTACCAGGCACTTACTTGCTACTCAATAAATATTTGTTGAATGAATGAACAGGAATCCCAATAGAATTAATCACATTGGAATTTCATCAAAGAGAAGATATTTTAGAAAATAACTGCCCCACATTCATCACTAAGAGGACTTCTATGTCACAAGGGAAATGAAATGTAGGCTTAAAGACATTTGTAAACCCACTTACATGCCCATTTGCCATTTTCTAAACTAAACACACAGAACTTCCTCCCCGTATTGTTTTCTGATTTTTCAGCAAGCCCTGACAGGAATAAAGCTCACAAGCTCCTCAGCTAGTTTAGTGAGTCTCTCCTCTCAGTTACTGGGTGTAAAAGATTGAAAAAGTTGTTGAAAGGGTGTGTGAAGAAAATATTTCAGGCTTATGATCTATTAACTGTACATATCCCCTATATTTCATTATCTTAGCTCCTCTTGATGACTATGAAATAACTCCCCAATTCTTTCCGTGCCCCTGGCTGCTGATCAACATACTGATCAGTTTTTAAGATTAACTGTAAACTGAGTTTGAGAAGGGTAACCTCAAATCTATTGGGGAAACAAAAACATCATCAATCTTTGTATTTCACTAACATTTAGAAATATTAGAATATTTACTTTAAATATTGACTTACCAATGTCAAAATTTAAATCTGATACATGAATGAGTTCTACTTGTATTTATTATTCACACCTTCTGGAATTCTAGTCCCATTAAAGGAAACGTCTCTGTTTTATTATTTCCAGGGCAGCGAAATATCTGGAAGCAGCAGTGGGCTGCTAGGTAAGAAGTCAGAAAAAAATAGTTGAGACAGTTATTGATTAGTTGCATGACCTTGGATGAATGATTTCATTCTCCATATTTCCTTTGGCTGCTGAGGTGTTTTTTTTTTTTTTTTTTTTTTTTTTTTAATGAAAAGAACCATTGATTTCTTACTTCAAGAAATGATAAGACAGATGAAATATTTTGGGACACCGATTTCCTATCGGTCTAGAGAGCTGCATATAGTATTTGTTTCTTTTAATTATTTCCATTTCATTACAAGTTTTATTATGTATGATATGGTAACACTCAACTGCTGTAGCCTTGGAAGGCATTTGAATTCTTTATTCCTCAGAGCATCATTTGTAGTCAGCTGGGAGCACCATCTTGCATCACAATAGCACAAAAAAAACAGCACGTTTGGCTGGTTCACAGAGTGTCAGTGGCAAGTTAGGACTCAACACAGGCAACTGTTTAGTTCACACAGTCCCCCAGCATCCCGTTCACAGAGTCCCACAGCATCCCATGTGTTATTTGCAGGTTGCTCCTCAACCTTCTGTTTAATAACAGCGACCAGCACAAAGATTGCTGATTACTTAGATGTTAAGCAAAACCTTAATTCTTTGCAAACAAAGGTCCTCCTCATGGAATAAAAGAACCACTTACACTTTCCAAGCAAAGTCCTTGTATTATTAGGTTCCTGGGCCTTTGGCGATTTATGCCATTTATAATTCAATGCTCTTAGTAACAACAAAATAGCTATAAGCAATTGTTGGGTAAAATATAGAGAGATGCAAAGGCATTATTAGGTTTTTGAAGAGTTAAGTAGTAACGTGAGGTATTTACAGGAATAATGACAGGGAAGAGAATTTCTTTTTGAACCCCTTCCCCATGAGACACATGGTAGGCTGGCTTTTCCTATTCAGTTTTTTGCCACAATCCCACTGCACCTGTGTGACACCTAGAAGGACCCTCCTGGTCATCCCAGTCACCAAGGTGGTAAGTAGTTTGAATTTTATTTAGAATGAGCAATTGAGGCAGCCAAATTCTTAAAGCTGTGTCTTTTTCAAAGGAGAGAGCTATGTAAACACAATGACCTGCTGAACAGTATCTGCCTGAGAAAACTGGGTAGAAACTGAACTCTCACAGGCTCTAATTTACCCTCCATTAGTTTCCTGAGCTTGAAATTAAAGCCAGATGCCCCTTTCAAGTCATAGCCACAGGCTCATCTTCTGTTCTGCTTGGATTTATAGACCCAGCCCATTCATTCTGGCAAAATACAGTAGCATCTTTACATCTGGGCTTGTTTTATGATGCCTCATGAAAACAGCTGTGTTGCCTGTCTTTGTGTGGATACAGTTTTTTAAAAGTGAAAATCGCCATGGCAACAGCCGCAGCCACTTATTACAGAACAGTGGAAGTGACGCTGATATTTGCGAGGAAAGCTATGCTCACAGAATAATGTGTCCCTTACAATAGAGGGCATTTTCCCCACTAACATTTCCATTTAAAAAAAATAAAAGGGTATGAGGGAACTGGAGAGCTCATGGATTGGTAAGCAGGAATGGAGCTTTATACGTAGCCCCTGAGTTAAAAATCTCAACTGTGTGAAAATTACTCTCAAACTGTGATTCCAGAGAGGGCAATGCTCGTTGTTTTTAGCCCCACAGACCTAATATGCCTCTGAAAGCAGAAGTGTTTAATAGCAATGATAGTGAATATTAGAATTAACTTGAGCCAGATCCTGCTTCTTTCATTTAGTACCACACCTTCCTTAGTACATTGATGAGCCTTTAAATTTGAGATGATGGGAACCAATCGGCTCCTTTCTCAGTCGATAAATAGTAAGTCATTTGAATAAATTTTCGCTTCCCTTTAACTCAGTTCAGAGATTAATAACATCTTTCAGGAGGTCATGTAAATATTCCAGCACTTTCCTCTTGCTAAGCATTATCAAGGAGAATGAAGAGGAAACCTAGGAAAGAAAGATTTGCTATGACATGTTTTCAGGGAAAAAAAAAAAAAAACTAAAAATTCTATATCTATATCTAAGACTACTGATAAATAAGTCTTGAGCAAAGCACAAACATCCATCAAACCAAGAATCCTTCACTCACTTCCAAAAAACTCTGACATTGGATGAGATGATTTAGGTGTGTGGGAGAGTGTGACCACTTATATCTCCTGTTTGTATGTGTGTAGAGAAGAGATTGATATTTATAGTATCTGCTTTAGCTCTCAAATCCCTTAAATAAAAGTTATCCCATATTTTTTGGTAATGGGCCCTAGAACTTTAGAGTATGAATTTCACTACCAAAATTATATTTCATTGAAACTTTCCTAAACTGTGTTGTGCCCCGTTTTATTTTCTTCTCTTCACTCAGAATAAGCAGAGAAGTCCACGGAGAAAGTTGTTGCCCTAGGCCATAGGAAAAATATTGCAAAAAGGTTCCATCCCATTCCCTTCAGTAGATGACTGAAATACAAAAAACCTTTCCCCCTGTAAGCCCAGACACTAGGGATTGTTTTATTTTTATTAGAGGACAAGGCAACAATTAGAATCTACTGTGCAGCAAACAGTATGTCCCATCTCTGACTTCTGCGGCCAAATTTGTTTCCCAGTCTAGCCAACCAAGCAACTGTTACACTGGCAAATAAGCCAGAATTGGAGATTAGAACACCACTTATGGAGCCTTTCCAGAGAAACCTTTATTGCTCTTTGATTGCCCACAGTTATCCCATATATCACTTGCCCTGGCAGTCAGGGTTAGTTTTCAGTCAAGAGAGATTTCTACTTGTGAGTTCTATTCAGTTCATTGCTCATGATCCCCCCATCATCCCTGCTCCCCACCCCAACTCTCATTTCCACATTCACCTACAGGGCTTTAATCAATTTATGAATGTCATTGTATCACATCTTAGCTGAGAAACTCAAGAGGAATGTAACTCTTAACAATTTTATTTTCACCAAACTAGATAAGAAAGGACACATTGATTTAAGCCCTGATACAGAAAAGGGAAGGTTGAAATGAATGTAGCAACAAAGAAGGAAGCTAATCATTCTCTTCAAAAGAAGTCAGTATTTTTTCCTGAATATGGTAGCCTCAGGCAGATGTTTGAAAAGAGATGTTGGTAGAGAAGAGATTGCCATCTGGCATAAAATGCACTTTGTATAATTAATTTCTCATTTAATAAGTCTATTTATTTTTACTGAACCACTTCTGCAGCAAAAAGTAATGTGGTTCTGTTGGGATGATCTGCAGGGAGCGTCAATCCACCTGCTCCAGTTAAAGCCTTAGGTCACAAGGAACCACTGCTCCCAATCCTTCATGTTTTTGAAACACACATATCATGTGTTCAAAGAGAACTCAACAAAGATTCCATTGCTAAATGAGATATCACGTCTAAATATCTGAATGTCCACTATTTTGTACATCATTTTGTCCCCAGAAGAGTCTCCATTTAGCAGTACATTTTATTCTGATAAAAAACATGTTTTAAATTTTGTAAAATTTAGTAGCAGTCAAGGACAGATATGCTACTTCCTGCTAGATAAGAAGCAAAACATTCCACCTTTCAAATATTTTGTTAAAACTAGTGGGCAGTCTGGAGGAGAGGTCAACCTATTTCACTTCAGTTTCAAAGGCTCTTCTTTGTCAAGATAATGGGGGGGGGGCATTTTCTGTTGTTTTTTCTTACTGGTTTGCTATAAAATCAACTCTCAAAGAAAAGAACTAAGAAATATGCAGATACAAGGTAAACTAGATACTCAAAGACCTCACCAGTAGAAATGAACTAAGGGAAAAACTTACCCTTTGGGATCACTATATATAAGTAACCTTATGTGAATGTACAAACTTGCCGAAAACTTACACTAATGGGGCAACAAAAGAGAGGGCAACCTGGGAGGATTAGACTGCTTTTAATGCTTGTCCATTACTTCCTCTCCAAGGGACTTTGGTCACATAATTTAACCTTACTCTATTTCCTCAGTTTCTCCTTGTCATAGGCAAATTATATTCTCCCTCCTTTGGGGATGCTGTGAAAGTAACAATGGATACAAAATGCACATCATAATTCTAGCTTATGGAAGGTCCTCAAACAATGCAATTAACATTGCAAGGGAGAAAGCACAAAGTAGAATTTTAACACTGAGCCCTTGGCAGAAACACAACACGTTTCCAGCATGTATTAAAGACTATAAAATTAAGCTGGCATTGCACAGAGTGGCCACTTTATTTACTGGCTATTCTATTATAGAATGAAAAGTTGGTGAATCTTTCTTTGATCTCTTATCATTTGGAAAACCTACAGATGAAGTTGCTTTTTGAAAACCAAAATTTTAATGGCTGAACATTTTCAATATAAATAATTTAACAGAACAAATGCCCTCCTTCGTCTCCACGGCCACCTTCACAGACTGACTAGTGCCCGAGCCTGATTCCAAGGCAGATGATGGCAGGAGGCTTCTGTCCAATTCTCTGAGACTTCCCACTCCATTTTAGACCCCAAATCCTGGCATTAGTTTTGTGGGGATTAACATATTTTGCTGTGATGAATTTCATCATCGTATTTCATGATGTTATTATCTCAGTTATGCACTGAACTCTTCCTAATGATATTTCATTTGCGTTAAGTGATAAAGAAGCCTTTCACAAACAAAAAACCCCAGGATTTTGCTATTTCTTAGCATATGAGCCCCACTCTCCCCAATACACTTAATGGATCAGAAAGGAACCACAGTCTTTTATATTATTTTTCATTTAAATGGCGTTTTTCTCACCTATGACTGACTCACCTCAGTTTCCATTTGGACACTTTCTAATAAAGGCCTAGAGGAATGTTTTTAAAAACTAGATTTTCCAAGCAAATAGTAATAGATTTAAATAAACATTTAATGAATATACTGAATCCGAAGGAGACAATTAATTATAATGTGATGATGGCAGGAGGCATCTGTCCAGTTCTCTCAGACTTCCCACTCCATTTTAGATCCCAAATCCTGGCATTAGTTTTGTGGGGATTATCGTATTTTGCTGTGGTGAAGTTACCTAGGTTTTCACCATCGTATTTCATGGTGTTATAATCTCAATTATGCACTGACTCTTCCTAATGATGCTTCATTTGTATTAAGTGATAAAGAAGCTTTTTACAAACAAAAACCCCCAGGATTTTGCTGTTTTTTAGCGTATGAACCCCACTGTCCCCAATACACTTAACAGATCAGAAAGGAACCACGGTCTTTTATATTATTTTTCATTTACCTATCACTGACTCACCTCAGTTTCCATTTGGACACTTTCTGATAAAGGCCTAGAGGAATGTTTTTAAAAACTGGATTTTCCAAGCAAATAGTAATAGATTTAAATAAAAATTTAATGAATATACTCAATCCAAAGGAGACAGTTATTTATGACTAAAGTCTGCCCTTTCTCTCAAAAAATGTATGATTTCTATATAACTTTAGTCCCAGTAAAGTAGTCAAATACAACTAGCTGGTAACATACTGATTAAAAGGGTTAAATGAGGCATAGTTCCACATATATCCCAAGGTCCCTAGTTCAAGATGTGGGGCAAGGGTAAACAAACAAGATGAACAACTGAATAAAATAAAGTGTTTTTCTTCCTTTCTCTTTCTGTCTACCTGCCTGCTCATGTTCATTCCTACCTCCACATTTCCTTCATTAAAAAAAGGAAAAAGAGGGGAGAAGAGGGGGTAAATAATCTGAGCAAAATATCTGGAGGCAGAAAAAAATAAGAACTATATCTACCATAAAAGGAGTAGAAAGAATTATCAAAAAGCAGCCCTCGCTATCTGCCATCTGCCCTCCAAATAAGAGGTGCCCCATCTCTGCGCACCTTGTACCAACTCCTCCTTCTGACCCGCTCTGGTATGTGCTTCCTCTTTTATGAACTATACAAACAATTCTCTAGTGTTAACTCACCAAGGAAAGAGACTGCTGCATCTCAAATGTTTTACTTCAATTATTATTACAAATATGTTACCTATTTGATAATTAAGCGCTCAAAGGACACTTCTCCCCCAAATTCCTGGAGAAGCATCTGCCAATCTCTCTCATTTTCTCTCATGACATATAAATGAAACCATGCATCTTCTGAAGATCTCATGGTGGAGATCCAAGCCTGGGAGCTGCTGTGTCTCTCATATTCAGGTTGACCTGAGGTGGGCCACACCCTGGTAGTGCGTGGTGGTGGTGAATCCTGATGTGGGACCTTGGATGTCTTGAATTCATAAAGCTAAACTACAAGTGAGAATTAGGATTTTTCCAGGCCACTGGTTAATCTGTACTTCATGATGTTACCTGTTACCCTTCATGACTCTGTCAATGACTCCTGTGTAAACACAACTCACAACAGCTCACCTTTCTATCTAGATTATAGCCAGATGTCAGGAATTGCCCTCTTTTTGTCCATCATTATTCACTTACATTCTCCTGTATACTGTCTGCTAGCCCTGAGCACCATATGCAATCCCATCCCATGCAAGAGGTGTGTAAAAGGTCCCAGTTTAGACACAGGGTTTGTCCAATATCGAAGTACTTCTGTTTCCTATACCTCACACTCCTTAGCTGATTCTCCCTCAAGTCTCACCTGTGCCTTAGCTCTTGACACTTCATCCTTGCTCTGCTATCAGTATTTGTGTACTCCTGTTTCAGTGTTTATTTAACCTTTTTGAGGTCATGGACTACATTAAGCAGGTGATGAAAGTTAAGGAAACTCTTTCCAGAGAAGTGCATGTGGGCATTTACAAATATTGGGTTCACAGCCATCTCTAGCCTCCCAGAATTATTGATTTCCTGACCCCTGGTTTGTTATTGGTGCATTTATTGTGGCTTGCTCACCTGGTTTAACTGAAGTCTTCCACTGATCTCCCTCCACTTCGTTTCCTAACCAAGTCTTCAACTCCCCTAGCCTCTGAACTGCTGTCTGCCTAGATGTGCAAAATTTTTTTTTTAATCTCCTAGTCCTTCAAGACGCTTCAGAGCCCAGGGCAGCCCTAGCTCCTGGAACAGCTTAGCAATGATCTTGAAAAATGAAATATTCCTCTTCATGCTTGACTTCTGACTCCAAGTCTTAGTAACTATCTTTATTCTGTGGGGTAGAAAGGCCTATTAATTACTTGAATTGGGAATCCCTCAGTTCTTACAAGTTTTATTTTGAAGTTAAAATATACCTCGTGGTCCACATTCTAATTCCAGATAAAGTTATGTCATAAAGAGCTAATAACAGACATGACGCTTTTGTGGAACTTTAGGATCTACAACATCCACTTTAGAGTAACTGCTAGGGACACATAATGTAAAGTTAAAACATTATGTAGAAGTAAAACCCCCCTCAGAAAGATTTATCGGCCTGCAGTTTTTGTGCTTCAAATACAAAATTGAAATCTGTGGTGATGAGGCAACTGCCTAGGTAAAATGCACTAGTTTTAGGAAGACAGCTGTGTTCTTTGCTCCTAAAGATAATCTTGAACTTAAATGAAATTATCTGTAGCAAAAAAGAGATAGATGCAGATTTTTAATTAAGTTATGAATTGGGGCCCAGATGCTCACTTAATCTCTAATAAATGGAAGAACAAGTCTAGGGGAATTAGTTGATTAGTGCAAATATTTTCTGGAAGTTGACTTGTCACAGGTGAAGGTTATCAGGCTCTATCAGGCAGCTATTTATAATAGGAGTGGGATTTGTCTATGGTAGAAATGAAAGGCACCCAGAGTAGGAAGGCAGCCTATTGTGTATTAAAAAAGTCCTTTGACCCAACCCGTGAGAACCAGCTTTTCATTCAGTCACACATATCTGTCCTCAGCACACAACATTTATGAAACATTATAGGCCCCAATGTGAGCAAGTGCCTGGTTGTTGAGTCATCCTCACTCCATGCAACATGCAGTGATCTGTGATCTCCTGATCACTAGAAAAGCAAATGCCATTGGTTTCATGGTTGTACCTTGATTGCTGTGAATCATCAATTCCACACAAGGTTATTAGGCATCTCCTGTTCTTGAACACTTTTTTTTTCAGTTATAGCAACAAGATTTCTGTGGTCTACCTTGGTGTCCCTTTCTATGACAAGATGCTACAAGTTCAGCCCTGTTGGATTTCAAGACAACTATGGATCCTTTGGCTTAGCTATTAACAACTTATATGTGTTTCCTTGTTTGAAACTATTCCAATATCATTCTGTTCTATAAGGCTCATTAAGAAAAAGATAAATTCAAAATTTGATCTAACAAACATATTGCTCATTCCATCCAGAAGATTTTTATGATATTCTTATACATTCATAGGACTCTTACATGCCTCCATATTCTTAGAAGGAGAGCTCAGTATTTACTTATTTCTTTTGAGAATATGATGACATATAGTAATCATACCACCAATAATGTCAATACAAATAACAATAACAGCAATAATAATAGTAGCTAACATTATAGAGTGCTTTTTATGTTTGAGGTAGAAGTATTAGATACATATTAACATATTTAACCCCCACTTTATAAAGGAGGCACACTTTTACCATCACCACTTTTCAGATGAAGACACTGAGACACAGACAAGTAATTATTAAAGAGACATAGTCACAACACAGGAGAACAGAGTCCACAACAGTGTAGGATAACAGACCTGAGTTGTTGTTGGTGTGAATGCCAAAAGACATGGTTGTAAAGGGTATAGTTGCATATTAAACCCATTCAGTATGGAAGAGAGGTCTCCATTCCAAGTCCAGCTCTAAGCAGTGTTAGGTTGTCACTAAAAATCCTTTACATTGAAAGAGATATATTAATGAATGAAATTTTTTCTTCTGAAATTTGGACAAGAAGTCCTAAAGTCTTAAAATTTCGAGAGTCTTTGCCTAAGTCCTCTGAAGGTAAAATGTCTGCTATTTATTTTCAGCACACTCTGGTGATATGTCCAGCTGTTCCTACTTCCCCGTTTACATTGTACACAATCTTTCAATCAGTGAGGAATGAAGAAGTTACCTGGAGAAAATGATACATTCTCTAAAATTCAAATATATTCTTCTTTAGATTGTGAAAGGATTGAATGTGGTGAAAGATAGAGGTTCACTCAAAATTTCTAAGTGTTAGTTCCTTCATCTGTAAAATAGACAGTAGTAGCAAGTAATTCAGGGGGTTACTCTGAGGATTAAATAAGATGGTGTTTATGAAAATGCTTAACATAGGTGTGCCCTGGTGGCCTAGTAGATAAAGCCACCAGACATAGTTACCTACATCCAAAGGACCTGGGTTCAAGACTTGGGCCAGGAGGAAAAAAACCAAGATGAATACCTAAATAACGTAAATATTTAAAAAAAACTTAACATAATGCTTGCCACATAGTGAATGTTCCATATTAATGAATATATAGAATAGCAAGCTGTCTAAGTGCTCAGTAAATGTTGGAGAACTTGACCCTACTTCTTTATTTTCAACCTTGGGGATTAATAGTTGGTCTGGCTTGTACCTGTTAATGATTGTATTTTAATTTTAACTACATTTCCGTCTTTAGTAGTTATTAACCTACTTTGAGATATCTTTTAATATCTTTTATGATAAAAGTTTCACATATCACAGAATTCTTTGGAGCTGAGATTTCATTAGTGAGGATTAAAAGAACTAAAAAGTTGGAGAGAAAGGTTGAAATTCCCACTAGATCATGAGAATTATTCTCTCTTCTAAATCAGCTCACAGTAGTGGGATTCAAATTCCTGCTTCTGTTTCAGAAAAGAAAGAAATAAAAAGAGTATTTTCAAGTTACTTTTATCTTTAGGACTATCTAAAATTCACTTTCCTCCCTCAATATTAGGTAGAAGAGAAAATTTCTCAAAGCCCAGAGTCTAATTCAATTCTGACAAGACTTCCCAGGCTAAATTGCAAAGTAATTTAAGATCTCTTTTCAAAGAAAATGCACACATAATTCATAACAAACCTCCTTTAACTCTTCTTCCTTTTAACCAATTTTAAACTCAGAGCTCTCTTTGTCACCTTAAAGTGGGAACTTAATGGACCAGAGCTGCTTAGAAATCTGTCAAAGACTCTATTCTGTGCAGAAATTTGTAACTGTTCTTGATGTCATTATCAACCTAGCTCCAATCTAAATCATCAGTGCCTTCATTTCATCCCCACGAAAGTACTGTTCCTTACTCACTGTGCTCTCAGTCATTTCCAGTGACAGGATTTGGGTTAACACAGAAAGCCAAGTACCCTCCACCTCTCTTGTTAGTCCCAGAGGAAACTGGAAAATAGATAGCAACTCCATGATGGTTGGAGTGAGAGCTTTTTTGAGGCCACATTATCAACGTCTAATGCATGAATTTTCTCTACAACACACTGGCAAGTAACTCATTCATTCTAGGTTTAAGTATCTTTAACAAAAGAGAACTCATTACCCTTTTATAGAGCCCATTCCATTTTCCATCAGATCTAAGAATTATGACATTTTGAGATAGAATTTAATGCTTTTGGACTTTATCTTGTGTCAGAAACAAAGATGAACTCAATCCATCCTTTGCTCATAGGATCACCTTTAAAGTGCTCCTACAGCTGCTCCTGCTAAGTTCATCTATTCTTTAGACTCCATCTTCCTCCTCACCACCCCACTCTATCTCCTGTGCTGTGCTGTTGCTCACCAGCTCTCTTTGTATGGTGGTATCCAGACTAATGAAGAGAGGGTCAGTCTGCTTCAGCCATTGATTAGACAATCGGACCGTGCTCTCGCCTACCATTGTAATCTGTTAACATATCTTTCAGCTGAAATACTTCATACTTCAGCTTTTTCCCAACCCAAATCCTCCAGTGGCTGCCCTTTCAGTCCTAGGAGAAAATCCTAAATCCTACAAAAGGCCTGAAAGCTTCCACAAGACCTGGCCCAATCTCTCATCACTCTCCACTTGCTCACATACTCTTGGTCAGAATGCTTCCTTGTAGCTCCTCAGACCACTGAGCGAGTTCTGCTTCTAGAAGTAGAAAGCTCTTGACATTTCTTTTCATTCAGAATCCCACTCAATCCTCCTCCTTAGAGAAATTTTTTTCTGACCATGCTAACTCTACACCATCCCATCATACTGCTTTATTCTTCATTTCAGTCCATGCCATAAATCATCTCTATTTGCTCAGCTATTTCTAATGTGTCTTCTTCACTGTCATATAAGGAACATGAGATTAGGAGCCTTGTTTTTTTTTCCCCCTGCTATATCTTTAGTGCCTAGAATAATGTCTGAACATAGTTAGCGCTCAACAAATATTTGTTGCTGGAATGAAGTCATCAATTTAGCAGAGGTTTTCTTGTTCTGGCAGCAGCCATGATACATAACTCATAATCCCCTTGTCTTTCTCATTCATGCAAAATGGCAAAATGGTATTTGTCAAGGATTTGGAAAAATCACTCTCTGGTATGAATTTGGCTTATTAGAAACCAGTCATTAACTTAACATCCTCTTGAAAGTGTAAGGGTTAATTAATGTACCTCCCTAAGCACACTCTCCACCCTGCAGAGCCACTGACCCTTGGGAAAGTTAAACCTTATGGTCCTAACTCAAGCTCAATGAACTTCAGTCCAGAACCTCTTATTATTAAGAGGCAGCAATCCTAACCTCCCAGGGTGCCTGGAATGCCCCCAATTCCTGAAGTCATTATGTTTTACAGCAGGTTCTCTTCAGAGCTGCATAGGCCTTTGGCAGAACATAAGCCAGAATAATGTGCAGGCAGATGCCAGAATGAATTCCAATGTGTACACATGATAACTTGGCTCCATAAAAATCAATTCTTTATTCATAATTAAGCAATTTCTTGATAAAGGGCAGGTTGGTACAGTTATTAAAGGATAAATAATAGATAAGGATCTACTTGTTACTTTTCCTTTTTTTTTTAAATAGGGATAAAGAATTTTAAACACAAAATAGCACTGTAATTAGTTTTTGCTTTTATTTTTTTCTACTTTGTTTCTTACCTGTGACATTCAGGGTCAATTAAACATAGTAGTTTTTACAAATTTTCATTGACCTTTTTATTCTGTTTCTCCTTAAAATGTGTCCTTAATAGAATCGCAAAGCAACTCTAGATGAAGGAAAAAGAAACTAGAAGCTCCTCGACATTATAGTCACAAGATATGTCATTGAGTAGGTTTTTTTCTATTTTACAGATTGGGTTTCGGGAGCAGAGCTAAAAACAAAAAAGTTTCTAACTAAATGGTTCTGTAATGAAAAGAGCAGGACTCCCACCCCACCCCAACCCCAGCAGTTAGGACCACACACCTCTCAACTGGTTTAATAGGCAACAGTGTGGCCTCATTTTTTCCAATGCCTACTATGTCCCCTTTACCGTAAATCAGTATATCAGGATCCCTTCCCTTTCCCGTACCCTGGAGGAAGTCCTCCTTGGAGAAAGTGCAGTTATTTGAGGTGTGAAGCTGTTACCCTTTCCCATAGGGGTGCTTCCTCTCCCGTAAGTCAAGAGGAAAGGATTCTGTTGTATCACTTGAATAGACTGCAAGATGAGGCTTCCTCTCATTCTCCAGTGAAGGAAATGGGGAGGAGCTGAGGCCCCTTTAAAGCAGAGAAAGGAAAAGGGGCTCTTAGACACAGTTCTTGGAGGGGGGCTGCACAAGAACACAGGGACTGGCCTAGGGATTTCTGAAGGGCATCAACTGGTACTGTGTAGGCACAACAGGGCCTGAAGTCTCCCTGTGTTGGTGTGTTTGGAGAGTGGACAGTTGAGCACAGCCAGCCCTGCAGTCGATGAGCTATGGAACATGCTCAGGGAGAACCACCAAGTTTCCCAAGTGCCTGCTAATTCAAGTGCTAGGACACTGCTGGGAATATGTATTGGTGGCAGGACAGATGACATTGGAGTGGCCCCTGTGAGGGGGTTCTCAACAAAATGAAAGTACCACCATGTTAACAGAGGCCTGCAAAAGAGGGACCAAACAAAAACAAAGTGAGGTGAGGGACTCATGTCCACCATGATCAAGCAGTCATCCACATTAGGTTGAGAGTTTGGTCCCCTCAACCCTCCTCTAAACCTCTAACACCAGGGTGCTTGTGCCCAGGAACAAGGAGGAAAATGAACAACTTCACTGCCTCTTCTCTCTTCCAAGTCATTGGGCCATCTGCTCTAGACTGTTCTGCAGGGAGAAGAATCCTGCTTTGAAGATTTAGATTTTAAACTGAACCTCACTAAGTTTTTATAGCTTAGGGATTAAATAATGAAATTTGACCAAGACAACATCATTATTGGGCTACATACCCAGCACCAAGTGGAATTCAGAGCAGTGACTGGGAAAATCATTTTATAGATACAGATATACACACACGCATATTTGGCTATATATGGATATATATTTTATATGCCAACTAATCAAGAATTTTAATAAATTGGTGCCAGTAGTTAGAATTTTTTTGTTAGAAATTAAAGATTTGGCAAATAAAATGTAAGGTTCTTTCATGTATCTTTGGTAATCATTTTCTCTTTTTGATTAAATTCATGGATATCCTGAAAAGGATGCATATTTTACTTTTACAAGTTTTCGCCTGGCATCAATTTCATGTAAACAAAGTAAGCCAGACTAGACTAAAGAACAGAGAAACTGTTGTCCTCATCAGCCACCCAGGACAGAGAGTGGGCATTGGAACTGGGAGGATGAATTGGGGGAGAGTGTCCTTGTGGGAGGACCGCTGCCCTGGGACTTGAAATTATTAGGGTGTTTCTGTGAGTAATTATGGGGAAAAATAATTTAGCAGTAGTAGTGAGGAATTTCAGGAATGGAAAGTGTAGGAAATGGGGTGATCTTGAGAAATATTGTAAAAATCGGAAGACAGGATAACTCACTAGGATTTAGAATGGGAAGGTGGCATGAGTCTCAGAGAGCTGGGAAGTGAGAGTGGGAGCATTTGTAGAATGTTTTTCCTACCAAAAGTTTATATTTCCACTCCCAGCACAGTTGCAATACCTTCTTCTTTGGCCTTTTCTTCCTGCTTCTCCCCACACCTTTCTCTCTCTTCATCATGAATATTTGTTGAGCATATGTGCCACACACCATTCTGCACAATACAATTTGTGTTATAAAATGACTCCAGTGCACAGAGATCCCAGACCAGGGACTAGTCAAGGTATGAGAGAGACATGCAACAACACTTGCTTTGAAGTGTTGGTTGGATATTTCATTCAGATGCCTTCATTTGGAACTAAACCAAACTCTCAGCTTCAATGAGAGAAAAGGGAGAAGTCAAGGAGGATGAAGAAGAAGAGAAGGAGAGATGGGTTATTTAAAGGAGGATGATTTACTGAAGAAATACTTATTTAATTCTTACGGTGTGTCAAGTACCATTTCAAGAGTTTCTAAACATTAATTAATTAAATCTCATAGCAACCTTATGTGATAGGTATTGCTCTTCTCATTTTTTAGAAAACACGTATGTATTGTTTAAGTAACTTGCTCAAAGTACGACCACCAGTAAGTGGCAGAACTGAGATTTGCGACCAGAACTCAGATGCTATATTCTTAATGCTTCCTAAGCTGCCAGCAGGTTCCCTGCAGGAAGATCATAAAGATGAAGATATATGGGTTGCTGAGAGCACTGGAGTCATGATCCTCAGTGTCTGTGAGTCTTCAGAGACACAGTGAGCAACATGATCCTGGTTTGTATTGCTTTTCTCAAAGGAATTTAGGATCTTTCATCTATTTCAAAATGTGGGCATAAAAGATGCCACGTGCATTTATTTCTAAAGAACGTACACAACGCACTGTCATCAAACTAGTTTCTGCTGAACAATCTGTTTCTGAACAGAATAAATCAATAACCTGAACTTATTTCCAATTTATGAGATTAATATTTAAATAGCACTGTGTATTTCTGCTTGTGTCATTTTCAGGGATACTGGTTCCATCCAAGTCAAATGTTCCTTCCCAGAAACCTGGGGATTACAGATCTTCACCAGTTTCTACTCTGTACAATGCCTCTTCAGAGTAGTGTCCCAAAGAAAAGCACCACTCAGTTTAGTGGAATATCCTATTCCATGTCTCCTCCTCTCCCCTCCAGGATTTTCATCCACTAGTGATACAAACATCTCCCTTAGCACAGAAAAGATGAGTTTCCTTTCTTTCAGTTCAAAGTATTAAAATTGCTGGAATATAATATTTCTTCCTCCCTTGAAGTTGAAAACTCCATATGTGCTGCTCAATTCCTTGGTTGTTTCCAAAAAATAACCTCTGAGCTGCTGCTGTGCCATCCAGGCGTTTAGTATTACAGCTGGAAACCAGAGTCCAGAGACATACCCCTTCACCAGGGAGAGCCTGAAGAACAGCTTCTGGAATCTGGAAGTAGGGAGAAGTGCCACCTTTCTGAGTCATGAGGCTCCTGTGCTCTTTGCCTCACTCCTCACCAGAAGCCAAAGGGCTTTGCCTCCCCCACTTTACTTTGGGAGATACAGCTCAAGATCAGTCTCTGGGCCATTCCTGTCCTGGGAAGATTATAAGGGCTCACGATAATCATGACAGAGAATTAGTCACTCCTCTGGCCATTTCCCTGGGGCATCTACCCTGATGACTGACCTTGCTGTAAACCTATAAACCTGTTTCCATGAAAAAGTGACTGGTCCTCTGAGGAACCTCGACACATGCATGCTCAGGGGAGTCACATCTCATCTGTCTGTGGTTGGAACCAAGGCCTGGTTAAATCACATGCTCAGCTCTCTGTCACTGTGAGGCTGGAAGAAGTTTTTGGCAGAGGATCATGATGATGGTGATGATATTCAGCATTCTTTGTGAGTTGATTTTTCATGTACACAGTAATCACGGATGGGAGAGAGGCTCCTGTGGCCCCATACAGCAAACTTTGACTCTTCCCCTTTCATCCATGAAGGTGCTGCCCTAGTACCATTTAGTAAGGAAATTCAAGATTCTGCTGCCTGGCCTCCTGCTGCCCTGCAGTCTGTGCAGTATTTACTCAGCAACACTGAGGTGGATTCATGGTTTTCTCCCAAACAAGATCACCTTTTTAAGGAAGAAGCAAGAAATCTGCACTTTGATCTTTGTAGTTGTATGATCATAATTTCTCTGCTCCCCAATTTATTTGTTTTATATAAAAAAGAAAAAAATGGGAATAAAATCATCTTCCCTTTTTGCCTCTGAGAGATGTTATAGGATCTATAAAGGTATAATGTAGACATTAAACTAACTAGTATGTAAATGTGAGGGTTTTGTATATTCTTTTGTTGTTATTTAACATTTATTGAGGTAACTTGGTTTTACAAAATAATGTAAACACATCTGCACAGGTTCTTCATTCCTCAAATATATGTCAACTCACCTTGCCTAGCACCAAATTACCAAGTTCTTCACCTTGGTCATTGGGTCCCACCCACCAGCAGGCTTTGTATATTCTTGATGTGGAATTTAAAGCCCTAGGTGATGCCAACTAACCACCCCTTCCCCTGCACAGATGCCCACATACCTACTCTCTGTTCCAGCTGTAACCATACAGTTCTACCTTAAAAGCACCCCCAATGGACTTACCTCTTGCCTTTGCCCACACACTTCCCATGCCTTTTCCACCCCCTCCCCCCACCCCCTCACTGTCCTTAGACTTGATTGCTTACTCAAATGCCTTCTCCTCTGTTTTAAAATAGTGCCCTTTCCTTCATTTCCACAATTGAAAGTCTGTCTCTCAGAAAATCACACTGAACGTCATGATGAGAGCTAGTTGTCATCCATATCACAGGCTTCTGTCTTGCATGTGTTCAGTGTGAATCAGATTCTGCATTTTTTTCTCTATGCCCTTCCCTCCTTCTCCCAATGCCCTGCACCTGCTGCATTAACTTTCATTAGCCATGTAAAGAAATCACTACATAAATAATGGTACAGGATGTATGGTGGTGCTCCGTGCTGGAGGAGAAACTTTGGGACAGAAAAACACTTCAGGGAGGTAGAGCTGGAGATAAAGGCTGAGGTGCTGTTCTGTGGGGCAGTCTACTGGTAGATTCTTAGGAATTAGCAGATTTACAAAGCAGTGTTACTGTGCAAAAAAACAATCAAAAATTATGTGTGAAAGGCAGAATGCAAAGGAAACGTTTCTCTGGTAAAGCTTGTCTCACACACGCTGCTTCGAGCCTTGGGCGCCATGTCTCATAGTGGGTTTTAAATCCTTTCCCAGGACTGCCAGATACAAAGGACCCCAAATATGGGTTTGCTTTTTCTTTTTCTTTTTTTCCCCCTGCAAAGCATAACACAGAAAGAAAAAAATTTCAAAGGCAATCCCTTTCCCAAATATATTTCAGGTCTCCATTCAAGATCCACATTCATCGTCTTTATTCAATTACATGATCAAAGCAGAAGTATCTGGCCTACTTTAAATGTTTAAAGACATCCAGGAAAAAAATGAACATTTAAAACTTTTTGTTTATACCACACAACTTCCTGTAGGAGAATTGGAATCCATACCCCCTGCTCTGACTTAGCTAGTCTCTAGGTACAAGCAGTCAAGTCAGAAAATAAGCAGGCTGTAATCATCCAGGCCATAAAAAATTCAGTTACATCTCTGTCACATCCAATCTAATCTCAAATTATTGTGTCGAGTGTGCCTTTTCTCTCTATATGGCTACAAAATCTTTTCCAGAACTCACTGTGAAACTCTTAACTTTTCCTTATTAGTTAAAAATAATAAAGGAAAACTGGAGTATTATTTCATCATGTATCTTCTCTAAGCTAATAGTTCTAGCACATCTGTTCATCTGTTCATTTTAATGCTACAATATGGAGTCCATACTTTCTGAAACAGGGCACACCTTGTCCTTCATATTAACATTCTGGGATTTGACACTCTGGTTTTAAAAAAAAAAGTAGCAAATACGACATCCTCAAAAATATTTAAATGAGCAGACCGCCCATTGGCGGATTGATTTTTCTCTGTGAAAATAAATCTGTTGGCAGCCACCAGAATCGGAGACTAAAAGATGACCTCAGGCAGCTGCTGCCATTTGTTTCAGAGGGAAAATAAGGGTTTTGTCTTTCCCTGGGGGTTAATACAGCGATGCTCTGAACATCATCTGGGCTCTGTTTCTGAAGGGTTACACTGGAGAGGAGCAATGCTTTGTAGTTTATGACAAGATCATAGCAGAATATTTTGTGCAAGCTGTGATTTGTATTGCCCATTTGTGCACAGGCCATAAAAGTGCACTTTTTATCAGGAGCATTTGTGAATATATAACAGCACTGAAGACATATGGCCACTAAATAATTCACAGTTATCTATCTCCTCAGCAGATTCCTTATACACCTACAATGTTTTAATGCCTAGTTGGCTCAGAAACAATATTCTTTACTACCCTTCCAATATAAAAATGTTTACTGACTGGCAACAATATATGATTACCATGGGATTGGGTTGTAAGAAAAGAGAAAGCTTCTGCTTTCTGGCCTCTCGCTATCCTAATCTGTTCCCCCTGAAGTCTTCAACCAGCAAGCACCTAGCTTCTTTGGAGAAAGTGACCTTCCCCAAAGTGGGTGCTAATTCTGGCTTCTGGTTTTTGGCCTATAAGATGGAAGTCACTGACTAACCCTCCACATTTTTCTCTTTTCAGTTCTATATCCATTTACAGTCCCAAGGAGAATCCAAATGCATTTGATGCTGCAGCATTATTCCAGTCTGTGGGGAATTTCCTGGGAATCTTCGCTGGCTCATTTGCAATGGGGTCTGCATATGCTGTTGTCACAGCCCTAATATCCTTTCTCTGTTTGTGTGTGTGTAAAACTTGGACAGTGAAGAGCTGCCAACATCCCTGGAATGTCTCTGAGGTTGGAATTGGCTGGGTAGTCTGGTTCAAGTGTGATGCAATCCACTGGAATCATCTTGGTTCTGAGTTAATGTCGAGGCATAGATTGGCAGAGGCACCCAGATTCTTTTCTTATCAAAAGCAAGTTCTAGTACTACTGATAATTCTTATCCTAGAATATCAGTAATCGTAAGTTGTCACCTAGGAAAATAGGTGTTAAGAGGAAGAGCTGTATAGTCAAGAACAAGACAGTATTGACTGGAAATGATAACCTGGGTATTTTTTGTCTCCTTTCCAAACTTATGTCAATTATTAGCTCGTAGGGTTGCTCAAGACAAAGATCACTGTGAATTTAAACAAGCATCCATTGTTATTTTATGGAAAAAGGATGTAAAAACACTGTAGAAATAACATGCTTACCATATCTGAGTAATTATGTCATCTCATTCTATCTTTTATAGTGGTGGTTATGGAGGTGGGGGAAGACAAATAGAGTTCCTAGAGGATTTTAAGTAATTCTCATGGACTGTTCTAGTCAAATGGGGTAAAATAAATCAGAGTTGAGGAGGAAGGCCAGAAGGACAACGCTGAATGTGAGGGCTTGATGGGGCCACAAAGAAGAGACTGTGCAAATGACTAAGGGCCTCAGATCTTAGGGAAAGACAAGGAATAAATGTGCAAGAAGAATCAAGGACTTGGGAAAAAAGGAGAAAAATGTTTGGGTCTTTTTCTATTGGAGACTGACCCAGAGATTCACCCAACAGCTGCTAAAGGGTTAATTCTACTAAGGGATTTTTAGAAGTCAGAAATGAATAAAATAGAGACCCTGCTTTCACCTACTTACAAGCTTGGAAAGATAAATTCTGCAATAAGTGTTATATAAAAAGTGAATACAAAGCTATAGCCAATTTATTAGAACAATAAAACTTTAAATGAGGATCAAGGTATTTGTGTCTGGAGTAGTCCAATAGTTCATAAGATTCTTGGGTAAGCTTTTGATTCTGGAAAACAGTTTGAAAAGCAGATTGGGGCTTGGGCTTGACCTAAAAGGAAATAGGCAAAGTCTATAAAATAAGTGATGTACAAGACCAGTTTCATTAAGTTGTGGGGTTGGGACTGAGGGCTTGGAATGATGAACAATGGAAGATGCGGCAGACACAGGTGATAGTCATTTTGTAGAGTATCTTAGAGTGTTATGCAAAGGAGACTGAACTTTATCTGTAGCCCACAATTAGCTACTAAAGATTTCTGGTAGATGTTTTGTGTTATATATATATATAACATATATATGTGTGTGTGTGTGTGTGTGTGTGTGTGTGTGTGTGTGTGTGCGTGTATATATAATTATATATGGAATTGGTATGTAGGATGCTTCAGGGAGGACTAGAGTCAAGGAAACTGTGATGATGGCCTGTGGGAAAAACATCAGGAAGGAGATTAATGTTTCTAAGGAAGAATCTCTAAGATTTAATGATTAATTGGTTATAAGATACAAAAAAGAGAAGAGAACCAAAGATCACTTCCTCAACTTTTGTCCTAAAAATCCTAGGAAATGTCAATTCTATTGATAGAAATAAAATAAGACAAAAATGATAAGGTTGATTTCTAACAAAAATAATGATCAATAATCTACCTCCTACTTATGATATGTCAGATCCCCTACTATTCGTTTTACATGTAATAACTCATTTAACCTTCACAGTGATCATATCACATAGATAATAGTTTGACTAGATTCTGAAACTTGGAAAGGCGAAACTGTTACTCCAAGTATGCATCTGGTAAGTGGTAGAGGCCAGGATTCATACCTTAGGAGTGAAATGAAGAGACTGATTATGCTTTTGATCACCACTTCCAAGTACCTTAATTATTAAGTGAGATTATAATGGAGGTGACATGTTGTTTGAGGTAGAGTGGTAGCAAGAATGAAAACCACACTTAGCAAATTTCTAACCTATACAAAGGCTAGAAATTATAGGTATCTCCACATTCAATCAACCCTGTAAGATATGTTGCTATTATTCTCACTTTACGCATGAGAAAACTGAGACTCAAGGACATTAAGTTAAATATCACTAATAATGGAACCATAATAATATATCATCTAACATTTATTGAGAACTTCACCACAAGCCAGCCATTGTTCTTAGCCTTTTGCATTGACCATTTCAGATAGTTTTGATAAGAACCCTTATAGATAGACAGTATTGTCCCAATTTTACAGTTGAAGAAATTGACACAAAATTAAACATCTTCTCTAAGGCCATGCAGCTTTCACGTCTGTCAAATGACAGCCCATGCTTTCCTCCATGTAAAGAATTGCTTCCAGATCCTCTCTGATTCTGTGTCTAGGAAAGAAATTTTAGAAAAAAAGTTAATTTTAATCCCAGTAAAAGAAAAAGTTTCATATCCTTATTGCAAACCATGTACTCTTCTGAGTATTTAACATATAGTAACTGGCTTATATACCTAGAAGGTAGGTTGCATTATTATCAAAGAGTAAAACCAAGGTACAGAGAAGCCAAGGTCATGTCCAACCTGATTCAGTGAATACCAGCTCTAGTGGAGTGTTGGGTTCCAGAAGCCACACTCTCAAGCATGACATTATTATATCTCTTCTTGGCAATTTTTTTTTGCTTTCTAAGATTTCAAAAATCATTTTTAATATATTTCATCTCATTTTACTCTGCATACTATAGGAATGCATATTATTCTTAGTGCCAGTTCACATAGCATAGAAGTGCAGCTCAGAGAGGCTAACATACTGCTCAGCAATCACAAAGCCAGGTACTAGCAGTGTGAAGACTCAGGTCCAGATCTTCCACCCCAGGGGTTATGCCTTTTATTTTCCCACCCCTATTACTAAACATCTCATAATGTGGCATCTTCTTTAGATTTTGTTCTAGAAGAATGAAAATGCAGCGTAGTATATCTTTATTTGTCAGGGTGCTTTCTGCCTATTGTGGATATATAATTGCAATGTAACCTTCCCCATCAGTCACAAACTCCTAATCATCTCTCCATAACTCATTTTCTGCATGTGGTGAATCATTATGCCTTTGTTCTACTTGCAATTTAAAGGCTGTTGACCAAGTGTCATCCCAACCAAAATGAACCATTTGTGGCCAAAGGACATCTTGCCTGATCTAGAAATGCCACACCTTTCCTCTACCCTACTTATTCCAGGAGGGCCTGGGCAGCTTCCCTGTCACTGAATGTAAATGTTCCTTCTGATCTGATTTCCATCCTCAAGAGAGAAGACTCTTTCAGGAGGTCTGTCTACAGATTTCAACCCCGGCAAAGAGCCTTTGGTTCTGACGCACTTACTGGGACCAATCTTAGCCATATTCTCCTTGGCTTTGTTTTTCTGGATCTTTGACAGTCTCCTGAGGGGATTACCCCAAGGGTAGAGGTCAAATTCAAGAGACTGTTCTCACCATAGTTGATTTTATCCTCTTAGTAAAACACTTAAAAAAATCTCAACACAGGTCTTCATTTTTGACCAGAGTGCCCAGTCCCCAAGAAAGCCTAGAATTCAGGCAGGATTTGAAAGTAGGCCTCAATGAGAATTAGATCCTCCAGTCAGGTCTGAAAATCCGTTCTCTTCCTGTAAACTCTCACAACCAGGTTCATTTTTCTCAACCAAGAAAGAATTAGTTGTTAACTCAGTTGTTATTTCCTTTAACACATCTGTGTCACTTGACCAAGTTTACCAAGCTGTGTGAGTTCCCTCTGCTGGAAACAGGCCTGTTTTTCCTCCTGTCTTGGAGTGCCTTCCTGTCTGCCGAGGCCGCCGGCCTAACAGGTCAGTGCTTCTTCCCACACCGCAAAATAGATGTGTGACGGTGTTTGTTCCCCCAATGTTCGTCCCCCCTCCTGACCCAGCAGGTGACATGGACTCTCTGTGACATAGGTTTGTGTTTAAATCAATCTCTCCTGGCTACTGGGGAAGAAAACAGTAATAATTGATCCGTTTTATACACAAGAGCTTTCCTGAAATTCTCCAAAATGCCATTTCCTCTTCTCTCCTTGTTAGTCAAAAGGGGATGTTGAAACCTACAAATAACTGATTTATAGAGGTCATGGGGGACTTTACAAAGGGAAGTGTTGAAGGAGCCCTCACCTGCTTTGCAGAAAATGGTGGTGACATTTGATTCAGCAATCCCACTCCTGATCATATACCCAGAAGCTACAGAATCCTTAGTCTGCAAAACTCTCTGCACCCCTATGTTCATAGAAGGACACTTCCTAATAGCCAAATATGAAACCGGCCTAAGTGCCCAACAACAAATGACTGGATAAAGAAGCTCTGGTATATGGACTCTATATAATTCTATGCAGCTACTAAAAAAATATATATTATGCCCTTTGCAACACTCTGGATGAACTGGAAAGGATCATGTTAGGTGAAATTAAGTCAGAAAGCAACAGAGAAACATGGGATGGTTTCACTCATGTGCGGAATACAATGTAATGAAACAAACAGATAAACCTCAGCAAAAACTCACAAGGCACAAGATGATGACCGCCAGGGCAGAGGGAGGGAGACAGGGAGCAAAGTGGTGTTAAAGGACACTGGAACTCTGGTGGTGGGTGCAATGTGGAATTTCCACAGACAGAGAAGCAAGTTCAGGTTCTTAAATGAGTTTACTTTGTAAACAAAATAGACAATAATGCAATTATTATAAAAAGAAAAAAAAATGATGGTGACTTTCCACTGGTTGTTAACGTGAATACTCTGTGAGCAGCCTTTCAGGGTATGCATCGTTTGTGTCAGGGTGTAAAATCTCTGCATATACTCCATGGAAGGTCAGAAAAAAAGGGCTAATGTGAAGGCTCTACTCATAGTATATCTTAGAACAGTTGATAGGAACAGGAGCAGTCCCTGAGGTCCTGAGGGCCATGGATCCTGTGATCTAGATTCCGCAATTAGATTACTTGTCTGCAACAGTGAGGATTTACACTTGGAGAACTGTAGCGATTGGGTACTTTTCCATGTAGAAGAATCACTGTGACTAAGCAAAATGTCAAAGCTGTTTCTCTCTCGTGTGGCCTAGTTCCCTGCTTCTCCCAGCTTTCAGTCCTGGTCCCTGGCTGCTCACATCTTAACTGAGGGCTCTAGCTGTGAGGGAAGTTTTCATGGTAACAAGGTAGGTCTCCCTGGGTATTTGCATCTTAATAGGTGATACTTTAAATATAAATAACAATAAAAGTTGACATATGTTGAAGGTGTACCCTGAGCCAGGTGCTGACTAACTACCTTTCATGGATCTTATTAATGTATAGAAGTACTCTAAGTTAGGGACTAACTATATTCAGCTAACAATAAGTGGTGGTACTGGGATTTAAAACTAAGAGTTTGTATTCTAGAGTCTGGGCTCTCAAGCACTAAGCAGTGCTAATTTGAATAAAACTCCAGTTGTGAAAGATCAGGCAAGCCCCCAAGAGCAGAAAGATACTTGACTTCCCAGAATCCTGAGCCCACTTGCTCTTAGGTTCCTTTTTGTTCTTCTAGGAAAGTCATCATAAGTCTCTTGGGGAATGATGACCTGTTGCTCTGGGCATTGAAAAGCCATGGGGACCAAGTTATTACCACAAGTACCAGGATGTCTGTTGCCCATAATGAAACTATCCAGATGGCTCTTATGCCTCTGTTATCAAGACTGCATCCACACATCCTGAGAGTCTAGTGGATAAGGCCACTGGCTGTGATCGACTTATATTCCAAAGATCCAGTTTCAAGACCTAGAGCCAGGGAACAACCAAGATGAACAGCTAAATGAAAACACTACTTCACCAGAGTTTGCCCTACTGGCCCATGTATCCAAATTATTCCAAACACAGGTCTATTACATTGGTGCCTAACCAGGTATTAGTGAATTTGCTGAAGCTCTCATGCATTCCAAAGGGAAAGAAAATTGGATCCCTTGAATGAAATAATGGACATATTTTCATCAGTCGGTCAAAAATTAGGGTTCATTTTCCTCCACATTCTATACCCTTCTTGAGTACTTAACATTATAAATTATGTAGGTAATGTTAACAATGGGATTAAACACTTAGTCTTCCAAAAAGATCAATATCTT
This sequence comes from Solenodon paradoxus, assembly GCA_004363575.1. NCBI lineage: Eukaryota > Metazoa > Chordata > Mammalia > Eulipotyphla > Solenodontidae > Solenodon > Solenodon paradoxus. The sequence goes on from RJWH01000092.1 coordinate 1,445,915, forward strand.
AACTAATATATTATAACCTACTGTTGAACATTGTAATAATACAAACACACACAAGTATATCAATGCCTGAGAACTCTTCAATCTATGTATGAAAATTATCTATTTTCTGGCACATTTTAGCCAGATAGTGTTTTATTCATTACTTCAAGGGTTATAGTTCATGGATAAATTACTAATTTTTCTGCATCTGTTCCTTTACCATTTTTTTAAACCTGATCTCCTATTGGATGCCACATAGGCCCCTTCTAAGGAACTATCATCAAAGGCTGAGTGAATGCAGTATAGGTCTCAGTAATACAAAGACCCCAATGTCAATGGTTGGACCTAGGGGCACCATCCCTCCAGAGTAGTGTTCCAGATTTAGAAACGTGCCTAATAGGCATTGTATATAAACTAAACTCTGGGCGTGAGCATTTTCTGCAGCCCAAGACTAAGCCTAAAACTAAGTTTGCTTAGTCCAAATTGCTTATTTGTTTGTTTATTTAACCTTTAATCCTTGTCTATTTCCAGATTGGATTAGAGATAGGTCATACCATGAGCCATGAATATCACAGGACTATTTAGTTGAGAGTGAACACTCAAATGCTCTGGGATAGAGTTTTTCTGCAAGATTAGGCAGCTGTTCTTTGCTGTGATTTGGCAATGAATACATCTATGAGCTTTCTGGCAGTCAAAGTCAAAAGGGAAACATGATGACTAATATAGGAATAATGCAACATTATAAAACGAAAGCATATTTACTCATAAAATGAGCAAACTTTTTTTCTGGTACTAAAATTTTAGAGGAATTTTCAAGCGCATCCGATCTTTGAGCACCACAACGGACAATGTGTTCCCTACTCATAATTTTTGGGAGGATTAGAGATCCGTTCTGCCTGTAGTCATTTCTCATTTCAACCTTCAATAAAATCTGAGAATGTGGCATAAGATTATAATTCTGTAAGAGTATTCCATGAAATGATAAAAACCCTTCTAGCTCTAATCCACAGTAAACTAATATAATGTAGAGATAAAATCTAGAGAACTTTTTAAAGCATGCTCAGTAAATGAGTATATGATGATGAGTATAATGAGCTAAGCAGAATGAGCTATTAAATAGTTTATGAGTAACTACAGAGGTAACCAGTAGTTATGGGCCTTGAATGGGTTCACTAACATAAATCATCTTCATCCTAGATATGGTGCTCACATGTAATGGTTTCTCAACAGACTACCCCAGCTCTGACCTTGCAAATTGGGTGCATAAGGATTATCACCAAGTGAACAGATCTAAGTGACCCAACTTCACCCCTTTGAAAAACCCATGAATTGGGTTTTTGCTTAATATTTCATTTGAAAAAATAATTTCTGTTGTTTTAAGAAAGGACATATTTTTGTTGTTGTTTTTAAAGGAAAGTTGCAAGCAGAATGATGGCAAGTAGGCAGGCAGGCAGGAAGAGAGAGGAGAAAGAAGCATTTATTTATGGTATTTGGTTGTTGCCCACCAGACCTGGGTCTTAAAAATGGGTCCTTGAATTGTATGTGGACTACGTCCAGTGGCCTTATCTACTAGGCCACCACCAGGGCACCCCAGGACATATGTTTTTTAAAACATGATTTTTATATTATTTTTATCACTGCCAAAGTAATATAATTACATTGTAGAAAATTTTACATGCAGAATACAGAAGGAAAAAAATCAGAATTACCTATATTTTTATTATCTAGTAACAGTTATTAATATTTGACTGAGTCAATTCAATATTATGCATATACATATACTTAAGATATATATTATACATTATATAATTTTACTTTCCTTAATTTGAATAAAATATTTCATTTGTTTATTCAGCAGTTTAAGTGAATGTTTCTGTTTCTCAGAACATTATTCCTGGAAATATTTGTAGTGACAGAATAGTACATCATATCAACTTGCCATAACTTATTATTTATTAATATAAGACAATGATAATTCTCATAAATTGATGTATGAGTATTTAATTTCTATAACTGCCTAAAAATAAGAAGGCTGAAATTTTAATGTCTGGGAAAAATGTGTCCAAATTTCTCTCCAGACAATATGTATGTATCCCTTTATACATTCACCAGTAATGTAAGAGAGAGCTCATTCACTCACATAGTCATCACCCTAAATCTTACTCATTCCTGTTTGTTTGATAATCAAATTCCATTTCATTCTAATTTACATTTATCATATTTTTACTGAGGAAAGTATCTTAATTACATGTCATTGGTAAGTTGTGTTTCTCCTTTGGTGAACTACCTGGTTAAAACCTTTGTCCTTTTTTTACCTGAGATACATATCTTTGTCATATTGAATGTTTAAGAGATCTTTAAGAAAATGAACCTTTTGACTATAATGGAGGTTATAAATATTCTCCAGTTTGTGGTTTTATCTTTTAAATGTGTTATATTTTATTTGTATAAGTAAGGAAAAGAGTTGGTAAAGACATTTCCGAGTTTTTTGTGGTTAATTTGTATGTGTGTGTGGTAACAGTTGTTTACAATACTATGTAAGTTTAAGATGTACAGATTCACTCTTCATCAAATATATGCCTACCACTAAACTTCTAATTGTCCTCCATTATGTAGTTAATTATATCTCCTCCTTTGAAAATCCAAGATTTTATTAATTTCTACTTAGAAAGCCCATTTGCTTATTAATGATCATGTGTATCTTTTAGTATTTGTCTGCTTTTATTTTTGCATTGGAATTCAACTGAAATTTGATATGAAGTATGAGGGATAATAAGGATTTGATCTTCCTCCTAAATGGTTAGCCACTTGTCCTAACAACCTTTAAGCTTTACCTATGTGGATATATGCATATAATGTTTGTGTGTGTAGGTGCATGTTTGTATATACAGGTTCTAAGCTTTCTATTTCCATTGAGCTTTTCTTCTTCACTATTTTCATCATTTCAGCTTTCTGGTTAATTTTAATATCTAACAGATAAATCCCTTGTCCACCTCCCTCATTCTTCATTTTTAAAAGCTTCTTTTCTATTGTCACATATTTATTACTCCACATGGACTTGAAAATAATTTTCTTTGATTTCAAATAGAAAATAACTTTGGGAATATGATTGGTATTGCATCACATGTTTTAGATTAACTTGAGAAGAAATGTTATTTTTACAGTGCTTAGTCTTCCAGAAATATGTTCTATCTCTCCATTTATTCAAATCTTATTTTATGACCCTCAGTAAATTTTTATAGCTGTCTTCACATTAGACCCACAAATTTCTTGTCAAGTAGTTTTTAAGTTAGTGTATATTTTGTGTTGCTAGGCTAAATGAAAACTTCTTCCATTATAGTTTCTAAGTGGCTGTTGTTTGCATATATGCATCTAGATTCACTATCCTGTTTGATTTTCTCTCTATAGTACTAAAATATAGAACCAGAGTTGATATGCAGAATTAAGATTGATAGGCAAAAGTTATGGTAAAGTCAGATCTGTGAGAGCTGTATCAGCACTAGCAGAATGACTGAAACCTTCTAGACTCTCAGTAAATATCTTTTGTGAAACAAAATGATTTTAGCTCAACAAAGGAAAAACTTGCAAACTCTTAATGAGATTGTTTTGTAAGGTTGTGAGTGGCTTGTACTAATAATATTTCTGTGCATTTCATATGTCCACTGGTCAGGCTATTCTAGAATAGATCCATACATCATCTAAAGGGTATATTACATTTTGTTAATCTGAAGCTTTATTTCTCTATTAACTTATAATAGAGACCTGTAGACCTAAGTCGACAAGAGCCTAGTAGAGAGGACTATTATGAACATATGTTGGTTTGGGTTGCCCAACATCCATTCTCACTCACCAGTAGAGGCATTCTAATGAGAGGAGGCTTCTCCTCCTCCACTGGATGCCATCTAGTTACCACCACCCCTCATCAAGATAATAAAGACATGAGAACCTGAGTCAACCAGATATTCTCCCTGTGAGGCAAATCTTTAGGAGAGTAGCAGGGGGTATATAATTGTTAGCACCTGTTCTTTTGAACAACAAAGTCCAGTTGAGACCCTTTGTTTATTGCTACCACAGATCCCTAGAGATGCCTTTGTGTCTCCTTTATGAGAGCTACCACTCTTCCCTCCAATAAAGTCTTTTCTGATTACAGTAGCCAGAGTCAGTTTTGATTGCTTGAAAATAAAGAAACCTAAACAGTACAAGGAAAGGAATAATCCATGAGGTATTTCAGCAAGAGAAACCACATAACTTGTTGACAGATCAGAAGGAAGAGAAGCTCAAAGAAAGCACAGCCTCTAGGCTAGGAGACTTCAGACCCTCTCATGCCAGGTGCATATTGATAGACAAACAAAAAGAATCAAACTCTTAAAGATAGTTTGCACAGTGTTCATTATCTTTTTCAGTTCAGCTTCTTGTAAGATTCATCATGAACACTTCAGTGTGAGGGGGCCTTGCTCATTACCTATCTTCTGCTTTCACTTCAGTTGCTACTAATTTGATGATGATCATTTGATTTATTTTGATCATCTTTCCCTTCAAGGGCCACATTTGCAGCAACCTCATTTCAGTCTCTTGGAAATTGCACCTGCAAATATTCAATAGTCACATAGAACTAAGTTTTATGGAAACAAGTGGCTTTTAAATATGCAAATGAAGGTGGTGTTTCTAGTACATAGATTCTGATTCTCTGCTGTAGGAAATACACAAGTGCAGTTTGAGAAAACTTTTCTTTGGGAACGATGAGCAGAATGTCAAATGCGAGTGAAAAATCTTTTGGAGGATGGGAGTGTGTAGAGAGAAATTGACTTCAGGGAGTTCTCACAAGCTGGGAGAGCATATAAAGAGAATGAACATGGACGTGACTTCTCTGCTTACTAAATCAGCCACCAAGGGTAGGTCTCTGGTTCTGATGCTTCTGCTGACTTGCTAAGGGATTGGAATAAGTCATCCATTAATTGGTGTCTCAATATTCTTTACCGCTAAGATAAAAGGGTTTTGTTATTTTGTAATGGAAAGACATTATACACATATAGCAAGTGATTTTGAGTAAATATGTAACCTGAGATATTCTCTCTCTGAGGTATCTAATTTCTTATCAGGTAGAAATTTTCTTTCTCAGAGGTCTGTTTTCTGAGAGTCATTAGGTTGTTGAGTTATTATTTTAAATTGAATATTGAAAATAATTCAGTAGTATTATTTATAGCATAATCTCTAATGATATTGAATGCTGTCATAAAAGCTGCTTTTCAGTTTATAAAGATAACCAAAAAAGCACAGCTGGACAGGTTGTTTGAAAATTCATTTTTATAATCAGTTTCCCAGCTATAATTTGGGGGTCAGGTTTTTGCCAGAAGCAAACTTTCAGGGACTGTCATTAAATACCCAAAGAGTAAGATTTCTAATGGCAGCATTGACACCGTGTCTAATGATTTCTCTGCTTCCAGGCACTGCTGTAATAAAGGCAGTTTCCATTTTTAGATTCCGGGGGCATATTTTATGTCCATTGTTGGCAAAGAAGGGGGAGGGAGGCCACTACATGCCTCATTTTCTCATGCAGAAAGTTAAACAGTATAGCCCTCTATTTAATCAGTTTAAAATGCTTTCCTGCTAAGAAAATAAATATATATTTTTTCATATGTGTATAAAAAAAATTGAAAGAAAAAAAAAAGCAGCAACTTCTCATTACTAAGTAATGCCACTAGTGGGCTTTGTAGTCTGATTCTGGAGAGTAAAAGACTAAAAAAATTTTTTTTGAACGAAAGTGTAATAATTCACATTCACAATGTGAATACTAACATTCATAATGAAATTGATTAAGATATTGGAAAACAGAAGCACTCAGCACACAGAAGCATCAGGCACAACATAAACCGTTAATTCATCTTCATCGCATTACATGGGCAGTTTCTTCTGCTGGTCTCAGATGGCAGCGGTCTAATTACATCATCATGATAAGGAAAAGCTGACACTTGGAAATCAGGTCATACTTCTCTGTCTGGTCAGTTCTTGAAGGGCTTTTGTCATCAGGAAAAGAATTTCTGAAAGTTTTCTTTACAACAGACAAGAAGGAAATGTTTCCGAATGAAGTAACTATTACTGGACATGTTGTGATTTTACTTGATCTATGTAAGTAAGTTGACTTATTCTCATCTCCATCATATCTCATCTTGGCAAAAAATTGTCTGAAACTCCTAAGAAGACTTTTAGCTCAGGGGTGAACGTGTTCCATTTGGCTTGCCACTGCTGCATTGCATGACTAGGGAAATACATTTCTAGATCTCAGTAAATAAAACATCGTCAGGAGGGTACTTAGTTTGAATTGTTTCTCAAAACAAATGCAGCCAGCTTCGGTTTCTAAGTACACATCGTTAGCCATTATCTCTTAGCTTAAAACCATTCTTGCTTTATATGGACAAGACCATGTGAATCCAACTTAATTGTCAACTATTCACCAACATATATGGTACATTCAGTGTTTTTACAAGTCAAAAACAAAACCTAGAGGCTCAAAATATTAGGTATAGGAACCCAAAATTCTCAAGGGAGTTAGTTAACCAACAACCTGAACCAAGGGCAAACATACAACGATGCCCTCTCCATAAACACAGGTGGAAAATACATCTCCTTGGGTATAACTCATTAACTTACACCTGCACTTTCTTGAACCAAATAGCTCATTTCAATATTCAAACAACCTTGCACAAATAACTTGAGCAGTGTTAACTTACCCCTGCTTTCTTCACTGTAAATGTTTTCATACATTTTTTAAATCTCTTGATGGAAAGAAAATGTTCTTTCTTTCTCAAGAACCCATACTCTGCACGGGCACATAGAAAATCGTGATACATGACACAAATAATAACATAGAGGTAAGGAGAAAGAAGAATTGAGGATAACTCCCAAATCCCTATATCAATTGGGTCACTGGTTTATTTAACCAACATGGGGAATATAACTGAATGAACACAAGCACTGAAAATGAAGACACAAAAATTAGTTCATTCAGAACCTTCTAGGTTCTACACAAGTTGGCATTTTCACATGGACCAGTACAGTGAACTGGACAGGGATATCTGGGGTTGCTGATTACAGATTTAGGTGACATTAGCATGAATGTGTTTGCTGTCTCCAAGGAAATGAAAAATTGAAAAGCAGTCGGGTGAGAGAGAAAGACTGAAGAACACTGGTTGAGGTGGCATGTCAAGGATCTATATGAAAAGATTTTTTCTTTTTTCCACTTAAGTTGTACGAATTCACACTCCTACTTTTGTAAGGGATATTTTTGTTTTAAATGGAAAATGATAGACTTTGTTTTATCAAACAGAAAGTAGCTTTTAAATGTATGCTTCCACCCTGCATTAGAGAAACCAGAAATAACAACACAGATTTGTGCTGTTTTCTAAATTGATTTTCTTATATTCCACAGACTCATGATTAATCTGCCAACTGTGGCATTGCCAAATATGGTGAACTAGACAGTATTTGTACTCTTTGGAAAACTGGAATCTTTCATATTCCCTGAAGGAGTTTTCCATTTCGTTAAATCTTTGACTTCTCAGTTCCAGACTCATATTCACTGGTGGTGGTAGGAAACCTGTCACAAATGTCTCTTTTACTAGATCAAAAATAAATAAAAGTGTGGCATAGAAAAATAATCCATCAACCTTAAAATCCCTCAGTACAGTCTGAGAGCAAGACACATTTTATTTCTTTCTCATTCGCTCTCTTTCTGTTTTCTGATGATATAATCAATATTTCCTGTCCAAAAATGCAATATTCTCCAGTCTTAGAAACCCTTCAAGTCTGTATTTGATGTCAAAGAAAATCATGTTCCATGTGACATTTATTTTTCAGCTCCTGTGTCTGAAGGCTTCATCAACTTTTAATGATAAAGAAACCATTGAATAATGTTATCAGTAGCAGAGACTATAGGTGACAATAGTCTTGAGTAAGAAAATTTAAACATTAGAAGAAAATGGACCTTGGCACTAATAAATTCAGATAAACATCTGTTTGCCTGTGAGGATCAAAAACTAATTTCTCCTATGTTCTCTTTTCAAAGTACATAAATATTTCTTGAAATAGGGATTCATTCTTTTGACAAATCTGCATTTTAGTACCTGATGTCTGCTGAACACAGTTAAGGAGTTGGAAACAAGACAAAGAGAATGGTCATAGACCCAGCTCTTGAGAAGTTCTAGGTCAAGAGAGCAACAATGGTAATCTAGTTGCCAGAAAGTGAATATGAAGCTGCGGGCCCCAAATAATTCTTCAGTTCCCTTGAAGCAAATGTGAAAATGGAACCATTCAGATCAGATATTTAAAACTGCAAGATTCGTAGAGGTCATAAGGAGTGGTGTTTGCCAGAGCTCACTGATAATTATTAACAAAAAGATGAAATAGATGTAGCATGTGCTTATCTGCACACAGGCAGAGTTTTTTAACCCCAACTTTACTTACATACATTAGAATTCAAAAATTCTTATTAAAAATTATAAAATTCTTTCATTTTCTTTCACCCGTGATTGTTTTTCTTGTATACCGCAATATGAACTCTAATAAGGACCATATTTCTTAATTCATGGAGAAAAGAACACCGTAGCAGGCAATGAATTTATACTGTCTGAGTTATCCAACTAGTTAATTGAACTCTGATCAGATAAATTTCAGGTCTCCTGATGCCCAATGATACCATTTTTCTTACATAATTTACAGCCATATATTAAAGTTTGATCACTTTGGCATATGTTGTACAATATTTTGCAGCACTAGTGCTTCCTGAGAGGATCCAGAAAGTGAGAATCAATGAGAACCACGTAAATGGTACTCTGATAGCCAAAAGAAGTCTTTTGAAAATTGATCTCTCTCTAAAGAATTCATTTGCCAGTATTTTGGACCTCCTCATGCTGTTTATTAAATTTCTTTGCTTGCCAGCAAATTTCAATTTAACTGTGTACCTCTTTGTGGTTCCTCAAATAGCTCTTTTAACTAGTGTCATAAAGTGTTGGTTCTATTTCTTGTTCAAAATTGCATAAATGTGTTCCTGCAGCCAACCCTTGGGGGATCTTGCTCACTGAAATGTCACTGAAAGGCAGTCTTGTAGACACACACTAATCAGAAATTCTTATTACTTTCTCTAGACCACTTCTTGATTTCTGGCAGAGTTCCTTATTTATCTTAGGTCCCAGATATTTTTGAGCACGTTTGACTCTCTGGGGTCCCAATATAGGCACTTGATTCAATTCATCTTTGCCACAGGATCCCATAAATAAAACTTTAATCAAAGATTTGCAACCTGACATGTAACAACTGCATAATTTTTTTCAGCAGAGATGGAAACATAATGATCAAATTTTATTTTTCTGGAGAAACAAAATGAAGTAAGGTTTTTTTGCAGCAGAGGACAAACATACCAGAAGCTTCATATTTCTAATTGATATTAGTACTATTACTAATTAAACACGTTAGATAAATATTATATGAATACTAATTAATTTGATCACTTTAAGTACAGAATATATTAGTTGTTTCTTCTATAAAGTTTTGTATTTACAAAATTTTTAATTTATTCAATTTGTATTGTTCTTTAAACCATCATAGATTAAACTTCAAAGAGGGCTGGTAAAATTCATATTTTTCATATATACTCCACAGTCTCCTACCTCTTTCCCTTCACTTGCCTTGAATTCCCTAGTCCTAACCCTGCATCCCCAATTATTTTTCATTTTTCAAGAGACAAATGCTTCTGCATTCTTTAGGAAAGCTTTACCCATGTGTCTCCCCTTTTCTCAGTCATAAAATTACTCCTTCTCAGGTTCCCTATTTTCTTGACACCCACTACTTTCTACCTGCTGTTAGGTATCTTTGTATACATATTGTTCTATTTGGAGAATAAAGATTCAGGAGGTCTAGGACAAGAGCTTTTTATCCTTGTGCTCTCCCTAGCTACAACCAGTGCTTTGTTTGTTGAATGACCTCAATAGATTAATAACATTTGACTGGATGAATAGCAGATATCTAAACTAATTTGTAAAAATCTGGTACCTTGAAATGTTTCATATCCAGATATCCTGCAGATCTAAATGTAGTACTATGGAGGATTTGGATTGCTAGCTATTAGGAGCACATTTTCAACTGCTTTTCTTTGATGCCGAAATTAATGTGAAAGAGAGGGCAACAAAAAATGATTAGGGCCATAGAATCTGAGAACCAGTATTAGATCTTTGCATTTCCTCCCTCAGAAACTTGTTTAATAGGAAATATAGTGCTTATCCCTGAAAGGAGTTTCTATAAGTTATTTCTTCTTTTTGTCCATCTTCCTTTCATCTGGTTCTAATACTAACAGCAAAACCTTAGATTTACTTGCTTAATGCTCTCTAGTTTAGAAAGCATTTTAGTATTCATCACATTTCTTCATACTCAGAATGAGAGACAGGGGGATGTTTTCCAAATGAGAAAATTAAGTCTTACATAGGCGAACCCTTTGGTCAACTTTACCCACAACCGACGCCAGAAAATAGCAGCTTGGCAAAGAAGGAAATCAGAGGGGTCCCAGGACCTGAAATTTATATCCTGCACTGCTAATTGTACTGACTAAATCTACTATATGTGGGGTATTTTGGTTATTAATATTTATTCATTTAAAATTTTTAATTCTACTTTCTTTGAGTTCATTTTTATATCTCATGTTTCACTGCTTGAGGTAAATAGTCCATTTATTTTCATTTTCCTAATAGAATACATGTAAGACTATAAACTTTCCTCTGAATAAACCTTTGGTTTTGGCCTGTCAGTTTTAATAGGGAAAGCACTATATACTTATTATTGTTTATTTCTACATAAGCTAAATTTTAAATTTTCTTTTCAACTTAGATATTTTTAGTTTTATTGAAGGAAGATTGTATCATAACATTATATAGGTTTAAGGGATGCATCATTGTAAATCAACACACAATATGTATGTATTATAAGTTTATCACCAATAGTCCAATTTCATCCTTCATCGTATAATTGACCCCCTTAACCTGATTTGCCTGCCCACTTTCTCTTCTTCTGGTAGCCAATTAATTTGATACCATAGAGTGAAAGTCTATTTTTATTTCATTTGGTTCATTTTTAAATTTTTCTATATACCACATGTGAGTCAAATCATGCAATGTTTGTATTTCTCCATGTGACAGCATAATTCCCACTTGGTCTTCTTTAGTAAATAAATATTATTCCACTATCCCTACATAATACATGAATATGTATACACACATACACATGTATACATATATCATATTTTTTTATTCAAGTATCTATAGGTATTTAGATTGTTTGCAGTTCTTGGCTATTATAAATAATGCTGCAATAAACACAGGGGTTCATATATTTGTGTGGTTTTGGGGTACACCGAGAAACGGTGCCATTTGGAATTCCTGTTTTTAATTTTTTGAGGAATTTCCATACTGCTTTTCAAAATGACTGTACCAATTTACATTCCCATCAACAGCTTATAAAGAGTTCCCTTTTGTTCGCAAGCTTACCAACACGTGTTCATATCTTATTGAATAATAACATTCTCATAGGCATGAGTTGATATCTCATTGTTTTGGTTTGCATTTCCCTAATAATAAGATATATGGAGCATCTTTTCTTGTGCCTGTTGGCAAGAATACATTTTAAAATTCCCAATGAATATATTTATGTAGTTAAGCTATTTTGTTAATTTATAATTTTATAACATTGTAAGCAAAGGATGAGATTTGTTTGTTCTGATTTTTTGGAGGGAGAAAGAAATTACTGAATATTTGATAGTAAGATGTATCAATTAAACAGTTCTATTTCCTGTAATTTATTTTACATTCTATGATTTATGTTCTTAAAAATTAAAAAAAAAAATTCTCAGAGATCCATAGTAGATCCTTGTTACATAAAACTGAAATTTCTTTATAGACATATCAATTCTCGAAAGTCCCAGAGAGAAAAATGGAAGAAAAAATCAAAAATATGATTTTAAAACTTTTTTTAGTTAGTAAAAGATGTAAGTCAAGAAAAAGAAGTATCAAAATCTGTTGCTCCTTTGGATCTATATTCTAATTGTCCCAAGATGCTAAAGGAGCAATAAGGCAAAAGTCTTTTTTGAGGACCACACAAGATGAAGGATAAGCCAATGCAAGGATGAGATGATACTCTGTACCAAAGTGTTGATCAGAGACTTGTTTCTCAAAGTGTCATTCCCAAGGCCAGCCACATGGACAGTCCTAGTGTATAAATCCATAATCTTCAACTCCTTCTCAAACATTTTGAAGTAGAATAAGCATGTTAACAAGATTCCCAGGTGATTTCAATGTACATGAATATTGAGGGGCATTATATAACACTCTAAAGTCTTCCTTACCTAAAACAGATTCTTGGGCCGCACTCCAGATGGAGTCAAGTAGCTTCTGATGTGTTGGAAGGACAGTATGATAAGCTATAAATTATCACAACTTGAGAGTGACAAGGCTCTGTAAGATAAACATAGAGAAACAGCAGGAAGACAAGAAAGGAGTGAATTCCTTTGAGGTGAACTGCCTGTTGCTTGGGTACAGAATTCAGAATACACTGTTTTTAATGTCCTTCACCTGAAAGTTTGTGGTCTAGAGATTTAGAAACATTGCTTTCTACACACAGAAGACTCTCTGAGTTTATCTTTAAATCTCATGGCTTACTTGAAAAAAGTTAAATTTTTCTTATTAGAAGGTATGGTGATGATGTTTTAAAATTTTGCTTGGAAGAATTGTCTGTCTAGAATTGAAAAAGGTATTTGAAAAGCCATAAGTTTATTTTATGTTTATTTTCTAAGTAATTTGGCTACCACTGTTCAAATGTCTAAATGTTTCCACTAGAACTAGTTATTATTTCTTTGTCCTGAACTTTAAAAATGGTGCGGGGAGGAAGGAGGCTAACTTGAAGTTTTAATCCTAGTGAGTTAAAATAATGTATAAGAAAAAGACATACCCACAGAACTGGAGGGAATACAAACTTTTACTTTATGAAAATAATCCTTTCAGCAGCAGCTCTGGCACATGATTATTCAACCCAAATATTTGAAATGATGGGGATCTTCTCATATTTGAAGGCAGTCCCACCACTGTGGAATAGCACTCATAATTTAGAAAGATCATTTGCGTGGGAATAAGAAGACATATTTCCACATCTGGGCCATGTCTCTTTAAGAATTTCAAGCCTAACTTATTCTATCCTTAAGCTATTTGTTCCAATTTAGAGATACAAATACACGTCACTTTTTAAAAAGATCACTTTCAACCATAGGTAAGAATGAAATGAGCCCCATTTCTGGACTTTGCATGGCATCTCAGCTGCCATTGCCCATCGTCCCAGTTTTAACAAGAGGATATAGCTGGATCTTATTTACAGATGGCACACCTTCAATAATGTCAGAGTATCATCAAAGTTTAGGATGAGAAGGACCCATGAGACCCATGAGAGATCATTGTCATGATCAGTCAGGAAAAGAGGAACCAACTAATCATTGAGAATTTCATGCAGGAAATTGGAGGAAAAAAAAAACTAGTAGTGGAAAGACAAAAAAAAAAAAAAAAGTAAAAAGGAGACATTGAGACAACACAAAGGTATAGTAATTGTAGGAAACAACAGTGGACTTCAAGACTGGAGGAGCAAAGGGGAAAGAATCTAGAAGCTTCTGTGAGGAACTACTGAACTGAGACCCAGACTTCTGAGGATACTACCTGGATGTAGCTGCTTTCTCTGAGGGAGTTGCATGAGGCTGGTCTGGAAGTGAAAGAAAAAACCAAAAACAGAAAAGGAGCCTAGAACCACTTGTCAAAGCTTGGTGAAATATGGTTCAGATTCAGCTGATAGGACCAGCAAGCAAGTAGGAAGGAGGAAGTCCTTTCTCCCCTACTGTGTCTTATTTTCCCTCTGAGACTCCATGTCAGCAGAGCTCCATAGGCTCTGGCAAAATAAAGTGTGGTTTGTGGATCCTCAACCCAGGCTCACAGTGAGCACAAGAGGTGGGTTTGGTAGCTTGTTGTCTAGCACTTGGTCTCCTTCCCCTACTTTTTCCACCTGAGATCTGAGATTCAAAGGATGTAAGAGAGCTGTCTAGGCCTTCACATAACAGTAGTACTACCAGTGCTAGCGGGTAAAAACACAATGATAATTAAAAACATACTTTTGTAGAATAAAAAACTGTCAACTCTGAGTCTGTTTAGATGGCAAAAAATTTTAGAGATACTACATATATTTAGATAAGACATTTTCAAAATGTGTTTTGACTTATAAAAAGTCATACTAATTATAGCAATTTGGGGAAGTTAATTAATTACCAAGCTATAGAATTATAATTATGTATGCTAATATTGAGGGTCAGATCAACTTAGTTGTTTTAATTATAACACCAAGCCCATCTTCGTTGCTTTAATCACCAAGCCCTGGTTATATCAGCATATTCTTCATTGTTTGTTGCTTGTGTGATGTATCCATACACGAAACTCAGAAAGTATTAGCAAAACATTATCTGTCAGTGTCCTAATAGATGCAAGAAAATGAAAACCTTTGGAGTTATTAGGACAAATATAAAATGAGATGCTAAGCCAGCTCAAAAAATAATATTTATGATCAAATTGCTGACTATATCCTAAGGAATTCAGAAAATTGCTTACATGGCTTAAGATTACCTTAAAACATGTATGGATAGTCTAATAGAGGCAGAAAAGCAAACCCATGGAATTTTGAATCGAAGCCTTATCACTTCCAAGGTGATCTTGACTTTAGTTTCCTACTTTTTACATGGAGAGAGGAAGGTTTGTTCATTTATTCAACAAATACTCACGTACACCTACCACGTGCCCAGCATTGCTCTAAGGGTTATGAACCAATGCATCCATGTACACTCCATGAGTTATCCATTGTAGTGCAGAAAGACATAAAATAAGTACATAAATATATAAAATGTTTGATGGAAGAATTAATGTGAAATCAAATAAAGCAGCATAGGTGAATGATGACAGGAATCCTTACTGTAGAGTAGATAGAGAAGTCCATCATAAGAGGAGGTGAGAGCCTTGTGGAAGATAGAAATGCTTTCCAGATAGTTGAGAAACAGATGTACAGTGGAACAGTCTTAGCAATTATAGTATGTATCAAGAGGGTGTCTGGTGCCATATGAGGTCAGAGAGATATGGGGAAGGGGAGAAGGAATAGGAACAGCTACTGAAGGGCATTGTACCTTTAAGAATTAATTACAAAGTTTTGTGCAGAGGACTGATGTGATCTGAATTTTTCTAAAAGAATCACTGTTGGTGGAGAAAGCCATTTAGCCTAATCTATAGAAATACACATAAGGTATCAAACAAAATGAAGAGATGGAGAAATTTACCCTTAATGATGGATCAAAACAAAACTTCAGTGGTCTTAACTAGAGCAATTAGGCAAGAAAAATAAACAAAAGCAATTCAAACTGGAATTGAGGAAGTAAAACTCTCATTATTTGTAGATGACTTGATTATATATATTGAAAACTCTAAGAACTCTGTAAAGAAATTACTAGAACTAATCAACAAATGAAGGAAAGTGGCAGGTTGCAAAATCAATGCACAAAAATTCATCGTGTTCTTACATGCAAACAACACATTAGAAGAAAATGAAATCAAGAAAATCACACTGTTTAAAATAGAAGTAAAAATAATCCAATATTTTGTAATATACTTAACAAAGAAAGTGAAAGACCTGTACAATGAAAACTACTAGTCTTTCTTAAAAAAATTAAAAGAGGATACAAAATGATGGAAAGACATTCCCTGCTCATGGTTGGGAAGAACTAACATCATTGCAATGGTCATCTTACCTAAAGCAATATGCAGTTTTAATGTAATCCCCATTAAAATTCCTTGGATTTATTTCCAGGAAATAGAACAAAAAATATTGAAATTTGTATGGAACAACAAAAGACATCGAATACCCAAAGCAATTTTAAGAAGAAGAATAAATCAATAGGGATTGCACTCCCAGATATTGAACTATACTACAAAATAATAATGATCAAAACCGTATGGTACTGGAATAATAGCAAAGGCATAGACCAGTGGAATAGAATTGAATCACCAGAAACTGACCCACTCACATATAGTCAGTTAATCTATGAAAAAGGAGCCAAAAGCATACGATGGAAAAAGGAAAATCCTTTTAATAAATGATGTTGGGATAACTGAACAGCCACATACAAAACAATTAAACTAGACCACTCTCTAACACCATTCACAAAAATTAACTCAAAGTGGACTAGAGACTTGGACATAAGTTTGTAACTACAAAATTCTTAGAAGACAACATAGGAAAGATATTCCATGACATCAACCTTAGGGAGGAGGATCTTCGGGCACTCAACTCCAGCATCATGGTAAACAAAAACAAAAATAAACAACTGGGACTATGTCAAACTAAAAACCTTCTTCATAGCAAAAGAAAACATCACTAAAACCAAAAGGCAACCTACTAACTGGGAGAAAATATCTGCATTTCATATTTCTGATGAAGGTTTAATATCTAAATTATACAAAGAACTCATAAAACTCAATAACAGAAAAATAGGCAATCCAATAAAAAAAAAAGGGAGGAGTAATTGGAGAGACATTTTTCCAAAAAAGATGTACAGATGGTCAACAGGCCCATGAAAAGATGTTCCTTCTCCCTGGTTCTCAGGGAAATGCAAAGAACAGCTATCATCTTACACCTGAGAGATTAACTATTACCCAAAAGTCTGGAAATAACAAATGTTGGTGAGGATGTGGAGAAAAGGGAACACTTTTACACTGTTGGTGGGAATGTAAATTGGTGCAACTCCAAATGGAAAACAGTGAGTTTTCTCAAAAAGTTGAAGATGGAAATCCCATATGATCCAGTCATCCCACTTTTGGGTTTTTATCCAAAAGATACAAAAACACTCATTCTTAGAGATTTATGCACCCCCATGTTTACTGCAGCCCTATTCACAATAGCTAAGAACTGGAAACTACCTAAGTGCTGAACTTCAGATGAATGGATCAAGAAGATGTGGTACATTTATACAATTAAAAGAGATGAGGGATTTACAGGGGATTATACTAAGTGAGATAAATCAAAAGAAGAAAGATACCTCACTCATAGGTGGAATGAAGGAACAGATGAAACAAAACCAGTCCCTGGACATTTACAACAAAACTGAGGTTACTAATAGGGAATGGAATGGGAGGGTGGGGATGGTAGAGAGAAATGGTGGTGGAACCCACTGGACAATAAAGAACACTTGATGATTTGGTGGAGGACAGGGTGTGTTGACATATATATGAGGGATGGAGAACCTTTGCATGTAAGTTTATTTTAATGTATAAAAATAAAAATAATTAATAAAAAAACTGTAGAGAAGAATTGTAATTTAACGTAAGTAAACTAACTGAAAGGGATTTCAAAGCAACAGACTTGGTGATGCTCACTGAAATTAGAAAAATGGAGGAGCAAAATAAAATCCACAACAAAGACATAGGAAATATGAGAAAGTTCTAAACAGATTCATAGAGCTAGAAGTAACCTAAGTGCCCATTGATAGATACGTGGATAAATATGTAGTATATATACACAATAGAATACTACTCGGTCATATATAGATAGGTAGATAGGTAGATAGATATTGATAGATAGATATAGATATAGATACATATGTAGAATGGATAGAGAAGTCCATATTAAGGGGAGGTGAGAGCCATGTGGAAGAGAGAAATGCTTCCCAAAACTTGAGAATCAGATGTACAGTGGAACACGTTTAGCAAAATTGCAATATATATATAATGATATATAGCAGTGTATATATGTGTGTATATATATATGACTGAATAGTATTGCACTGTATGTATGTATGTTTGTATATATATCTATCTATATATAGATATAGATATAGATATAGACATAGATCATCACTATACATGTTTTCACTTGTGTATCAATGGGCACTTAATTGTTATATGTATATGAAATCCTGAAACTGTCATTTTCAAGATGGGTAGGCCTACAGGGAATTATGTAGTCAGAAAGAGAAAATCAGAAGGAGAAAGGCAAACATCCCTGTGATTTCACTCATGTATGGTATATATAGAAACCAAACAAACAAACTAACCAAATCAAACTGAAATAGGATTTTTAGTTTATAGGATCAAACTAGTAGTTGCCAGATGGGAAGGAGGAGGGTGGATACATTGGATAAAAGGGGTCAGTTATATGGTGAGGTATAGAATTGGACTGTTATTGATTTATTGATTTATGGAAATGTGCACCATAAACCTATACAGTGTTGTAATGCAATGTCCTTCAATAATATTTTTTAATATTACAAAATAAATAGAAATAAAGGAATCATTATTGGTGGAGGATAGACTGAGGCACCAACAGAGGAGGCAATGAGACCATTTAGGACTCTGTTACTGTAATCCTGGTAAAAAATTATGATAGCTTGGAAAAGGGTGTAAGATGTGGAGATGTTGGGAAGTGGTTGAATTCAGGACAAACCAACAAAATTGCTATTATACAGTGAGAGGAGGAGTGGAAAGTAATTCTAAAGTTCTGACCTGAGCAACAAGAAGAGTAGAGATTCTGCTATTGAGATTGTGACAATAGAAACAACTGTGTAATCATGGCATGTCTGTTTTGAGAGATCCAATCAGTAATAAATATTATTTAAATCAAATGAGTGTGTTCTTGACACCGAATAGATGTTCAGCCAAGCTTAGTCCTCTTCCCTACCTTTATGTCAATTCTTTTTTTAATCTGTTCTTGTTCTCAGAATGTATTTATGCACTACCCACACACTGCCCTTTTCATTCACTACTTTTACACAGATCAATATATAGTCAGAATGGTTCCACAACAGTGGGTCAGCTAAACCTCACCCAGAAAAGCTTCCAACATACTGAATCAACAGACATGGATAAATAACATTTTTAAAGAAAAAAAATTTCATCCCAAAATGATATGAATAACAATCCTTCTACTTCCTCAAAGTACTTGAAGTGCTTTAGTGCCCTGAAAGTTTTCCTTATGTTAGTTGTTTTTAACAGAAATTTTACACTATTTTGTAAGCATTTTTTCTTAGACTTTCTGAAGAATGGTTAAGAAATAAAAAGTTATCCCAAATCTATAAAAATGCTTATTCATATCTATTTCTAATTATTTTCTTCCATTGTCAACAATTGTGGGACATAAAATTAAAACAAGATAAATAATAAAAATATCAATGCACGTGTGTTAGATATAACAGCAAAGAATAACCACATATAAACAGAAGCATGCAGTCTATATAGAAAAGAAATGCTTGGTTCTTTAAAATTCTTATGCAGATTAATTTGAAATGTCAGTATTCAGTGCACATCTCTCTATACTCTTAAGAATAATCAGCATTTAATTTATGAGTGTTTTTAGTTGGAAATATTCTGCTGCTTAAAATTCAGTTCAATCCCCTTGTTTGAATTGAAGAATACTTACATTTGTGTTTTTCTCAAAGCCCTCCCCTGTGGCCAACTTCCCATAATTAATAAAATCTTTAATCCAAAGTAGAATGCAGCCCCCACTGCTTCCCCACCCCAGCCCAGGGCCAAATAACACAGAATAAAGCCCAGGGACAACATATTTACTCCATGATTGCTGCTCTTCTGTCCCCAGAGGACGTCAACTTTGTGTGTGTCTGTGTGTGTCTTTATGTGGCCAAGAAGCAACTGAGGGCACAACAGACCTGCTTATCTTCAAGTGCTATGTGCCTTGGATGTGTTCATTAGATTATTCTCCAGCAGAAAGAACACAGCTTTGCCAAGGAAGCACAGGGGCAAACAAGGACCTCTTTCTCACTTGGCAAGAAGGGCCATTGGCTGGAACAAACAAGCCCTTGGGTGTGTCTCAGATTTGTGACTCATGGCACTTAGTACTAAATTCTGATATGATAGGAACTTCTTCAGGTTCCTTTAGGCAGAGTGTGAAAAGCATAGTCTGAGCAAATATGCCAACATTTAGTGTAAAATGCAACAAAGAAATTGGCATTGGCTAGGAAAAGCCTACCATTGACCAGACAGTATTTGGTTCACGTTTCCAAGTATAAGATTCATTAACTCATGACCAGGGAATCCTTTATCCCCAGGAAGAATCTACTTAATACTTTTCTCTAAGTTTAATCCTGTAAACCAAGTTGCTGAAAGCAAGTAGAAAGATTTACCCAGGTGTCATTATCAAGGTCATTATTAGCAGTTTTAATTTCTGATACCCAGTTCATTTTCCAGCTGAGATAAGCCTGTTCTTTGACTTAAGAAAGAAAATTGGTTTTGACTGGTATGTTTTTGAATTTCAGGAATAGTTGCTGTTCTCTTCTGCGGAGTCACACAGGCACATTATACCTACAACAATCTGTCATCGGATTCCAAAATGAGAACCAAACAGGTAAAAGATAAAACTCACCATAGGAGTTGTCTCTTTTCTCCATGGAATGCTTATGTTGTAGTTGTGACAGGACGCTTGGAAAAACTTCATCAGTAAAGGAGGAAAGTAAGCTTAAAGGTTCATTATAGGTTGTATATTTATAGATTTTTTTAACAATTCTCTTAGCAAGCAAAAATGCGTTATAATAGTCTCTCCCTCTTGAGAAATGTGCAACACAGACTGTCAGTCTCGAAGAAAGGCCTATTGTGGATAATAATTCACAGTCACTTACAACTAAAAACATTATAAAGCATGGAAGATTGGGTAGTTATATTATAAAGAGAAGGAAATGAAGAATAAGGAAATGATGTTCGGTCTCTAATTGGGTGATTTTGCTTCCAAGTAAACTCAACTGCCAGTTGTCACACCAGCAGAATGTATCTCCCACATGCCAAGAAGGCAGCTGTTTGAGGATTTGCACATGAACATGCATACACATTTGCTGCACAGCC
The DNA here is from genome assembly GCA_004363575.1 of Solenodon paradoxus. NCBI lineage: Eukaryota > Metazoa > Chordata > Mammalia > Eulipotyphla > Solenodontidae > Solenodon > Solenodon paradoxus. The sequence continues at coordinate 1,466,845 of RJWH01000092.1, forward strand.
ACTCAGCCGCTGTGTGCTAGGAACGAACGGACAGGTAGTATATGACCATGCCTTCAAGAGGTTCACTATCTAGTCTGTTGGTGATAAAGATGTGTAATGAGCAAATAGTTACCACAGTGTGACAAGGACTGTGACAGAAAGCTGTATAGAGTATTTAGGAGCATACAGAAGGACATCCCCCCATAGTAAGGAATGAGAAGGTGAGGAAAAACTTTCCAGAGATGAAGTCTGAACTGGAGATGTAAACACAAATAGAAGTTAATTAGGTAAAAGTGTAAGATCTAGTGGAGAAGTTAGCAGGAAGGGCATTTGAAGCTGTTTGGTTGTAGCACAGACAAAAGATCTTACTGAAGCAATGTAAATAGTTCTGTGTGGCTAGTAAGTGGGTTTTAGGTTGAAGCAAGTTGGACACAGTAAGGAATGAGACTACAGATAAAGCCAGAGAGTAGCCTTTAAAAGAACTTCTAGACCTTGTAAAGGAGTTTAGACTTTATCCTAAAGGTAATAGAGAGTAGGTGAAATAACAGAAATTTAATGTTCACAATTCTGGAGGCTACAAGACATGTCAAGTTATCTGCAGAATTAGTTCCTTCTGAGGGCTGTGATGGAGAATCTTTTCTATGTCCCTCTCTTAGCTTCTGGTTCTTTTTTATGACAATCTTTAAAGGTCTTTGTTCTATAGACTCATCACCCTGATGTCTGCCTTCAGGTTCACAGTGAGTTTTTTCTATGGACATAGAGACTGTTCTTTCTATTGGAACACCGGTCTTAGCAGTCTTTTATATTAGAGTTTACTGTACCCCAGTGTGACCTCATCTTAACTCATCTAATTACATTTCCAGTGACCCTATTTTCAAATTAGTTCATATTCTAAGGACTGAGAGTTAGAACTCAAACACTGGAGTTTGGGGGAGCACCATTCATTCCATAACAAGTCACTGAAGTACGTTGAGAAGAGTAATTGTAGATAACTGTAGTTCCACTTTAGAAATAGCTCTCTGACAGACAAGAGGAGCATTGATCAAATGGCACATGTATCCACTATATTTTCTGTGCAACAACAGCACAACCCTAATGGCATATACAGCAAATGTTTATTTATCATTCATCTGCTGGGTTCAAATTCTATTGAGTTAAGTTGGACTGGGTGGTTCTGCTTGCCTCAACTGAGCGAATTCATGTGTCTGTAGGTTGTTGGGACTCGACTCTAGGACAGACTTAAATGCCGTACTGTCTACCTGTCACTGTTTTCTTGGCAGAAGAACTAGCCCTAGTGTGCAAGTTTATCTGATCCCCTGCTTGAAAGACATTTTCTGAATTTCATGTTGGCCAACAAAATCACATGACTGAGCCCACAGTCAAAAGGCCAGCCAGCCTACCCCACAGTGTACTGCAAAGTTATTTGGCAAGCTGAATAGATATGGACAATGATGAATTGGGCAAAATTATTGCAGTCTACCCCAAACTTCAAATGAAGGTTGAGAGGTTCCTCTGATAACCCCAATAGTGGTGAGGCCAATTGTGGGGGTAGTGGAGTAGAGAAAGCCAAGGTGACATTTAAACAAAATCTGTAATTGACCAGAAATTCCTAAAGAGCAAGTATGAAGAGTTATCTTAGTACTCTTCAAAATGGCTGTTTTTCATCCCTCTTTCTTGATCATGCTTCATATCCACTGCATTTGACCTTCCCCCCACTTACCCAGGGACTTTACAGTGCATCCCTTCCCTTCTGCCCATCAGAGTCATCATAAGATGCAATTATAGAAATTGTACTGACCTCAGATTTTAAAGAATGAAAACAAAACCAAACCTGATTCCAGTATCTAGATACCTCCAATATGCAGTCTTCTAGGATCTTTTTACTTAAAGAAACTACTTGCATTCTCTCAGGTTTAAAAGGAAGTGTCTTGGGCTGTTTTGTCCCGGCCTTGTCTGGTTCTCTAAGCATTTGTATTCTGGGAAGATGAACTCTGTTTAGGGACTTGCACTTTTAAATCATGCTATCTAGGCTTCTCAGCAGAACTTCAAAGATAACTCAACTCCTGGCAAGACAGCAGCCCAGCACCTAGGGGAGACAAAGCCAAAATCAGTGCCCCACAGCCTTCTGTTCTTCCTCTGAATGGCTTGACAAGTGTTCCCTGATGGACTGCCAGCATCCATTTTTACAGCACTCTCCTTTAAGGAAGGAGATTTTTACAAGTTTATTCTTTAACATACAGCTAATGGCATCCCTCTATCTTTGTTCCCCCTCTACTACCTGGTTCATAGTAGGAACTTAAAGAATATTAATTTCCCTCCCTTCCCTTTTCTTCATATACCTCTTCTCACTTATTTCATTTCAGAATATGTCATTTTCTACTTATTTTTTATCTCATAATATATGCATATATGTCAGTATCATATATGCTTATTTACACATGTACATATATGTGTATGTATACATAATATATATACACTGGATTCACAGGTCTAAAAAAAATTGCATCAAACTTTTTAATTAACTTCACAGACCAGAGATCCTTGGTCACATCTGTACCAGTATAGCCAGCAGAGTCAAAGTCTGTATGGGAAAGAAATTACAAATTGTAAAGAAAAGCCAAGGCACATATTATAGAAGTTGCCACTACTTCCTCTGTGAAATTGGGAAAAGTTTGGAAAGTATTCTGTGATGACGCGTTACAGAACACAGGATCTTTCTGCACTTCCCCACACCGTGTTCACTGTCCATGGGAGAAGTCGCAATAATACAACCTCCTTGCCTCTCCCCAGGACTATTTGATGGGAGAAATGGAAATCAATTAGTGTAGTCGAGGGAAAAAATTGAAAATCAGCTTTGTGTTAAAAGTCCAAATGTGGGCAGACCCTGGTGGAGTAGGACTTTGGCATAGTCCCAAGGTCCCAGGTTCCTGTCCTGGAATTGGCAGGAATGACCAAGATGAACAACTAAATAAAATAAAGTGCTTCTTCCTTCTATCTCTTCTTGTCTGCCTGGCTCTGCTCACCTTCATTCTGTCCATACCTCTCCTTTAAAAAAACATTCTAAAGGTGTTATGACTTACAAAGGTATTTTATTCATGAACTCTGAATGTCCAACTAATCAAATGGCTACATCAGTATACAAAAATTTTGAGAATTATATATACATTATAGCTTCAAGAATTTTAATGCCTTTTAAATAGAGTTTTCACTTTAAAATGTTTCATAACTAAAAATGACCATCTAAATATAGGTGAACTGATATTTACTCTGACCAATGAGAAAGTAGGTAGCATCACTTTATGTTAAGCACAAAGCAACATAATACACTCTGGTGCTGTGATCCACCATGAAGATTTATATTTTCATAGCAAAACATTCTATTAAAGAGTATGTGAACATACAGAACATCCCCTTTCCCTAAACTAGAAGTGGTTCACTTGATTTAGGTTATACACATCTAATCCTAGAGACACACAGACAGACAAGCATTGCAGCCCTGACTCTGACCCTAGAAACTCAGAATTGCTAGAGGTTAACAAAATGGATAACAGGGTACAGTGGTCTGAGAGTTTAGAGATTTTATTCTGATCTATCCAAAAGACCCTATGATCTCACTCATAGGCATCCCAACCTACCTCCCAAACCCTCAGGCAGACCTGAGAGCTGGTAATCTGGTCCAAACTCCAGGGTGTTTCAATCCTCTATTTTTGCCTCACTTGAGGCTGACCTGTAAAAACCATGTCCTTCCACACTATTCCTTTTAATTAGAATTTCTCTTCCCCTTCACATAATTTTCATCTAAAAATTATTTCTAATAGATATGCGTGAATATATAATATCATTTAAGTGACTAACATTTGTTATACAGTAACATGTACAAACTACTTATCTCATTTACTTTCTACTTGTCTTCATATCTAAGAGGTAGCTCTTTTTATTATCACTGATTACTTTCATTCATTCAACTAATATTTTTCAAGAGCCTACTTTGTGCCAGCCACAGTTCAAAATTCTGGGATATAAGAGTGAACAAAAAATAATTTCTAGTAAAGGAGACTTATAGTAATCAGAGCAAAGAAATATAATAGAGAAACCACTCATAGTAAGTCATAAAGCCAATAATAAAAGCAGAGACAAGAGCTAGGAGTTAATGTGTTTAAGGGGAGTAAGGATGGCAGTTTTAGGTAGGGTGCCCAGGGAAAGCTTCAATGGGAAGGTGATAGTCAAAGAAGTAAAGGAGGTTGCTATATGGATATTTGGGGCAAAGCTGTCTATAAATTTGGATGACCGATACAGAGGCCCCCTGGGGCAGGGAGAGCAATGTGACTGAGGTGGTGGGAACCAGAGTGTAGGATGAGAGACAGTATTAGAGTAATGGCAAGGGATGAGTCATGGAGAGTCTGAATAAAGAAAAACTAGAAGCTTAATACAGTCATGACATGAGATAATTTAAATTTTGAAAGAATGGAGGTGCCCATTATTTTCTGGGGAAGACTGAAAGATCAAAAGTTTGGGGGACAATTAGGATTCAGGTGTTGACTTATAACTTAATAAAGTGGAGCTGTTGAATAGCCACTTGGATATAGAATGCTGGAATTTGGGAGAGAGATCTAGGCTAGAAGTAAACTTTGGAAGTCATTAACATAAAGATGATATTGAAAACATGTTATCTTTAAGGAAGCAATGAAAGAGATGTCTAAAAACTGAGTCTGAGGTACTCTAATGCTGAGAGTTCAGAACCAGCAAAAGGTACTGAGAAATAGTAAACAGCAAGGAGAAGGAAAACTAAGACAGTAGGATCTTCTAAAAGTCAAATGAAATAGAAACATGATAAATTGTGCCAAATGCCGCCAAAGAATGAAGAAAGATGAAGAGCATGAATGTCATTGACAAATAACATTGATAAGAACCATGTTGTTGGAGTTGCAGATGGAAGTCTGATTATAATGAGTTCAAGAGAGAGTGGAAGAAAGATGTTGGAAACCATCATGTTCATATACAGAACTTTCAAAGGAGTTTTGCTGTGAAGGGGAGCAAAGAATGAGATGATAGCTGGAGTAGAAGTGAGGCCAAAGAAAAATCTCTTTAAGGTGGGAGAAATAGCAGTACTTAGTATACTAATGGGAATAATAGAGAAAATAGATGACAGTGTTATACAGTTTGTTTGGACTTAAACTTCTCTTTATTGAAGGAACATTTTATAGGTTTAAAGTGTACATCATCATAAATCAACATCTATAGACTATATCACACTGTAAGCATTCAATCTTATCTGAACGTAAGATTTTTTAACTTCATAGTTAAAATTATTTTACTTCTTATTAAACATTCTTTTATTACAAGATAGATGGTAGCAGTTGTGGGTCCTGGCATAATTTAGTCAGTAAACCGTGAGTGGGTAGATAGAATGAATGAATGAATGAGTGAGTGAATTTTTAGTTGTCTTCATTATACTTTCAGCTGATTCAGATAGTTTTTTATCTTATATTTAATTCTAACATCTTTGAAAAATCTACCAATGTCAGTGGACATAGATATTTTCATGTAGTTATTTCTGAACAGCCAGTTTCTTTGTCTAGCATTTATGGGCAATGACATCTTCATTACAGCACATTCTTTCCAGAGGCTTTTTATTTCCATGCCCCCACCCCAATATTATATTTTGAGTATTTATCACTACTAAATGGAAAGCAGCAAGGAAAATCTAAATTTAAATTTCTGATAAGGAAAAAAGGGGGCAATGAGAGTCAATCTGGATGTACTGTCCATGACTTTGTAAGAAAATTCTCAAGAAAAGGATCCAGAATGTAGGAGAGGCCAGATAATGTGGTGGAAAGTACTCTTGACAGAGCCCAGAAAGCTGGGCTTTGATCCCCATCTCTATGACTAATAATGGGGCCTTGGATTAATTTAATACCTGTGAGTTTCCATTTTCTCATCTATAAAATGCATCATTGAACTATATTACTGGGTTTAAGAATCATGCTCTAAACCTAATATTCTGTGACTTGACATGGAACATAAGATAACATGTCTGGTTCTATCTCCCAGACTGAGATTAGGGAGGGATCACTTGCTTACAGACTATAATGCATACTAATGAAAAAAGGGATCAGAGTTTGCTATTAATAATGAGGACAAATCATTTGTAGACCCTTTAAATAGGTTGCTACACCAAATCCAAGAATGAGGCAAACAAAAAATTAAGTCCATGGTTCATAATGGAGCAAAAAGTTTTACGCTGAGGGCTGCATATTTTTTCCTGGAAAAACTCTTTGCTTCTAAGTGAATGGTTGCAATGACTTTTAGGCACAGAAATGATAGTAATTGTATTTGTGTCTTACAAATACAATGATGATAATATCGTGGAGGAAATGATAGCAATCATGATATGAATGTCAATGATCACTGCGCTTCTTTTTGACCAACTACTTACAGGTATAACATGTAGATGTATCCTAATCATCTGTGGATCTTTATGTATTTTTGTCTTATCTAACCTCTTAGGATATTGTGTTCAATGGGAAAAGTTTATGGAAATTAGCATTTGGCTTTGCCTCAAACTGAGTTCATTAATTCTTGATGAATAAATGAATGAATGAATGATAACCATTAACATTCTAAGATAAAAATTAGAGAAAACAATATATGCAAATTAATGGGTTTATTTAATTTTGATATGATGCATTCATTTAAATGTGATGATTTGAATGCATAAAGCAAATGTCTATGGTAAGCCTGAGATTTTGAAAAGAAGATCAAGTACAATTTCATTACTTTTGAGTTAACTGCAGTTTCCTCTGCCTTATTGATTTGCATTATAGTGGTTTTTGATTATGGTTTTGTGAAATTTTCTCCGACACTTTTAACAAAAGCAGGCAGTTTTCATCCCAGTTACCTGTTCCAGGGCACAGTGGAGAGAAAATGTCGAAGGCAACAATGGCCCTGCCTCCCTGGCTTCTCAGAAATGAAATCAAAGATATCTTCATAAAGCATAGAATTGCCTTTAAAAAAACACTCTAATTACTTTCTTTTGTCAAGATTTCTACCACTTTTCTTCTTTGCTTCATTCAAAGTATCTTTAAAAATACCATCCTAGAAGGGCTGAATTTATAAATGATGGCAAAGTATTTAAATTTCTCCTTAGCTAAGCTTGTGATTCTCTTCAATGAAACTCATTATATTGTATAAAGGACATTTAGTAGTTCAGCTAATAAGTGGTCTCTTTTAAATGCTAATAAGAGGAGAGCTCCCACATCATGGCAAGAACCCCTAATGAAGAAGCCTTCTCCACAACCAATGTGCATTATAGTAGGGGCCACCGATGACCAGATGGCACACTCAACAATAGGTACCTTCTCCATACTAATGCCAGATACGGGGACCCAGTTTGGAAAAAAGATGAGACATAAACCACGTTCTTCCCTGAAAATTCTTTATTTAAATTTTTTTCTCTGATAAAGCTACAATTGCATGATAACTTCTCAACTAAATCTTAGTTACTCTAAGAAGTTCAGAGATAGATAGGATTATAAACTTATAAACCCATAATTTTATTGCTGGAAACTGAAGTCCAAAGATGAGTGATAGAGTCTGTTCTCTAACCCAGGAGTCAAACTGTAGTTAAACCAGAAATTGAGAGATATGCACTGCACATAAAAAAGTACTCAGCTATTAAAGCATCTTTTAGTATCCATTTCTATGTAACAAATTACTCCAAAAATTAGCAGTTAAAACAATGTTTTATTTCATATAGTTTTTGAGGACTCAGTCCAGGAATCTGTGTAGTTCTATTCAGGGTCTCATGTGGTTATGGCCAAACTGTGGCCAGGTATGAAGTGTCTGAAGACTTGATTGGGCCCACAGGGAAGGATTCACTTCAGGATGGCTCATTCACATGGCTAACAACAAAAGGCCTCAGTTCTTCAATGAGTATCTTCCATAAGATTACTTAGGTTTGTTCATGATGCGAAAGCATACTTTTCTCCAGAGAAAGCAAAACGAGAAAGACAGAGAGAGAGAGACAGAGACAGACAGAGAGAGAGAGAGAGAGAGGAAGCACTACCTTTTATTAACTAGTCTTTGAAGTCATACTTTGTCATGTCTGCCATATTTTCTGTTGTTAGAGAGGAGTATCAAAGAATGTGGACATATTTTAAAATTACCCCTGTCATTTTTGAAGTAATTGTTTGGTAATAGTTTCTATTTCTTATATTGTTGAGTATTTAGGTATTTTTACTCCACTAGTCAACTTTACTTTTCTTATTTACTCCAGATTATCAAAAATTTTAATAACAATTATTGTCAAATACTATATTATAGCAAGTATTATAGATATATGTTTCATATAATTTATCCCAATTAATAGGCACCCCAAAAGCTATAAGGTAAATACTATTATTAGTCAGATTTTACAAGTATTAGAGAAGTTAAAAGATCACAAAAAATAGAATTGTGCATCTTAACCCATTATTGTTTTTAATGTATTTTCATATATTTATTTGATTACAGATCTTATCATGTAGAAAATAGTGTTATATATTTTCATCTTTCTTAAGTTTATGAAACTGTACATTATACTGATCATTTTAACAAACAGTACTTTATATTCATTTATTCATTCTAATATTGTTTTCTCTAATTTATTTTTTTCCCTTCATCTCAATCATTCTTTCTCTCCTTGGGCTGCTCTTCTCTATCCCTGTCCCCTTTAATGGAGGAAAATAAATCCAAGTGGCCTTGTCCCTGCTGACCACTACTCTCCTTTGTTCTTCTTTTCTTTTTCAGTTTTAATAGTAGACCATAATACGTAGAACGAGAAACCTATTCTTTTTTCACCAAGGTGAAAATGATGAGACTCTTCTATCCTGTTCACCTCTATCTTGTGACAGAAATTTTATTTTATTTTGCCTCTTTTTGATTTTCTCTTTCATCAGGACTCACCACTACCCCATGAAGTTAAGAGTAACAAAATATTATCACTATTGTTGTTTTCTTCTGTTTTTCATCATCATCATAAAAGGTTCTGTACATAAGTCATCTACTAGAAATGAACTTTACTTCTACCAAACAGGCAATATCTCTGTGGCCCATATTAATTCACCTTTAAATATCTTGCCAACAAGTTTCCAAAGACTTGTCTTTTTTTTTTCCTAAAATTGAAAATTTTCTTGCTGCCTTAAACTTCAAATTAAATTGATAAATTTAAATGCATTGAACAATTTAAATACAATGTAAACAATGGAAGTTGGACAATTTAAAAACAACCATATCAGTATTTAGTCACATAAAATGCTAAGTTTATTTGCAAAGTTCCTGAGAGAAAAATTTGACCACATCCAGCAACCTCTCCTGCCAAATGAGAAAATAGATAAAGTTTGATGCATTTTAATTAGCCAAGAAAGACTTATTAAGTCGATATTTAAAGGTACTTTCTGGTGAACCATTCCTTTACAAGAAGTTGAAATGCCTGTGCTATATTGACTAAAAAGGTCATGATTCCTGGAACTTCTTAGACTTTGTTCATGGAAGCTTAATGGTCAGTGATCTTAGCAATTTAGTACCTGCTGGAATAAATGGATCAACAAACTTTTGTAATCTAACCTCTTGACTTGCGTGCTTTTTCTTCACCGTAGCAGCTCATTACATGTAGGCTCAATCTTTTTAATTTCGGTTACTGATTCAGCAGAAGCCAGGACAAACAATAACTGTCATAATCAGAATGTCACCAACTGTGTATTGTTTATATTGTTGTAAATATTGTGAACAGTGGTCAACATTTTATATTCCTTTATGAAAAAAAAAAGAAACTGTAATACTTCATTCAGCATTTTCTAAAATTTGTTTTTATTAATTTTCAAAAAAAAATACTTAGTTGTACTCTACTATGTAGAACCTCAGCTTCTGACCCTAAAAGATGGATGATTCTCTCCCTCTCTCTCCCTCCCTCCCCACCTTCCCTAACTCTCCTCTCATTCCTTTCACCTTTGGAAAATTATAAAAACATCATTAATTTGTGAATATCAGCAGGTAAATATATATGATTCATGTCTTCTATGTATGGGTCTGATTCAGTGCATAATGAAAAAATTTATCCAGTAAGCTTTCAAAAGAGATCAGCTAGCTTGGTTCCCACTTTGATGACATTCAAGACAGATGGTTGCTGACAACTATCTTAAAATTTCTAAGGATAGTAATGGCATAGCCCCCTGAATTACCCACTACAGTTTTATCACCCTGCTTGATAGGTGCAGGTATGAAGGACTTTAGTCTTATAATGGCATTTTGGTGTGATAAATAAAAATGATTATAATTTTTCTACTCATTTAATTAAATTTTATTGATACAGCACAGAAAACATAAAGACTGAATGCGTGTACCTGAGTGTGTGTTTGTAAAAATTGTTGCCAAATTTAAGGATGTCATTTCCTTGATGGTTTTGAAAGATGCAGCAAATGGGTTTAATAAAATGTTTAGTTTCTGTGTTCTTCCTTCAGAAGAGAAATTGAATTGCTCTGGAGGCACAGTTCAAAAATCCAAGAAATCCTCTCAGTGGAGAGATGATTCAGAACTCTGAATAAAGTACCTGAAAGGGAAATCTAATAAATGAGAATAAGAGTTTGGTTTTAGGAAACTCATTTAGTACAGTTGTTCTGGGCTACACTGAGAAAGACCTAGATTGGAGTCAGTGTAATGAATCCATTCTTGCAGGACTAGGGAATGCCCCTTATAATGGACCTATCTAGTAAGATATTTCTGGTGTACTTTACTTTAGGTGCCAAGCTGTTTTAAAAAATAAATAACTATGATTTACAACATGTTTTGTTTCTATTTTTGTACTGTGCTTTGTTCCATTGAAATTAAATGTTCATGGACAAACTAGAGAGACAAGGATACCTGAGCAAAATAAAGAAATTTTTATCCAGGAAAGATTGTCAAATCTTCTTGTCTTAGTTATTTTGGGTAACTGAATTTATGTAACTCTTCTCAGAAAGCTGTTAAAATGTAGTTGTTGACACTCAGATCTGGACAAAGTGTTATTTTGGGTTTCTGGAATGATGGCTTCATAACTCAGCACTTGTCCTACCCTTCAACTGGCTTTTCCTTTCTAAAGTTACTGCACTAACGATAACACCAGCACCTATAGGAGATCTCTTAGTTAGTTAGAAACAGACGTCCAAAGAGAGACTCAGAGCTAGCAAATGGGATGAGAACTGGCTGAATTTTAATACTATGAATTCTAACACAGCAGACTTCTGCATAGTAAATGTAGAGTTCTGAACACAGCCCTTGTGATCTCCCCTAGGGCCACAAAGGGAACTTTTTATGTCCATGTGCAGGTGTTCTCAAATGGTGGTCTGCAGGCTGGTATCATGATGACTCATGTTTATGACACAGCCTACACTCACATCTGGCATAAATTAATAATTTACACCACCCTTTTAGAAAGAACACCACCATTATTTCCCTTTATGCTGATGCATTGTTTGGGTTTCACTTGTTTTTATAGGACTATGCTGGGGCAGGTGGTCTATAAGGGGTTTTTGCTTCATCCAAGTATATTAGAGACTACACAAGTTTAAGATCATCTCATCTTCCAGGGAGAAGTGTTCTGGTTTTAAGGGAACATTTCTTCTTCATTTGGATCTTCTGAATGTTTTATGTAATGTTTGACTGTTATTAGGACTCAGATACACTGACCTACAGAACAAGGCAACAACATTCCTTAAAGGTCTTCCCTATGTTCTGGGTAGAAAATGCCATATTAAAAGCTCCAGAATATTTACTAACACAGGCACTAACACAGGTGTCTACTCCTGGATCCCAACTTGCCTGAGATCCAGGCAATCCAAGGGAAAGAGCTTATATTTTATCTTTAATTAGATTTCAGTCAAGTAGTAATATATGTACAAGAAAGGGGATGTTGAAGGAAGTCCAACACAGAGGGCAATAACTAAACCTTGAGAGGGAAAGTCTTATACATGGGAAAGAGTCTGATACAGCCTGAAGAAAGACACCTTCTTGCTGGGTCCTGTGAGAATGGATGTGGCTCTCCCATCCCACCCACATACCAATATGCTGCACTCTGAGGAGGAGAGCACTGATTGGTAAAACTGGGGAACACAGTTGACTGTACTGGGAACCTCCTCTTTCCCAGAATGTTGAGCAACAAACTTGAGATTTGAGTGGATGTCCAATAGAGTGGATAATTCTATTAAGTGACCAGCTCTAGAAAGAACTGGGCTCGCAAAAATGAAATTCTCCTTAAGTGGCAGAGACCAGGAGGCAGGTTTAAGCTTAAGGTGCCAGTAGCAAAAATAGCAGTGCTCCAAGGAGTGAGCCAGTCCTCGAATGGAAGCGACAAGCACCTGCAGTGTGGGCAGCAAGGAGAAGCATGGGCAGCAGCTTGGAGTATTGCAAGGGCAGGTTGATGCAGACAGTGTCACATCAGCTAAGCAAAGCAACGCCATGGGCAGCCAGAGCTGATAGATGGAAAACTTCTTGGGAGATCCCAGAGCCGTCATTCTCATCCTGAGTGGATGTCAGAATTACTGAAGAGTTGTTGTAATCCCAGGTACCCAAATGGGTCCCCATGTCCAAGAGGTCTTATTTATTTAGTCTTTGGAGGGGCCTGAGCTGACATATTTTTTTAAATGCTATGTATGTGCTTTTAACGGGTGGTTAAACTTGAGACTTTAGAAAGACGCTGGACAGGGAAGCATTGAGGTCTTGTTACTTGGCAAGTGAGGGTTTATGGTTCAGCATATCAGAACCAAGCTATCCGAGTGATTTCACATGGGAATCTCATGCTGATGGGCTTGGAGCACATTGGAATCACCAGGGAGTTGTCAAAACCTCAATGCCTGGTTCCTCCCCTGAGAATCTGATTTAATTGGCTAGTGAACCCTGGGCAGCAGGACTATTCAAAGTTCCCTGGATGATTCTAATATGCAGTAATGCTTGAGAATCAGCAACCTAGGGGACATTAAGATCACTCACGAAGATCCCCTTTGGGAATCCCATAAATATTTAAGAGAAAAAGACTCTGTAAAGGATTTTATATTCTGTGTGATTTGGTAGAGACCAAAAGTCATCAAGAGTTGCATGTTTGTATAAATGCATTTATAGTCACAGGCAAGATGTTTAGAAGCTATAGTTAAGCTACACTGGGTCCCATGTCCAGGAGTTATTTATTTAGTCTATGGAGGGGACTGGGCTGAAGTATTTTAACTCTACATATGTGGTTTTAATGAGTGGTCAGACTTGAGGCTCTAGAAAGACAGTGGACAGGGAAGCATTGAGTTCCTGTCATTTGGCAGGTAAGGGTTTTTGGTCCAGCAGATTGGAACTAAACTGTCCAAGCAATTTCACATGGAAATTGCATGCTAGTGGGCTTGAGGTACTGGTTTTCAGAACTGCGCAAAAGAAAAGGGAAGCATTTTATACATAAATGTGTAAACAAGAACTAAGTTCATGTTTAAAGTTATAACCTATGAAAATGTTGTACCTGTTTATGTTAGAAATTTGAGTTTCTTTACCATTCTCAGGAGTTTCATCTTAGAGCCTTATTTTACCCACTGAACACTCCTCCCCCACCAAGAACACATTTGTCTGAGTGTTCTTGAAATGTGAAATGCTAATCACACAATATTTTTCAGAGCTAAGCCAAAAAAAGGTGGTGTGGGGAGGAATTTATTGATAATGTCCAACTTAATATGAAAATAGACCAACCATATCATTGACAGAAAGTGACAGGACAGAATCTGACTCAGGTTTCTGCTTCTACTATGTATTTTTCTGTTCAGAAACAACATGTTCTAGTGAATTTTGTATAGAGAATGTCCCAATTTGTATGACAGAACACTGAGGTGTTTTAAACTTGTCTTGAAGACATGTCCCAATCTGTATATTCATTAGTTGTTTAATTTTACTTTGAATTGAATATATATTTATATATGTATATATAATATGCCTTCTCAGCACTTTTAAGTTCTTTCAAGTGATTGATTCTTTCCTAAATGTTTTCCTTACTTATGATTTATTGTCACTTAAGTGGCAACCTGCAAGAGTTAAGCTTCAGAGATGCTTTTTAAAGAAAGATGGCTTCAATTTTATTATTCACCTGAATATTCATATGATTTATGCAAAGTTCCTTTTTCTTCTTTAAAGGAGCTCAGCCTAGGAATTCTATTTGAAAAGAAAATGCTTGATTTTAAATTGTATCAGAAGCTTAAGATTACACCATGTAACACAAAAGGTTACTTTTTTAAAAATAAAATGTTAGGTCTACCATTAGTTTCTTAACAACTTGTGTAAGGGTGGAAATTCAAAGAAAATCTCAGGCCAAACTGAAATTATTTATTCCTAAACATTTATTTCTGATCCCTCCATCCAGCATCCCACCAGAGTTTCCAAATATCAAGCCAAGACACCACTAGAGTCCAAAAAGAAACATTTAAATCTACCCTGCTTGGCAATACACAGGACTCAAGTGGGTGCCAGACCCCCAGCTCTGACCCTGCTGCCACTTTCTGGGATTAAACCCCAAGCTTTGTGGAACAGGAGTGTGGGGTTTCTGAATACCCTGAGGCTTCCCATGAACTAATGGTCTGCCTGTTAAAACACATCACCACCCAGTGTCTGCATCCAAAAAGTTTATTGCCTGACCCTGGGACAAGTCATTCCTGGGGAAAGAGAGCCATTACCATGGGAATAGCAGACTTCCTGGTGGCCATGTTGAAAAAGCCCACAAGTGACAGTAAAAATATTCATATCCTACAGCCAGCCAAACTCCAAAAAGTCACGTTTTACGTTTCAAACCCTAACCTAGGTGAATGGAGAGATGATTTGATTTGTGGTTCCACAAAACAGAAGTCACACATCATTTTAAGTTACTGTAGAATTTATTTTCAAATTTTAAAATTCACCAATAAATCATTTCTGACTTCCTTTGACTTCCAGACTGATTCTGTTCTTGAAACATTTTTCTTTTTTAATTACTGTGAGCTCATCTTAAGCTTCAAAGTATCATCTGATAACTGAATTGATTTTCAGTAAGTAAAATGTGGGCTTTCTTCCCATAGAAAGAACTGTTACTTTAAATGAAATCTGAGCAAGGTAATCATTGCACTCACTTTTTACCATATGAAATCTTTAATAAGAAAAGCCTTTATCATAGCTTTGTGAATTGTTCCAACTTGCAGTGTATGACTCAATTTATTCATAGATGCTTATGTTAGAAATTGCACTATATTTTAAGGCACTAGGTTAGGTGGACTAAACCCATATACTTACTGTATTACAGAAGAGATCTACAATTTTTTTTAAATATGCACAATTGCTCTTCATAAATGTTCACTTTATTAACAAATACCATTTCACTTTAGCTGCAAAGATCTTTCCCTGACAGAGAAGCATTTGCTACAATAGTCTGGTTGAATTATTTCTCTCCCTCTCAGATACATTTTTAAAATACTTCTACCTCCAAATGATTCAAAGATACATGATATTTAAAGACGTAGGGTTTTTTTCATGGTTATGCATCAGTAACACAACAAAGTTCGGCTTGCTGTGTTTTGCATATGATAAGTTCATATATCTGACTACTTCTCTCTGCTGAGCCTCACTTACTGCATTTTTTCCAGATTTCAGTTTGTCCTTTTCAAAGCATCTTCCGCTGGGGTGGATCCATGACTTTTTAAATTATTAACATCTGGCACAGTGCTTCCCAGAAGTGATAGAATACAAGTATTAGATTATCCTATGTGTCTGTAGGTCAGTCTTTATACAACCTTGGTATCTGGGAACTAAGGCACTATGTAACTACATTACGTAGCCTCTAGAAACCTTCAACCTCATACTGAACAGGCAGAGAACGTCTTAGTCATATTTTGAAAATTGTTTTGATCTCATGGACTGCTTGAAAGGATCATAGGGAGTCCCAGTTCACTGGATCATGATTGCTGGATTACACATTAAGAGCTCCTACACAGAAGAGTCTTTTACATTTAAAGTACTTTATAAACTTCTTTTTTCCAACTTATTATGTCCTGAATGAATTTCCTGGCCAGGATTTAGATATTTTTCAGTAAAATGAGATTCATGTATGTATGCTGAATAACCCTTACCTGGGTCATTTGGCCTTGTTTTTCCTACCATTTCTCTTTATTTACACCCTCATGTTGTACTTAATAGAGAGGGTATAAAGAGGAGAGAAAGAGGATTGGAATGCTGGTATATGTATTATATACAGATTTTGATTTGTGGTGATGCATATGTTAAATCTATCTAATGCTATGATGCAATGTTTTTTCAATAAAATTAATTTTCTTTTAAAGACAAAAAGGAACTCAGGAAAGAGGTTTTTCATAGACTACTTCTTTTCTAAAGAGTTTTAAGGCAAGCTTCCCTGTGTTGGTGCCACTTCCAAAAAGAGGACAGACTGTGAGGCAGACATAGTATGGGCGTCTTCATTTCTTTATCTGACTTTGCTTCTAGGATATGAAAATGTACCTTTAGAGTATAACTCAATTACGTAAAAATCAGCTGTATTCACTGTGGTTTCTAGAGAGTTCAGAGTAGAAACTAGGAAAGAGGAAGTTGGGGGATTGTGGTTTGCTTTGCCTGCCAAGAGAACATTGGATAGCTCAAGCTGGCTGAGACCAGAACCCAGGGGCGGTTCTGAGCCGGTAAATCAAGCTGTCTGTCAATGAGGAGAATGGTAGGAATGATAGGATCTACTTCACAGCACCACAGTCTGTAACTGTACTTACCAAGTAGGTGTTGATGAATGAAGACAATTGTGAGGATTAAATTAGTTTTCACACATTCGCTTTTGCAGAATGTGGCACTACATACATGCAAGGTTTTGTTTTGGTTACTTTGTTCTGTTTTACTTTTTTCTGACTGAAAGAATTAAAACTCATCATCACATCTTGCAGTTCAAGTTTCTGATCTATAATGGGATTATCTGAGTCCATGAAACCATTTAAAAAAAATTATAAAAAGATAGGTTGACATAGGCAAACCCTGGATTACATTATAGCAGTTTTTCAATGCTTTTAGATAGAGTATCTGAAGTTGATTAGGTCAAAAGATATGTGAGCAATATGTATCTCGACAGACAGAGCAGGAAATGCCGCCCCCGTAACAGCTATCTTATTCCTGCTTTCCTTTTCTGCCTGTTGCAACAACAATTATTTAAATGTTCTTTTCAAGATTTCTGACAGACTTGAGAAAAATGTGTGAGCACTTCTCCATCTGGTCAGTATGAAAAAATCTTAACCAGATCATATAACTTGAATATTCTATTAAACATGATAATTGACTAGCCTGTTTATTACTTCTTGTTTATTTGCCACACCCTCTCTGTTCCTCCAAGGTAGGTATTCATTTCTTTCTTAGAGTGTATGTTACAGACTCAATACATGCAGACTAGAATACACCAGACCTAAAACCAGCCTGCACTGCTTTCCTGGGTTCTATTTACTGGGGATTCCAGGGTTAGACTCCAGGTGAGTAGGACCCCAGGTTTCCCATTTTCATTGCTCTTTCCAGGACTCTTGGGGTAGGGGGTGGGGGTGGGGACGGCATTATTTCCTCTCCTGCAAAATTTAGACACAAAGTAAACAGTCCCTTAACAAACTTTTCTTTTGCTAAATTTTCTAGAAATTTTGATGTAGTGTTCATTCTTCTTAGTTTTCTGCATGAAGAATTCTTCACCTTTTAATATAAATAACATCTTTACAAAACACAATACATACTATGTGCATTTATATAAATATAAAATATCTTATAAAGTACTATAACTTCTCACTCTCTCCCTAGAAACCAGTAACCATTCATAGGTAACAGTTCTTAGAACAGTTCTTAGAATGATTTCTATTCTCTCTGGTAAGTTTACTTCAAGTTTTTTTTTTTTTTTTCTTGAAAGAGCATTGGGTAAAAGCATAATATAAGTTTAAGGTGTGCATCATTTAAAATTATCTGTACATTATATTCACCACTGACAGCTCAATTCTATCCTTTACCTTATAATTGACTTCCTTTACCCTTCTTCCCTCTTCCCCCTTCGCTTCTGCTAAATACTAATTTGATTCTATAGACTAAGAATCTGTTTTTGTTTGATTTGGTTTATTCATTTGGTTTCTCAACATATGTATCACAAAAGAGTGAAATCATAGAATGTTTCTGTTTTTCCTTCTGTTATCCCACTAAGCATACTTCCACCTAAATTCATCCCTGTGGTTGCAAATGGCAGGTTGTCATCTTTTTAAATCGTTGAGTAGTATTCCATTCTGTATCTATACTGCATCTTCTTTATCCAGTCACTGTTGATAGACACTTAGATTGTTTCTAGCTCTTGTCTATTGTAGATTATGCTACAATGAACATGAGGGTGCATATGTAATTTTGAATTCGTGTTTTTGTGCTTAATAGGCAAATACCCAGAAGTGGGATAACAAAATCAAATGGAATTTCTACTTTCTATTTCTTGAGGATTCTCACTGCTTTCCAGAATGACTACATCAGTTTATACTTCCAACATGATCTGTTCTCTCCACTTCCTCACCAAATTTTCTTAAAAGTTCAAAATCCTTCCTCTAATGTGTTCAGTTCATCCAACATATAAAACTATCCAACAAAAAATGTCAAATCCTTTCAAAATCGGCTCACATGACGTTACCTAAACAAACATTCATAATGCCTTTGTTTTAGACAAACCCCTAGAGAGGATCACATATCAAAGACGAAACATCTTCATACATGGGGCCAAAATGTGTCAGATGAATAAGAAGTCCTTCTAGGTCTTTTCCAAAAACTAAAGTTAGCTTGGACTATTTCTCCCTCTGGTGTTGTTATGACATCTTTTTAAAAGTCTAATTTGTGTTTTTCTTAACTATCTCAGTGTGTGGTTTAGGTCATAAGATGCTGACCTCCTCTATGCCCAGAAAGGCATACCCACCCTGAAAAGAGATGTTGTGATAGTTACCCAAAAGGCTGGGCTGCTCCTCCGAGCCTCAACATTGGGCATCCAGGAGTGGGCACCCCTTATTTGGATCTGTCTCCTCTCTCCATGGCCCTGGCTCCTTTCTTCTCATCTTTGAAATGGCCATGTTCTTCAGGCCTTTTTTCTTTTGCTCTAGAGTTAATGCTCTTGCTGACTTTCTATTTCCATCTTTCCATGTTGTGATCTCCTGGCTTATGAGTCATGAAAATCAACCTAAGTAGAGATAATGGACTCCTGATTTGTCAGAGTTCAATGCCTGTGGTAGAGTAAGTGCACAAGGAATATATGTTGACTTTTCTTTATTTTGAACTAGAGGGACAAACAATATATGTGGACACAAGTGAAAATACAGAAGATCCCTTTCTCTCCTTAGTCCCCTTCTGTTAGAACTTTCTATGAGGTTAGTGTTAGGCTGGCCCAGGGACAAAAGCAGCAGCGCCCATGCCCGGGAAAAGCCAAGCCCGGGAAAAAGGTGGATGACGTCAGAATAAGGGATGCGACCCCCACACCTGGATTCACAGGGCCAATCCCAATGGCCATATGGGAAGCCCGCGAAATTCCTCTGCTTAAAGAGCCGGTCCCGCTTTGTTCTGGGCGCGACTTCCAAGCCCGCGACTTCCCGGCCCTCTGCGGACTTGGGAGTTTCGCCTGGGTGTGCAAACCCCAATAAAGCCCTGGCTATTCGACATTTTTTGTCTGATTGAGCTTGTCTCCTCGCGGAGCCCAGAAAAACCTTACAGTTAGACTATATGAAATTTCTCCTAATTGATGGGTGGTCCTACAAAAGCAACCATTTCAGATGATTTGATTAATATCATGTTTCTAAGTAACAGGATATAAAGAATTTCCACATCTATTACTAGGGTGAACAACCAGTCCAGTTTGCCCAGCACTGAGGGACGTACAGGATAATGAGCTTTCCGTGCTAACAAGACAAAGTTTCCAGAAAACTGGGGTTGCTTCATCACCCTACTTATAACACTGCTGTCAAAGCCTGCTTACTGTGCTTTCTTATTTCCTAAATGTATGAAGAAAAAAATATTCAAATTAATCATCATAATAAAAAAAAAAAATTGGTAAGGTTATTGAAGGTCTACCATCTGCAGAGCCTGAGTTCATTTGTTTAGTCCTTCTAAAAATTCTGTCTACCTTTTACCAGTGGGCAAAAGGAGTCACCGAAAAGTTGATGGAGCCACCAGACTTCAGTGGTTGAGCAGAAATTGGACACAGAGAATCTGAGTTCATAGTTAATGTTCCAGAGAGAAATATTCACTTTTCTCTTCGTTGAGTGTCTGTTGCTTCTGCAAAACCTACCCATGGAGTAGTTCCTGGATGGAAAATGATAAAAATGGTCTTCTCCACTCCTTTCTGTCTTTAGTCTTCTTCCTTCTATTCCTACTCCCGTGTATCAATATCTTTCATTCCAGTCAGTTAGCCTTGGGCCATGCCAACCCCAGCCCAACCTCATGATATGTTCCTCATCTTGTCCGAGGTGTACACCTGTCCCTTACTTCTGCCTAGATCCCCCATACCACAAAACACGTTACCCCCTCTATGCTTTGGTTCTACCCCACCCCCACCCCTGCACTGCTGAGTGGTAGAGGGGAGTCTCTACCTAAGCATCTGGAGTTGAGTCTATTGCTAGATCTTGGAGAGTCCTGAGTCTTGAATGTCATGCTAGGTGGTTTAGCTTTTATTGATAAACAGTAAGGATCCAACTAAGATTTAAAGCAGGGGCATGAGCACATCTATGTTTTAGGAAGATAAGATAGAAGATGAACTAGAGCAGGGAGGCTATAGGATTTTCTTCATTACATTAGAGCTGACAAATTCTGATGCACTCCTTCTAACACATACCGTGTGGCACCAAGACAACTAGTAAATTAAATGGAAAACAAAACAAAACAAAAACAAACCCTAATCCAATTATTTCAGCTTCATGAACAATACTCCTGATTTTCACACTCCTGAATCAATGGAAAATTCTAACAAAAAAAAAAGCCATCAAGCTTGGTCACCTGTCAGTTAAACACTGTAACCATGTTGAAACCTGCTATTCTCCAAAATGGCATGTGTATTTAGTTAAAATGATAGGGTTTATGAATTATCATGGAGAAGGCTGAAAAAAGAACTGTAGGAACAATTTCATTCTATCTGTGAAAACAGTAAAAAAGCAAAAACAAAAATATTAAATCTGTGAAAGAGGAATGCAGGTGTTAAAGTGTGCTATTAAAGCCATCAGTCACTATTCTCTATATGGTTGTAACTTACAAGTAAATGTGTCTAAAACTGCATGGAGGGAGTTTCAGAACTAGAGAAGTAAAAATCTACTTTAAAGCCTGCCCTAGTGGAGTAGTGGTTGGGCATGGTCCACATACATTCCAAGGTTGGAGGTTCATGTTCCAGGGCCTACACGAACAAACAAGAAGGAAAACTAAATAAGATAAGTAAAATGCTTTCTTCTTCTCTCACTTCCTGCCTGCCTGCCTCTGCTCACCTTCCTTCCTGTCTGCACCTTTCATAAAAAAAAAAAAAAAAAAGCTACTTTAAAATCAGAAATTATCTCCCCAAATAACCCTAGTTCCTATGATGGTGCAGATCTGCTTAAAATGGATATAGCAGTTATCTATGCATATCCTCCCAGTTCCTCACGGGTGCCCAACAGGAAGCTTGATATGTATTTCAACATGTAAGATAAAGTATACTTTGCCCTGAGA
Source organism: Solenodon paradoxus (assembly GCA_004363575.1). NCBI lineage: Eukaryota > Metazoa > Chordata > Mammalia > Eulipotyphla > Solenodontidae > Solenodon > Solenodon paradoxus. Next base: position 1,488,550 of record RJWH01000092.1, read on the forward strand.
CTTCTTTTCATGCCTTACTAAGTTCAAGATCCTTACAATGGCTGTCAACTCCTAATATTTCAAAGGCTGTCTACATTAATAACTTTCAAAGCCCCAAACACTGGCATGGAAAGAAAATTGTTTTGAATCTGCTTCAAGAATTAATATTAGAGAATAGGAGGTTTTCCGCTCAGCAAATTGAAGCTGAATAAATTGTTCTCTGTCTCCTTAGAAATGGAATTGATTGCTGGAGGTGAGTGCTGCTGTGAGGAAGCAGGGTGCTGTGCTGTGGAGGGGATGTGGGGGCTGAGAGGGGCCTTTGTTCTCTGAAATTGTCAGCAGGTCTGTTTCCTTAGACCTGGTATAGATGCTAAAATACAGGAAGGAACTACAATGACTCCGCGTTACATTGAAAACAATTGGAATTGCTGGGCAATTACTGACTTGTCTTTTATTATCGTGCACCACAAAGCAGGCAGCATTCTTGGGCAACCGCTCCTGTCTTCACCGCCATTATGACGCAAGTGAGTTGAAACAATTCTGTGCAAAACTGTATTAAGGTCTGTTTTTTGAACGAGAGAACAAACCTGTTAGACTTTTCCTTGTGGTGTTTCTCCAGTCTCTGCCCCCAAACAAGCAGGGATATGGTGGTTCAAGGATGTGGTGTGATTCCCACTGTGGATTTAAGACCCAGACATCACAGTCAGCTGATTCTGGTGATAGCTTTGACTTTGTTATTTTTTACTGTTTATAAAAATAGCATAAGTCTTGTAGTATACCAGCAAATATAAAACAGAATAATGAGTCAAAAAGAAAATCCTGCTACCTAAAGGCAACTACTGTAACTGCTAATATTTTGGTATTTTTCCTCCCAGTCATTCTTAGCTATTTGAATTTAGTCAAGAATAATCTCTGTGTGTACACGTTTGTACCCTCTACTGTCTACTCGGCAGTTATAGCCTTAGCATTTTCCAATAATTCTAATTCATCTTCTTGCTTTTGTCACTATTTGCTAAATAGATACATCTACCTAACTCTCGTAACCTCTAATAACCTTCTCTTACACCTTTATTTTCATTCTTTCTTATTTGTGTTGCAGCTTAAATCAAACTCTGACAACTCATTGACATCATCTAAGTGAAAGTTTGTTTCGTTTTGTTTGTGTAAAGAGTTAAACGTTCCTTATTACTAGCAGGCCCAGAAAGGTACTCCAAAGTTGTGAGGGCATTTAAAAGCTAATTCCTAGAATAACCAAGAATAAAAATGGCTCCCTAGGAGGCTCACAGAGCAGAGAAGATTGTGGGACTATTTGGAGGGTGAAATTCATATGCTACTTCAGCATTCTAGAAAAAAAAAAGGACAGAAAATTCACTTGTCACTTCCTATGTGACCTTGAATATGTCACCTAATGCCCTTGAGCCACAGAGATCTTATCTGCAAAATGGGAGAAATAATACCTACCTCACTTAATGATACTGTTCATCATATATTCCATGGTCATTAGAGTTCTGCTCTTAATATTCATGAGATCTTTTCATAATGGATCTGAGCTAATTTAAACAACATTTGGTTTCTAAAAATACAGAAGCAATGCTTTCAAAAATCTTAAAAATCTGAAAACTTGTTGCTAAATTAACCATGTCTTATTTGGCTAGTATTTTTTAAAACATGTGTCCCATAGGCTAGCCTGAAATTTTCTATTGACATTTAGTATACTCTGTTCACCTTGGGCAAGTATTGCTGTACAGTCTCAAGAAATTTATTTCTACAAATTGGTCATAATAATGAGAATAATGGAAAGTTCAAACAACTAGTGTAGATGGAAATCTATGGGCTTCTTTCAAAAGATACAATTATAAACTAATTTTCATAATTGGTATATAAACAAACAGCATGTTCACCATATGTTCTTTCTGTTTATTAAAACTGATCCATGTTCTCCTTCTCTGCATTCTCCATTCTCACCCCTTCCTTTGCCCTTCAGTTTGACTGAGACAACTGTGACCATCAGCTGGGTAGGAAATCTATTAACCTCCATCTCCCATCTCTATCAACCTGTATCCTTTTTCTCTCCTATCTCAGAGGAATATGGATCATCCTCTCTTCCTCTTGTATCTTCAGCCTTTTGATTGCTGTCCAAGCTGCTTCTCCTCAGCACAAGTTTTGTTATAGCAGAGAGCTGATACGTTCCTCAAATGCCTCTTTAATTACTTGGTTTCTCTGAGATAGTCAGTGCTTTTCTAAACTTCCTACTTTCTGATCTTCTCTTCTCAGTTTCCATCTGCTCTTCTAAAGTTAAAGTCTACATAGAGACAGTACCCCCAAATCATATCCTTTCAGCATGTCAAGAAATGGAACAATACCATTAGATTTCATTGTTAACTTGAGTTAGAGACATCTATAGTCAACTCTTCTTTTTATATAGGTTGGGGCAGAACTAAAAATAAGTTAACATGAGTAACATAATATTTTTTACTTTTCAGTTGTCTTTCCACAATAAATAATTGAAAACCCTATGTTCTAGACATTGAGGAGACTATAGGAAAATATAGTGACAACAATCACCCTTTATTAACCTTCTCATGTTTGCCAGAAGGCTTACATAACAACAACCTTGCACAGTAGGTATTAAATTCCTCAGTTTTACAAGGAATGGTATTGAGGCTTCAAGTTCTCAAGTTCACACAGCTTGCAACCAAGGACCTGGGATTCAAGCTGTGTCTTTCTAACTCAATAATGTCTTTACATGACTCAACACTAAGTATATATAACAGTTTCTAAGAAGTGAAAATTATGAAGAGGGTTGATTACTGAGGTAGCTTTGAGTTTTGATAAAAAATAACTACATTTTTTAAAATTTACTCATTTTTCTAAAAATATTAAGTTCTTCAAGGCTTTAGAGTTTTATGAAAGGTAAAATGTCACTCCTATCCATATTTTTCATTTCAGTTTACAAATCAGTTTTTCTGCCTTATAAAATCATGTACTTTGGAGGCACAGATAAGCATTATATTGGGAAAAATATGCAAATATATTCAGAAAAGTTGAGTATTGGCTTTTTGTTAGTCGCTCCCCAAGACCTATAGACTAGGAATTTTTACATAATTCAGGAGGTGCTGAAGCTGTGTCTCTCTGAGAATTTGTTGATTATGGACATTTTCTCTTTTTCTTCCCATGGAATTCTGGCACTGGAAGAGACCCTGTTATGTAGCACCCCCACATCCCACATGAAAATAACCAATGACCTGAGGACCAAAGGAAATTAGGGCAGAACCAATGAGAATCAGGAAGAAGGCATGTGTCATGAGAGGCAGGCAGTAGGCCTAACAAGAAACTCAACAGATTCTGTCTCTTTTTTTCTATTACTGTCTCTCTATTTTTCAAGACAGTGCCCTATAATGTATTTAATTGGAATTTTAAGCATAATTTTGCTTATCCTCTCTTTTTGTCTTTTTAGGTTTATAACATAGTGAATATAATGGCATGAAGTAGCAAGATTACACGATAGTATAGGTAGAACATGGGGCAGGGTTAAGTGGCACAGGGAAATCCTTAGTAGATAAGCTTCCATGCCACCCTGACTGTACCCAATCTTTTCTCACCTTAAAAGCTGGTTATATTTGGTGTGACACTAACTGTTTCCTAAGTCAAGGAAGACAAGAATGGATGATAAGTGAATAATTCAGATGATCCAACAGTGCAATTTGGAGTACAGTTTGTAGCTGTTTCCAAAATCAATGGGAATAAGAACTAGGATTAAAGAAATGTCTACCATGGGCAAAAATGGGAGAAGTTGTGATTCCTTTATTAGATTAGACCATTTTTGTGTAACAAGATTGTAAATCCTTTGATTTAACTACTAATTTCTTAAAGACAAAAATTGTGTTTTATGCCATATTATATATCCCCAGTGTCTCACACAGTCTTAGCTCAGTATAAGCAGTCAACCAATATTTGAAAATAAATGGGAATTCAATTGAGAAGATACAAATAATGGTTTTCAAACATCTAAAAATCTGATTTATGAGCTAGACTTGTCTAGTAACCAATTCTTTAATATATGCAACTTCACATGTAATATCTCAGGAAACACTGGTGAGTTTTAGGTAAGGAATGATGTATACCCTGAGAAATTTAAACCTCCAGCTTGCCTTAAGAGAGTTTGTGGTTTAAATTTATGTTGCCTGTGATAGCCAAGAGACCCAAGCTAAAAATAAGTTTAAAATGCAGTCTTAGCTTGAAAATAATCTTAGAATAACTGTTAAAAACATTTTTTTAGGCAACAGTCTCAGCCAAGGACACAAAGATGTTACATTTACTAAAGTCTCACCAGCATCAGCTCAAGTTATAGATGTGCAGATACAGACCACCATGAGAAACAGTAGAAATAGCAAGCAAAAGAATTAGACTCCAAGATTTTCATACAATGATTAATCGATTTTTTTAATGTATAGATTTAAAATGACTGAAGAAATGAAAGGTAGAAACAAAAATATGAGAAAGGAACAAAATGTATTAAAATAAGGTGTAAACAAATGGATATTTAAAAAATTCAGTTTAATTAAAATACATAACATGACATTGTATGGAGAAATAAATAACAGTGGAGAAATAAAAAAAGAAAAGAAACTGGGAAAAACAACAAAACCCCAAAGAAGAGAAAAGGAAGATTAATTTGAAAGCAGATGGTAGAAATAAATTCAACAAAATGCATAGGAATCAAAATTATAAATGGACTAAACAAATGAGTTAGAATGAGAAATTATTAGATTTTAAACTTTGTATTGAAGCATTACTTACACAAAGAAAGAATGCAGATAAGCACCTGCTGACTTTTCAAAAACTAAATTCAACTGTTTAACCAGCATCCAGGTCAAGAAACACTTTCAGAAGTTTCTCCCATTACCCTTTCAGCACCCACCCTATTCTCTCACAAAAGGGCAACTACTCTTTGACTCTAACAGCACTTCTTTTCCTTTTTATTCAGATTATATTAAAGATGTAAATAGGAAAGACGGAACTCAGAAACATTCCAGGAGATAGTCTTTATGACCCCAGAGTTTGGAAAAATTTCTAAAGAACAAAAAATATATAAAGGAAAAGGTTGATCGAGATCAATTGGATTACACTAAAAGACATCATAAAAATAGTAGGAAATCTAATAATAAACAAAATAATATGTTTGGAATTTGACATATAACTGCCAAAAGATTAATATTCAGAATATATAAAGAATTTCTGGAGTGCCCTGGTGGTTTAGTAGATAAGACTACTGAACATTGTATAATCCACATACATCCCAAGGACAGGGCTCTAGACCCAGGCTCAGGGAAGCAACCAAGATGAACAACTAAATAAAAGTGAGTCAGTTGCTTCTTCTTCCTCTCTCTTCCTGCTTGTATGCCTCCATTGACCTTCATCCCTGCCTGCACCTGTCCTTAAATTTTTTTCTATAAATTAGTAAGAAAAAGCTGAATTACTCATTAATTTGAAAAATAGAAAAAATTAACAGATATTTATTATGAGAGGAAGTCCTAATAGTTACCAATATTCCATAAGATCTATATAGTATGTTTATGCTATTATAAGAGTTACCACTGTTCTTTGGACATTGGTTTCCTCAGTTATAAAATAAGGCTAATAATTCTTTCTTCCCATCTGATTATTTATTTTTGGACAGGCCAAAATTTTGGTGCATCTTTAACTGCATCTTTGGTTATTCAGGAAATTGCCTCACGTTTACTTTTAAAAAATATACGTAATTTTATCCCTTCTGACCATTCCAACTGCTACCACCCTGATGCAGATAGCCTCCACCTGGATTATTATAATAACCCACCCTGCAGTAACTTCCCATATTTCCCAATAAAAGCCAAATGCTCACTAAGTCTTGCTGGTTCCTATATTGCCTGGTTCCTGAATTGCACTCTAGTCTCCTTGTCTACTTTGCTTCTCTGTCCCAACCACACTGAACTCCTTATTTGTCCTCAAAGGCTTTGTTTACTTCATGCTCTGTTAGGAATTTTCTATTTCAGATGATCATCTGCCTTGCTCCTTAATTTTTTGTTTTAGGTCTTAATAGAAGATTATTCTCAGTAATGGTTTTGTTGGACGCTACTTAAAACTTCAGCACTTAATATTTTATAACTCCCTTCCCACTTTATTATTTTACCTTAGCTCTTATCATTATCAATACACTATATTTTTTAGTTATTTATCTTGCTCATTGTCCACTGTGTAGAATCTATTCTCCCACTACAGGGGATTTGTCAGCTTTGTTTATGGGTGGATCTCTAGCACTTGTAACAATGACAGGAACATAGTAGTTTCCAATAGCCAGTGATCAAAGAATGAATGAATGTCAAATTTTGGCAAGTGTATGGAGAGAATGGAACATTTACACACTGTTAATGAGAGTGTAAATTTGAGCAACTTTGAAAAACAATTTGACTATTTAATAAAGTTAAAAGTGGATGTATGTTCTGCATGGATGTATCCAGCAGTTCTACTGGCAAATACTTTCTAGTTAAATGCTTCACATTTGTTTCAGGATACAGGGTCAAACATAGTCAAAGACCCACTGTTTGTAACAGTCAAGAACAAAAGAGCCCAAATGTTCATCTACGACAGAATAAATAAATACATTTCCATTTATTTATATTCTGTAGCAGGGACAATGAATGACTCAGAACTAGAACAAAATCAGCCCTAATGAATTTCAAGAACAAAATGTTGAGCAACATATGAAACCCAATTTCATTTGTATAAATTTTGAAAAGTATAAAAATCAAATAATATAGCATTCATCCATACTAGGATATACAGCAAAAGTATAAAGATAAATAACACAATAATATAAAAAATTCAGGATTGCAGAGGAGCACAGAATAAATTTGAGCTGTAATAGCCATGTTATTTTTACTAGAATGTGTGAAGAAGGTGGAGATAGATATTACATATATTTGTATTTCAAACTTATAAGTATTATATAAGGTCTATTCAATATATTAAAAATTAAATAAAAACCTAAAATAATAAAAGTAAATGGTTAAAGAAATGAATAGACTATTCATTAAACAATAATTCCAGTCAGCCAATAAACATGAAAAATTGCTCAAGCTCACTATTCACACAGATAAGCTAATATTCATGAGAATGACAAAGATTTTTAAAGTTGATCAGAGTAGTTGTTTGTAAGGTTTTAGAAATACAGTCCAATAAACTGCTAATAAAAAGGTAAAATGATGTACTCATTGAGAGGACTATTTTGTAGTATCTATTAAACTAATAAGGTATAAACCTACAGACAGTACATTTTCAAAATAATATCATTTTTCTTCAGTATATTTTTAAAGAAACACCATTTTTGAAGAACATGTGCCAAATATATTATTTTATGAGTATATCTTTACAAATAAAAAATATGTGGACTAGAAGATGGAGGGGTCAAGAGGAATAGTCAAAGGGGAATCTATAATCTGGAATGTTGTAAAATTTTAAAGCATTTTAATGTATTGTTTATTTGATTATACTTAGTTGTACAAAAGAAATACTGTTAAGGCTTCATACTAAAATTTGTGGGATAAAGCTGATTAGATATAATCTTTAAATGAAATTAAACATTTATAGCCTTTAATGCCTTTATTAAATCTACAGAAACTTAAAGTTAATGAATTAGGAAATCAATTTAAGATTAGACAAGGAACAAGCAGAAAAATCCAAAGAATATAAAATTAAGCAAAAATATGATGAAAACAAAAAAAACATTTTTAAATCAAAGTTATTTCTTTGATAAGACCAGTAAGATAGACAATATTGAGAAGACAAAAAAAGAGTAAAATACTATTTTTTTAAAACTTATGCCATAACTACTGGTGCTAAGTAGGTTAAAAAAGAGAACATGACATGTACAACTTAAGGAAATTAATATGAGAACGTATATAAATTGGACATTTTCCTCAAAACATGTAACTTATCAAAATATCTAAAAGGGAAAAGTAGGTGAATGAGGAAAAGTTAAATAGACCTATAATAATAATGAATTTAAATCAATATCTAAAAATCTATTCAACAAAAGACGTAAGACTTCGGTACATTCTCTCTAACTTGCAAAGAATATATGTCAATTTTATACAAACCTTTTAAGAAAAAAGATAAAGGAGGAATGCTCCCCAATCATTTCATGAAGTCACTATAAGATTCCTGAAATCAAAATCAGTCAAAAGTAGTAACAAAAATGAAAAAATATATGCCAGTCTTATCTGTGAACACAGATGCAAAAAGGCTATACATCAAACAGCCAAATACATCAATGTAAAAAATAGTACATTATGACTGAGCTGGATTTATCCCAAGAATATAAGGATACTCTAATAGAGGTAAATTGTAAATATACTATACCACAATAGCAGATGAAAAAGTATATTATCTCTGATATAGAAAAAACATTGACTATAAAATATTCAACACATTGATTATAAAAATTATTGGGAAAATATAAAAAAGGAGAACTTCCTTTGTCTAGTAAAGAGTATCTAATAAAAAACGTACAGAAAACATCAAACATGATGGTGAACCTTTAGAAGCATAATCTATTTTAAATAGTTTAAGTATTCTCCTTTGGATATATTTTTTGGCTATATTCCATAGCTTTTATTTTAAGCAGTAAACATTCCAATGTAAATCTATGTATACTTGCCATATTATTTTGTTAGGATAGATTCTAAGAAGTGAAATTAGTTTCTGGTTTTATATACTGTAATTCTATCATGTTTTTTCTAAATGTCCATGCAAGAAGATCGCATGAACTTGCCATAAAGTATTCATTCTTATTCATTTAATTCATTCAACAGATTTACATTGAGAATCATGATATGCTAAACCCTCTGCTGAGAGTTGGTATTCAGTGACCAACAACATCTGGTTTGCTCCCTTCTGGAGGTTACAGATTAATTTCGGGGTTATCTGTATTTATTCTCCAAGAAATTGCATATTTGTGGCTTTCCTGTTTTTCTAAGTATTCAGTATGATTTTCTAGAAGGCAATGTTCTAAGGTTTTCAGCATCTCAAGTATAAAGGATACAAGGAATGAGATCTCCAAACTATGCTCTCCAAACCAAAAATACAGCAAAATGGTAGAAAAGTACAAGTGTACTTATATGGAAACCAAAGTACAAAGTATCTGAAAGCAGGTCGGTCTTCCAAAATCTGAAATGTATGATTTCCTCACCCAGGGAAAGGGAAGAAGTTTTATATACACAGAGGCTGAGAGCATAGGCCACATCCGGTATTACAGCACCAGTTTTGTCTTTAGTTGACCTTGCAGTACTCCTAATACGAGATATAATTCTACTCTAATTAAAACTCAGAAAGTCCTAGAGAGAATTCTGCAATCCTGTTTATCATCTCAATCAACAACTCTTACTTTCAAAAAAAAATTAGAAAACATCCATGCTGACAAGATAGCAAACTAGCTTCAGCTGCTGCTCCTTTCTTCCAAATCAAACCTGGAGAAACTTGATAATTGAGAGGCAACAAGAGACAAAGAAAGTAACAAAAGTAGTCAGCATACATGGAGAAGTCAAAGTTTTCTTGAAGTGGTGTGGAGGATGACCACACCGACACAGCCTCTAGAACTGAAGCAGGAAGAGAGGTTCTCTAAAATTTTGACCTCTGCATTCACCTCATTGGTTTGGGGTTAACCTTCACCTACCTCATTGCCCCAGGACAGCATTTGTTGTGTTGGTGGGGGAGTATCTGGAGTAAAGAAGTTGATGCAGGTGTGGATGACCAATTGCCTTGCTGTTGGACATCCTCTCTTCAAAACCTGCGAGTCTCAAGCCCCCACACTGATGGAATATAACCTAGAGAGAATGCCCCTTCCCAGTGTTGCTTTATTCTGAAGAATTTTGGGGTGAGTTTCTGATAGAGGAGTGAACCCAGTTCTATCTGAAAGGTTTTCAACAATTGTTTGATGCTGTAGTCTTTCTCCTCTCTGGAAGTTATCCCTTATTCTCTCCTACAAATCACTAAAAAGACATTCCAGTGTGTCTATGAGCCTTTCCTCATAACACTATCAAATTGAATTGACCTCAGGAAAATATGAGTGCACAGGCCAAAATGGCACACTACCTAATGAGTACAGCTACTGTAAAACAGGGACCAAAAATCTAGACATAGATCTCATGAACTAAAGTTATTACAACAGATTGACCTATAATGTTAAATTAGCTTAATAAGTATCCTTAAAAAGACAAAGTAGAATATGTAAGTAACATGAAGTTGTAAAAAAAAAAAGTACAAGAAGTTGTGAAAAGAACCATATGAAAATATTAGATATGAAAAAAAAAAAGCAGAAAAGAAAAAGAATGGAGAAGGAACAGACACTTTTATCTAATACCAAATCAGAACAGGTCAATTAATGAAAAATTCAGTTGAGGCAAGGAATCAAAAATTTACACAAACATTGCCTACATTGCATAGTCACATATAAAGGCATACTTATCTGGCAGTCTTTTGATAGTGTCAATAGTTTTTCTTTGAATTTTTAGAGCACACTCAAAATATATCTACCAAAATTCCAAAGTCTTCATCTCTCTTTATCTTAGAGCAAGAATTAAGAGAAATCAGCAAAGCAATGTAAGTTAAGAATCTTTATATACTAAATATAATTTTTTTCAACAGTTTAGTCATTCTGCTCTGCTAATTTAGTAGTATTTTCTAAGCAAGTACATTTTATCAAGTCTTTTCAACATGATAAACTTAATTTTTTGAAAAAAATCAACCCTTTCTTTTATATTCCTGTTTAATCTACAGAGTTAAGTTACACAATTAAAAATACCAATTTAAAGCAGAGATAATCAGACTTGGGAATAAGAGTAATAGATTCTTGTTAAGCCTAAAATTCACATGGTGGTAACAGAAGTGACTTAGGCACCCTGGGGAGTACCTCAGTAACCATCAGCATTTAGAGTGCAGAAGTCTCTGATCTCTTTGAAATTGAGGGTTAAGCCAAAGAGTGGAGAAAGATGAAGATCTTCTAGGCCATAGCTATAGCAGAGAGTTTTCCTCTATAAATGTATATGATTTCTTTTGCATATAAACTCCTTTGAACATCATAAAATTATACATATAACCCAAGGGAACTTTCTAAGATATCTTCATGGGGAGAGCTTGAAGTACCTAAACAACTTGGAACAAAAATAAAATTAGCTCCAAAGGACCAAAATAAGTCAATGCTAAATCTCTCATTCAGAATTGATTTATGTATACATGGTTTTTATGTGAAATACAACTTTTCCTTGGAAACAGAGAAATACATTCTTATACTGTAATAATTCATAATTTCTGACATTTTATCTATATTGTCAGTGTTGTATAATAACCTCAGTACAAAGCGGCTTAAGGAAAGCTTTATAAATCTTGCTGAAAAAGAAATCTCAGCAAAGTTAATTGGTACAAAGAGTTTGAGTTGTTTAATATAAGCACTGATAGTCTACATTCACTATATTTTAACTGTCCATTACAAAGAAACAAATCAAGCAGACTAAATTTTCATCAGCTATTAATTTATTAGTATTTTGCCTTCATAAAAATAATTTGATTGCTATTTACTGATTGAATGGCATGCTTCAAATGGCATATATTTTGTCTTTCCTTTTCATTGATTTCTCTGACTTATACTCTTTCACACTAATTTTTCATCATGTTCAGCATAATCAATGTTTTACTATAAACTTTAAGCCTCGTATTGAGTGCCTTTCCATAATCCACTCAACCACAGTTCAAAAATTGAATACAAAATCTTCTGTTAAATGAAATAATTTTAGCTTTTAGTTACAGGTTTTTCATTCCTTCATAAATTAAATCAGTTAAAAAATATAGCTATCTGGGGAACAAAAATTAAGAGTTTAAATGTCACTTTTGGAGTGTAAAGTTGAATGTTACATATGTATACTAGATTTAAAATCATACTAGAATGCGTAAGAAAAAAAATCTATACTTGACTTCCTTCTAGATTGCGAAATAGCTATCTCTTTTTATTGTACAAAGATGATCCCAAAGTGAAAGGAAAAGTTGAACAGAGAATTTGGTCAAGTTGAAGTAGAAATCAGTTTAATTTCTCCTCAAATTCTTTTCCCTCAAAAAATAGAAGATGGGAGAAGGGAGTAAAAAGTTTTTCTGAAAACTTTTGATTTCTATTGTGCCAAAGCAATAAAATATTCAAATTGGCTAATTCAGAAAATATATCAAAAATTTGAATATGATAAATATACTAATATATGATATTGTTTATGAGTATTAGCATAACATGAAGGAAAGAAACTTGAAATCTTCAAGCTAGCAATACAGTCAATGTTAATGCAGACACATTTCAACTTCTGACTCTAAAATACAAGAAGAAAAGCCCTTTTTCAATACATACTGGTTGATTCTAGTCTTTTACATTTATCCAAATGTTCTAATGCATTTCATTTAAAGTCAATGTTTATAAAATAACTCTGAATGACATCCTTAATCCCAGGTGTTTTAATTTACACTTTCATCAGGGAAATGATGCATATGGAAAGATCAAGCATAGCTCAGTGTTTGAGGTGCAATATTCTGTATGTAATCAGTAGTAGATATTCATAAAGAAGGAGCACATTGTTCTCCTGGAAGATAAAGTGATATATCCTCAGTAATGGCATGATTGGCTGTCACTCAGATCACTAGCAAGGGCTGGAATATTGATATTCAATTCAGAGACCTAAAAAAAGAACATCATTTAGAAATATTTTTTATTTGTGTGCATTCTTCATTTTCAAGGAAGAATTTAGAATAGACTGATTACTAAGATAAAAGACATACACAAAGAATAGCTAAATGAAAGAAGTTTAATAAATGGAATATTAACCTTCAAAAATTTTGATATGACTTTTTCATACTAATGCCTAATATAAATATCTTTGTTTCTCTTGGTTTATTCTTTAAGAGACTTTTGAAGCATAGTTTTAATTTATGTACAGAAAATAAATATATTGTTCTCACTACATAATTTTTCCTTTAGCAATTATTTGAAAATTATTTGAAAACCACAGAGAAACTAATGATTATCCTTTTTTTTCCCCTAACAACCAGAGCGATTAGATTACTGAGATACTTCCGGAGAACACTATTTGAAAGCTATTTTGGTTACCATGCCCCCCGGTCTTTGCAGGTGTAGACAAAAGACTCCATATGTCAGCCACAAACTCCCAGCAAAATGTTTACTTTTTAGACAGACAAAACTGTTGAATGAAAAGTGGCAATTGCTGCCTAAACTCTAGAAATGCCTCCAATTATTTATACAGAAATTCTCTCCTTCTAGATTAGAAAATAACCTTCTCTTTAAGTTATATGAGCTCAGAAATTTCAAGATAATCTCACTACAGTATTTGTTCCATTTAAGGAAGTTCAATTCTTTGTAACTGTAACTACATTTATTTCCCATATTAACTTTACTTGCTTAATGATGCCTATTCATCTTCCTAAAATGTGTTTTATTGTGCTTATATAGGTTGTGCTTTAGATAGTCTCGTGCCTTTAAAAAGTCAAATTAAGTTTAAAAGAAGACAATGGACTGCCTGGGAAGGAAAAGAGTTGGGTAGCAGCCAGGATTGCACAGGAAACCCAAGAATTCACAAAGAAATATATGCAAAAGGAAGCTCTCTGAACATGTAGATTGTATACTTCCTCTACTTCAGGATCTGAATAATCCTAAACTTTAAAAATCTGATACTGAACTTGGAGCCCACCTATATGCAGGTGGAGACAGACTTGGATAAACAGCATGGTTTGTCTTATTTCAGGCCATTATTTATCTGTATACATAATCTATACATATTACATACAAAGCTAAATGTAATCATTATGGTACCAAAGGGCACTATGCAAAGTCCAGAATTTCTCTAAGAGGTCCATCAAGTTGAAAAGAGGGTGACTGGGAAGATTTGTCTTGAAGTTACAAATGCATGAGTGCTTCAGTTTTACTTTTGGGGTTTTTTTATGGGGTAGAATCATTTGTTTGGGTGAATGGGTGGTAGCAGACATTGAGGAAAAATAAGTATCCCCATCCTCCAGTCACCCTTGATGCTTCTACTTGTTTAATACCTAAAAATTTACCTCAGATTTCTTGAAAAAAAAAAATGTGAGCAGTCACAGATACCTGCCAACTCCAAATTGGCTCTCATTAGTAAACAAGAGATATGCATGAAAAATAATCTTGCAAACTCTAAAGTCTTACAAATGATGACTAATATTATTATTAACAAACATCTTGTTGACCCTGAACATAAATCTTCTATAGGAGGGAGGCAACCTAATCTGGCAGAACAGGTGTGGGCCTTGGACAAAACCCAAGACAACTTGATTGTTCCCTTCATTGTGTTTGACTTGGACAAGTGTGTCAATAATTTTGAGTGTAGTTTCTCCAACTGTAAAATGGAAATAATGTAGTCATTTTATTAATTTTGTACCAGTATAAATTGTTAAAAATTTGAAAATGAATTAAAAGCCTTCAACACATTCCCTAGCACAATGTAAATCCTAAAATATTAATGAAGGTCCTATTACTATTTCAGAAGTAGTTGTATTGACATTTTATAATGTCTTAAATCTAGAAGGATCTCCAAGGAATGCACTGGCCCCTATATTTAACTAAAACTTCAGCTTCATAGGAGAGGCTACATACTAGAAACTATTACCCTTGGCAGGTAGTAAAGCCTTCAGATCATTTATGCCTTTCTGGAAAAGAACACAGATCTTCAGCAATATTCATCACCTATGTTTCTTCTACAACTCATAGAAATTATTGTGTTCTAAACAAATTTTCTCAGTAATTGGGACTAAAGAAATATTAGAATCCTAGGAGTAAAAGTTTATTGTTTCAGTAGAATAGTTAGTAATGTTTATTTTCAAGTCCCTCAATACAGGATAAAAATTATTCACTTTACTTCAGTTTGTTCAAAATATAGACATACTCAATAGTGTATAAATGAAATCTGAGATAGTCTCTAAAGAAAGTCCCTATTTAGAAATACAGACAAATTGTATAAACAAATAACAAAATTAATCCTGGAACAAATTATGGAAAAAATAAAAGAACAGTTTCAATTCTTCTCTTCATTTCTTATGTATTACAGTTTTGTAAACTTCAACATCACAGTTAAAATAAATTTCATTGCAAAACCTGGGTAAGTAGATGAGTCAGCAGATTGTGTCAAACTGTAGTAAGCCAAATATAAGTCATGTTAAGGAAATTTTTTTTTAATTAAATGTACAGGCAGGAATGAAAGTGAGTAGGTGGACAACCAGAGAGAAGAGGAAACATCTTTATTTATTTTATTTAGTTGATCATCTTGGTTGTTCCCCTTGGCCCTTGGTCTCAAATCCCGGTCCTGGGATGTACATGGGCTGCATCCAATAAGCCACTAGGGCACACCAGAGAAATTCTTGTGATTTAATTACTGTCAGTTTTGCTAGCAAAGTCAGGGAACTGCTGTCGTAGTTCTCTACATGAACCATAGTAATATGTTGAAGTTTCATTCTTTTACTAATAGGAGAAAAAGTCTATTAGAATTAATGAAAATGTATTTTATAAAGTAGATATGACTTTTATTTTTACTTTCTAGTAAGTACCATAAATAGACTGAAAACATGGTATCTAATAAATCTTGAAGTATGTGGTTACTAACGAGATTAGAAGCTTAATTAACATATGAATCATTACCAGAAACTTTCAGAATTTTAAACACAGATTGTCCTCTTATGCTGTTTAAATATTTCCGCATTTTTGTTTGCACTACTAAGTTGTTTGGGTTTTTGTTTCCTGAAGAGCTTTGCTAAGCAAAGATTATTTTTAACCTGGATTCTCTCCAAAAGTTCACAAATTATGAATTAACTGAAACAAAACAAATACTTTTACTGTCATGGATAAATAAAATATTGAGTCAAATTATTTTTCATTGACCCTGAACCAGAAGGAAATAGATCTAAGTTAGTCATATTGAATACTGAATCTACTAGTCTGAGATTTATTATTGTTGTTGCTATTGGTTTGAGGTAGAGTTTTTTTTTTCTTTTTTTCCAGAATTGATCAATAAATCTCTTCCCTCAGTAATTGACTGCTTTGGGCCAGACTCAAGCAAGGAAGTTCTAATGGTTGAATTGTTTGCTTGTGGCCTTTCTGTAGATTCTCCTTTTGAAACATGTCTTCAGGAAATTTTTGTGTTAAAACAAAATTGAATTTACCCGTACATTGGAATGGTGTTACTTGATATAGACAAAAAAAGGCTAATCAGTATTCCTGCATTGCTATGACGGGAACCTTTTATAAAATGATAGCAACTATTGACAGTTTAAAATAAGTGAATCTATCCCATTGTCAAAAGTTTTTAGAAATTGATAAAAGTGAATTTTGGCAAGAGTGAAGAAAAGCACACCCTCTGCACCATTAGTAGAGGTGAAAATTGGTTATTCTTTTTAAAGGACAGAGTGGTAGTATGTTGAAAAAGAAAAATTAATGTCTATCCTTGGATAGAAGTAAACTACGTGTAGGAATTTTACCCAAGGAGTACTCAACTGGGAAGAGATTTGTGCACAAAGGTGCTCAAAGCAGCTTTATTTTTAAGGGAAAATCTAGAAGCAACCAAATGTCTGACAATAATAATAATAATGGATACAGTGAAATAAAATTTGCTAAAAAGATGCAATCAGATAATGTGCTGCCATTGAAAGTTGTTCAGTTTGAAATGTATTGCTATAGAAAGAGGCTTATGAAATATTATTGAGTTAATGTATATCATATACAAATACAGTTAGCTTTTATGACATTATTCATTTTGTCTATATATCTATGGAGGTATAAGAAATCATTGAAAAATGTGTTTTCCATAAAAGAGAGAAGTATATATTCTTACTAACACAATAACTCCTATAAATTTTCTAATTGAAAAATAATATCCAAAATTACTGGTGATATCTTGAATACATTTGAAAGTGGGTCTTGTTTTCTACTTAATCTGTTTATTCTTCTGCAATTTATTTGGTTATAAAGAGTGAGTTAGGACTCCATCTTTAGTTTTGGTTATCTCTTCCCAAATTATCCAACTTTTCCTGCAATTTTCAAACTATCTTTTCTCTCAGTGATAGTATAAAATTGTCATTTATCTCTAAATTTATATATATATTCTGAGTGTTGCACAATTAAATATGATACTTTGTGTGGGAAATTGACAAAAATAAGCATTCACTTAGAAAAATGAACATACAAGGAAAGCTAAGTGTTGCCTTTAGAAAAATTAGAATAACTGAATTAAATACAGTTAAGCAAGTGTTCAAAGCAACCACAGTATCCAGCACTTGGATGAAGATGCTGAATAAAAATAAATTAAAACTGTGTACACAAATAGTGAATTATGATGCTGCACACCGGAAATGTGTATATAAGCCAATGTTACCTCAGTAAAGATTCGTTAAAAAAACTGAAATCAAAATACGTTGAAGGCAGAAAACAATAAAGATAATGGAGAAATGAATTAAAAAGGGAGGAACGTATCATGGGTTGGCTTTGCTTTGGGATGGCGTAAATACACACTATCAAATATTGTCATCAGGACATGATTTGTCTCTCAGACAGCTATTTCCTCTGTGATCATAAGATGACTAGCAACAGCTTCTAACCTGCATCTTTCTGATTTCTTATTCAGTGAAAATATGAGTTATTTTTCCCATCAATCCCTGCAAAGTTCTAATTGTATTTCTTTAACTCTGAATGTGTAATACCCATTTCTGAACCAAATACACTGTCTAGGGAAATCCAATGATTGATACTCATATCTGAATATGGATGCATCAACCAATGGGCTGAGAGAGGGAAGGAAGTAGACCTCCAGGGGAAAATTGATGTGGGCCACTAAGAAGCTGAATGGATCTTGGATGACAAAATGTCCCCCAGAGGATAAATATCTTAGGATAGGGACAGAAGAAGCCCTATGATTTTAACTTCGACAAGTATTTATTAGTGCCAAAAACTGGGTTGCTACTATGGACTGAATGTTTGTGCCTCCCCACCCAAAATTTATACATTGAATTGATGGCATTTGGATGCGGGGCCTTTGGGAGTAAATAGGTTATGAGGGTGGCACCCTTGCAATGAGATTAGTGTCTTTGTGAGAAAAGAGGTGATTTTTCACTAGACTCTTCGAGGATACAATTAGGTAAACCAGGCAGAGTACGCACCAGAACAGAATCTGCACCTTAATCTTGGATTTCCCATTCTGAAGAACTGTGAGAAATAAATTTCTGTTGTTTAAGTGTCCAGTGGGTAGTATTTTGTTATGACAGCCCCAAAGCAGAATAAGACAGCCAAATTTCACTTTTTGGAGAAAAAAAAAGGCATAATGAGATGAAAAGTGTTTCCTGTCTCCTATACTCTCCTCCATATTTTCAAGTTTTATTTGGTTTTTGGGTGACGGTGTTTGTTTAGATTAGCTTTTCTAGAATATAAAAGGAGTGGTCAGGTTAACTGATGATGTCTGCCACGACAGAAAGATCATCTTGTACCAAAGGAGCTGCGTCTTTTTTAATCCTTTCTTTCTATTACTGGTTTTAAATAATGTTACATACAAGATTCTGCCTTTTTTCTGTAACTGTCACTGAACAAGTATTAACTATTATTTGTGGGGCTGTAAATACATCACATGAAAAAATAGTAAGTCCTTAAAAATTCAAGAAGATTGCCTCCAGAGACGTTTACCTAACCTGGTGATTTATATAGATCTAGGAATAAAGTTTCAGAAACTTAGAAATGAAAGTCTCCAAATCTGCCTTTGTCATAGTCCCTGGAAACATTTCCCTTTTGCTCCTGATCTGGAAGTTGGAGAACATTTTTCATGTTCAATTTAAATTGTTTAGTTAATGGTCTAAGAATAACTCTTGGGAACCTCCCTTAGCATAGCATGTTATTACTCTATTCCTCTGACTGAATTTGATGTATCTATTGTGTTCTTGCTGCATAAACTGATCCCTGGGATTAATCATTTCTTTTTACTGTTTAGAAATTGTAGACATTTAATGGATATACCTACATCAGTCAATTTAATGAGTTTCATTGTCTAGGGATTGAAATATGCTGATCATTCTAATACTAAAATAAAATTGACATTCGTCTTTATTCCAAGTTTCCCAAATTTATTCTTTCTGCCTGAGGAAGGAAATTTAGCTAAAACTTTTTTTTTTTTTTTTTAATCTTAGTACTTCAGCATTATAGGAACTCAAGTGCACCTAATGGGTGACGTTTAGAAGGGTCTGAACAATATTTTTACCAATTACTATAGTACATGTTAAATAAATCATGTAGTTTCAAGAAATATTCTGTCATCCTAGTAGGAATTACTCCATAGAGACTCATACTGGTTATTATTAACAAGCGATATATTGACAACCTTGAAGCTGGAATGGAAGCTGGGATGTTGATGAGGTTATGGTCTCTGTCACTGAACCACAACATTGTCAATGGCTGGTCCGACAGCAGAGACAGAGGCCCTTGTGCCCCTCCAGAGGCTGAGCACAAATCCAAAAGGACAGATGACCTTTCTGATTTAAAAAGGACCATCTGTCACCAAATAAAATTACAGGATATTAAGTAGACTAAAACCTGATTCCTAATTAATGGTTGCTGCTTTCTGTTTTGTTTTCAGTTGTTTGAATTTATGAACTTCTTGGCTGAGAATGTCATCTTCTGTTACATGGGGCTGGCGCTGTTCACATTCCAGAATCATATCTTTAATGCTCTTTTTATACTAGGAGCCTTTGTATCCTTTGAAATACAGAATGTGGGGTAATTAGGGAAGAGAACTGCTTAACTTGTACTGATTAATCTCTTTAATAATTAATTTCTTCAGGTTTACTGCAGATCTCAAATTCAAGGCAGATATGTAATTTCTAGTTAGGGGAAGAAAGCATCCTAGGAAATTGTGGCCTTTATTAAATGCTTACCCTTCAAGATAAGAAATTTTAAAAATAGTGATGGAAATAAAGAGAGAAAACTAAAGGAAAATGACATTTCTGAACTTCAAAATAGGTTTAAAACTGTCATGGATCAAAAAGTATGAATCATTTACCAAAAAAGATACGAATAATTTACATTAGAATGATGTCAATTTATTCTTTGTAGAAAGTTGCATAGTTTACTCTAGAGCATATAAAAAGACAGTCAGGATTATTAAGTTGGAAATATTTTCATTACAACCTACAAAATCTTTTTTCCAGTGAGGACTTTGTAAATAAGATAAACAGAGGAAAGATCAAATGAAATTAGCATGAGTGTGTTGTTAATTTCTTAAGCACTGTGAGCATGTAAGTTATTTGAATAACAGTTTCACTTTCCTATAAGTAAAAGGACAGGCAAAATCTAGATCTCAATTTTGACGCAAAGGGCTTTTCTAGCTCTAGGCCTGCGGCTGAGACAATCCAAGGGGAATGGATGTCTAGAAGGACATTAAGCCACTGGGAATATCCTCAAGGACGTAATCAGCAGCTATTATCCTTCTTCTCACTTGGAAAATGGAGCTGATGCCCCTGGAATCATAGGCAGATGATGTTAACAGTCATGAGAACTGATTATCTTTATTAGTACTAATCCAAATAAGCACCTGCATTTGCATTTTGTTCTCTTTGCACTAAGCATTCAGCTGGACTCTCACATTCATCCAAACTTGAGTATTAAAAGGAGGCTCCCTCTTCCCAATAACTCTATTGCATTTGAGATGGAGTTTGATCCTGAGACCATTAGGAAAGGCCAAAAACATCCAAAGGGAGAAGGTGACTATAATAATGTTTTTGCAGATGTGGAGCATGGATTTTAGCAAAATGCCTCCTAAAATAGCACCTGTATTGTACCTTTAGACAAGCAATTCCTCTCAAAATTAAATGCATTAAAATAAAAAAATAAGTGAAGTTTGTTAGATATAAGAAGTATAAAATGATGGAAAGTAAGATGGTTATGGTGAGCAAAAGCACATTAATCCTATCTAAAGAGCTACTTGAGAAAGTAATGTGCAACCTCTAAACTGTCTCTGACTTACATTTTGCAGCAGAATTGAGCACAAAGTCAGTCATCAGCAATATAAATGTGATGAGAAAATTCACGATGATTAAAATGGTATTGGCTTACAATCTTAAATCAAGTAGATAGTTCAAGACAGAAAGAGTTCTCTATTATTTCTGGAAAAGAATTGACATTGAAAGATGAATTTTGGAAGCAAGTTGGGCATACATGTATTGACATATTTGTCCCTGTTTTCTGGGTCATCATATAAAGAAGCTCAAAGACATAATATTTAAAGCTCGAGGGCTCTCGTCTGATTGTAACAACATTTTCCTCCATGTTTCCTCAATGTGTTCAACTATAGTTAGCCATTTTTGTTGCCAGAGCCTGCAACATCTATCCCCTCTCCTTCCTCCTGAATCTGGGCCGAAAACAGAAGATCCCCTGGAACTTTCAGCACATGATGATGTTTTCAGGTATGTGGACCACATGATGTGTTCATACTGCGTGGTCTCCCACTGCCACAGAACATGGGACCATGAGAAGACAGAGACCTTCCAGAGATGTGTAACTCCTCTTCATCCCATTGTGCCCAGCACTATGCTGATACTGCATAAATTCTGAGCAACAGTGGGATTTCTCTTTCCAGGAGGAAAATAAAATTAAAGGGAATCTTCTTAGGATGACCTCAAGGTACAGTATCTGTCAGAAAGTGACCTATATAAGATTTTGGACTTTCCCTGGACCTATTTCAGATCAACTTTTCATGTAAGAGAATTTCAAGGTTCACTTCATATATTCATACTTCAGGTTAATAGTATGTAAATGGTACCATCCTTGTCCAGTGTTAAAACTCCTTCACTTAGAATCCTTATTACCTATGCAAGTGCCAGAAACTTCTCATGGTTAATGCAAAGTGAATCATATCTAAGTTGGCAAGTATTAGTTGAGAAGACAAGTATTAATTGCACCCTCACCAAGTGCTAAGAGCACTTCTAGGCACCAGTGGATAAAACCAGCAAGACCTCTGCTCTCAGGAAATTTATGTTCTATTTGCTTAAAGCATACCTAGAACCTCCTTTCCACAAAAGAAAATATACCAAATGAATTTGGTGACCCTGAACTACTCTGGAGACTGTCTCCTTCTGTTCAGTCCGTTTTCCTACTTTCAGTTTCTACTGGTTCAAAGACCTTTCCTCTTAAAAATATTTTCAATGCGTGGGTACACTTACAATACATGCAAAGGCAGTCACTGGGAGATGTATGAGAGTGAACAAACAAACATAAAAAACTGCTTTTAGAACAGAGCAAACAAATAAAATTGGGGGGATACAGGTTGATATGAAAAGTCAAGGAAGTTATTATTTATTGAACGTCTACTCTTTGTCACTCATTTAATATCAGTCCTAAGAAGCTGATACAAATCCATGTTGTAGATGGAGAAAATGAGATTCAAGATCTCAAAGAGGTTAACTGGCCAAGGGCAAAATATTCTGGAACACAGGTCTGTGAAACTACACCTCAAACACAACCAGATGTCTCAAACCCCGCATTCTTAGAAGTGGTATTAGGAATAAAAAGCTTGTTCACCTTTAGTTCCATTCTAGCCTGTTTCACACAGTAAAGAGTAGCCACTCTCAGGTTGAGAATAAGACCTTTCATCAAGTATGGGCAATAGGAGAGCCAGAGTTTCAAAGCTCTCCTCAATGGAATTAGATTTTTGGTGATGAACCTAATATATTTTACACAGATGCTGAGATACATAATAATATAAACCCCAAATTTTTGTTAAATCAATGTTGTTTCAGTAACATTTTTAAAATAAATAAAATATCAAATTGCCCTTCCATGGGCTATTGTCAGTGATTTGCTACATCTCCAGTCATGGGAAGGTGAGAGAAAGAGTCATAAAGAGAATAGGTTAGACTAACAGAAGAACAATAAACTTCGAGAATCAGCTTCTATTATGGGAAAGCCAAAGGCCTATTTGATCACAATAAAGAGATTGGGTTGCATTTTTGGCAAAGCATTTCTAGGAGTTGGAAAGTACTTTTTTTCTTTTCCATCAAAACATCTGTAGCTTTACTCTGGAAAATAGTAACTTATAAACAATGCTTTATTTTACAAAGAATGCTTTGAAATAAAATGTATGTGTTATGTAATCATGCTAGGATGTGAAGTGTTGGCCAAATGGCTACCTGACTTGATGATTTCTCCAGGGTTTGGTAGCATCTATGTTTGCTTCACTGTATGCATGGAGCAGCACCAAACACTGAGGCTGGCAATATGTTGTGTAGGGGGAAGGGAAGTGAGGAAGCTCAGAAATGGTGATATCTTTATGCTATTCTAGAGTGGGGAGTCAGCCCTCTATCACATCTAATCCTATTTTGTGTATAAAGTTGGAACACAGCGACACCCCTTGAATACACATTGTCTGTGGCTGCTTTGGGGCTATAAAGCTGAGTTGAGTTACTGCCAACAAACTATATGGTCCACAAAATCTAAAATATTTTCTCTTTGGCCCTATTCTAAGGCATCTTCACCCTCTAGAAAGAAATGTATAATGTCAACTCCATTAATGTGATAGGATTATAAGATGAATTAAGAAAATGACAATCAGCCAGCTCCTGTCATTAAAAAGACCATCATGGGTGTACTCTGATGGCCTAGCATATAAGGCAAGTAGTCAACATATATCCCAAGGACACGGGTTCAGCCTGCCATCCACTTAGGTTCCACACTACCCACTGACCCCCATCAGAGTGTATGAAATATCAGGTGAGTTCACCACATGAGAGTAATATTATTCTTCAAGAGAGAATGTTCCAGACTCAGCTTTGATTTTTGCCATGAATTCTTAGATACCGTACCTCACTAAGGCCCTCAGCTTTAGATATATTTGCTAGGAAATATAGAATTTAAAAGATTGATTTAAGAAAGCAATATCTAGAAAAAGAGGTAAAAAGACAGATTAAGTAATATCCTGCCTAGCCTTTTCTGAATGTGTGGGAACAGAAGCTGCTGCAACCCGAAGAATAAGCCAATTCCCTTAAAAAATATTTGCTTTATCATATAGTTAAATGTTCTTAGTTTTGCCTAGAGTGGTTCTGGTCATTGAATAGGATAACTTGATTCCATCCTGTGGTGGAATCTGATTGTCCATGCTTCACTAATGCATCTAGATAAAATCTTTTTTTTTTTTTTTTATATGGCTCCAGTGCTTTCCATGGCATCCTTTGGAGAAGGTAAATGACAATGACTCTCTAGCTAAAATAAGAGTGTGAATTTGTTTCCACATTCTTTCATTCAGTGTCATACAGCTGTTCTTTTAGTAGTCATTGATACACTCTCCTGCATGGGTAAACAAGACAAAGATATAGGCCCTGCTGCTAAGAGGCATGTAGCCTAAGAGAGAAAGTTTGGCTTCGACCCAAGCTCAGTTCACAAAGACCTAAGACCCCATACCACAGATAGTTCACAGATGGTTCAAGTCAAATAAGAGCTAGAACTTTGACTTAGTCAATTACATCGAACATTAGACAACTCCTTTTCCATCATCTTTGCCCTCACCTTGTGCATAACTTTTCAGCACTGGGCAGAAGAGCTGGCAATGTCTTCTAAGCAGAAGATTCCCTGTAAAGTTAACAAAACTTAAGCTTCAGGCTCCCTCATTTACATGGACCCCTTCCAAGGTCCTGGAAGGGGCCCTGGCAGTGTATTCTGATGTTATATAAAGTTTGTATAAGATATTTAAAAAAAAATTTTAAGAGGCTTCCAAAATTTTTAAATATTTCAGGCCCACAAATCTTGAATAAGACCTATTTTGAAATCTAGAAGCAGATGGAAGTGAATGTTTATGAAAGAACCCAACTGTTTACATCTCCTGATTTGAATGGGGCCTGCAGTGAGCATTGAAACTAAGGCTTAGAGCTGTGTAGATAGTTCTACAATGGTTTTGAGTAAAGCTCACATTGTTAATGGATGACTCCACTGCCACCACTCTCCCTTTCTCCCACCTCTACCTTTTGCCTCTAGACTCAATTAATAAGTGGCATGACTGTCACGACCTGACTGAATGTTTCACCTAGCATAGACACTACCTGATTTATTTTGTAACCACTAATAATCCCCATACATCAAGCCTTGGTATCTGAAAATGAGAAAAGTTCTTAAGGTCAGGTATAGTGGTCCGCTTGTCTTCTCTGCCTTGAGAAACTTGTAAGAATTTAAATTCCGGTTTGGGTAACTTGGTGACAGTTAAGAGTCAATTGGGAAAGTTTACTCAGACATTTTTATGTCAGACATTTTAAATTCAAGGCCAGGAGTTTGTAACTGCTCTTGTGTATCCGGTGACACCCAGCTCAAAGGGCTTAAGAGGAATGCTAAGCTCCTCTGCAACTGTTCCTACTGCTCCCAAGCACAGCCCCACTTAATGCCTGGGGTGAGCTGCCCACCCTGGCTCTGAGCTCCCTTGAAACCAGAGGCAGAGCTCTGTGATTTAAATTGCAGGAGGAGATGTGCTTCCACAGATTAGCTTTTCTATTGATGTGGTGCATATTACAAAGATCAGTCCTCTTGTTTTAATTCAGATCTATGTGCTGCAATTTTTATTTAATTTAAAACTAAATAAGAGCTGTGAGTTGCGGGAAAGGGGAAATGCCAAGCCCAGTTGAATCCTGGCAGCCTTCCTGAAACCGCTGTGACTTGGGGATTGTGACCTACTGGTCTACAGAGCCACATTGCAGAGTCTCTGAGACTTCTGGACAGGAAGGGGGCCTAAAAGAACCCCAGCAGGTTGATGGTGCCTGACAATGGTCAGAAGACAAGCTCCTCTGATTTGACGATTTCTGCCACATTTTGAAGAGACATTGAAGTCCTTATGTGTTCTGTCAAACAGGCCAGGAAGACTTTTAACCATGGAAAGGTCACCACAGTGTACAGATAGAATTTGAAAATCTCATCCATCTGCTCATGAAGTCACAAACACAACAGCACTAAGTATTATCAGATTTTGATACTAATGTCATTTGTAGCACATTTGGTTGTCCACTAGCATTCAAATAGCTGTCGGCACCAAAGGATTAAGAGAAAATATAGATGAAACCCTTAAATTAAGAACATTTTTCCATTAGCATTCATTTTTCTCAGTAGTGTAAAGATTGTCATTGGCTATTCAAGTTTTAGGGAATATTATGATTGAGGAGTTTCAGATGCTGTTAAGGCAGCCAAGTCTTTCATAAACCAATCAAACCCCTATGAGTCAACTGGATCTCACCCTACTTCCTAGTCTCCCACCAACTACTGGGAAGACTTTTTCCAAAGGATCAGGAACTGTTAGAGGCCTCTCAGCCTACAGTAGGGTGGAAAAGGATACCAGGTCATATGTCCTGCTCTGAATCACAACCTTGCCTTCCCTTAATGGAATCCTAGGTCCCACTCGCCACCTACTTCCCTCAGAGCCTGAAAAATGTCATTGGACCTTCCTGGAACTGTTTTAAATTCCACAGGCAAACATGAAAGCATACCTTTTTACAAGCATTCTGAAAAGTGTGCCCTTTGCAAGGATTGCGCACTATCATTCCTTACCAGATATCTTCCTTCTTACTGGGGGTGGGAGGGAAACAAAATGAAGTCCACAGGTGTTGGTGATGCTTGGATCCTAGGAAAGGGGGCGGGTGGGGGGTGGCGGGGGGAGAGAGACAGAGAGAGAACATCTACTTGCAGTAGTATGTGACATGTGGTGAGTTCTTACAAGTAAAATATCTGGCCTGATGCCTTGATCTTGTAAGGACAAACTTGTGGAACCATTGGTCTAATCAGAAAATTTTCCAACTGACCTTTGAAGCATAACTGATCATAAATTGGGCACTGATTACAGAATGGTGACTTTCTTCTAATCTGTTTGCCTTTCTCTTGAAACCCTCAGTTGAAGATTTCAGTTAGTGGTAAGGATTATTCCGCAGTCACATATACTGTACCTACACAAAAATAAATTTCCAAAGCCAGAGGCAACAATGCATGTTGACTCAGAGCTAATCCTATTTACAGTCACCCTTCCTGGCTGCCCAAGGCATCCAAAAAACAAATTTCATTTTATGCAAAAATATACTGCAGTTATGTTACGTTCCTTCTCAGTAGCCCTAAGTTTAAATGGTTCAAATACTGGAAAAGAGATGAAGTGGAAAAAATTTTGTTTGCCTAACAGAGACTTAGTTTCAATAAAAACAAAATTTATTTTTAGATTCAGAAGGCCTCTCCACTGAAACAATCTGTTGGATTCACTTCCATGTGATAAAATGATGTTGAACTGAAAATGGAACGGTATAGCAAGGTTGTACTATTCTGGAAAATGTATTTTGAAACCAGACTGACATTTTGGCTGAAGTAGTTACCCTTTGTAAGGTCCTTGGATTTTAGAAAAAGTAAAAGCAATACAAAATTCAATTTTTAACCCAAATCAGGGTTTGATTTATCAGATTAATATTAAGAATGTGTTAAATCTTTGAAATAAAATTTTTCACATTATTTGAAGTAAAAGGAAAAAAAGGATTGCAGTGAATTATATCAAAAATGAAAACAAATGCAGAAAAATAACTCATCTCAGGGATATTTCTTATAAAGAAGGTGTCAGCTACTCAAGGACGTTTCTGCATCCCTGTCCATCTACCAGTCATTTTCTTTTGGGTTCCATTTGTGTTTAAGGAACACCTGCTCTGTGAGAAGCTCTATTCTAGCACTGGATGTGCTGTTAGCAAGTTGGCTTTTTTGTGGAGAAAGATCTTAAAAAATTTTTAAATAAACAATAATTTCAGATGGTGATAAGTGCAATGAAAGACAGCATAAAAGAACTGGGTGGAAATGGTACAAGTTTCACTTAGCTGGGATAGTCAGGGCAGCCTTTCTGAGGCCTGAGACGATGAGGAGCAGACAAGCAGGAAAACACTGGAAGTGGGAGAAACAGGGAGTTCACAGGCCTGTAGTCAAAGAAACCTTGGTTTAAAATAAATCTTATCTCCCTATACCTTTTAAGTTCTAAACTTTCCTCCTATCTTCCCACTTACTCTAGCAGAAAGAACCTAACCTCTCCCCTGAAATTCAGTTTCTTAGATCCAGCCACCCACTCACCCTCTTGGCTTAGATGACTAATAAGCATCTTGGATTTAACATGACCAGAATATAACCCTTGATTTCCAATATACACAAACATGCTTTTCCCACAGTGTTCCCCACTATTTTTTTTTTTTTTTTTTTTTTTTTTTTGCTTAAGTCATAGACCCTTGGGCTCTCTCTTCATACCCCTCATGCAGTCCATCAACAATATTATTGGCCTTTGACTTTATTCCAACAACTGCTACGCTACCACCCCAGTCTGACAGTCCACTTCTTGCCTGTATGAAAGCAGTAACCTCCTTACTGACCCCTACCTCTAGAATGGAAATCAGTTTTCCATATTAGAGTCACAGTGAGCATAATAAGTATAGTATCGATTATAGTACTGCCCTGCCTAAAACCATCCTAAAGTTTTCCATCTCAAAATAAAATGCAAAAGTCTTGCTATTCAAAAGCTCAGCATAATCTCTTTCTGTTATCTATTTGGGCACCATTTTTTCCCCACCCCATCCCACATTCATTTCAATCCAGTCACACCAGACCCTTAGCTGCTATTTCAAAATGCCAGGCACAACTTTGCCTCAGGGTTTATACACCTAGTTTCAGAGCTTTGAGTGTTTTTCTTCCAGTTGCCCACATCACTTCTCCTGTATTCTATTAGTCTTTACTTAAATGTCAACTAACTGGAGTAGTCCCCTAATCACCATCTCTTCCATAGGTACATTCTCTATCATCTTACTCTACTTTGATTTTCTTCATAGAATCTTAAAATAGTGCTGATCTATATACATATTTCCAACTAATCTGGTAGCTCCTTTACAGCAGAAAAATATTTCCTGTTTAATTTTATCATCTCAGTGAATGAATGAATATTACCAACTCAGATCTAAAGGGTCTGAATAGTTCAGTTTAAAAGCCCTTTTGCGTTTTGTGTCTTGGGTGCAATGAGAGATACAAGGATAGTGTAATACAGATGTAATTTCAGTTACAGCTTTTGAAATCTTTTAAAAGATTAAGAATTGGGGCTAAAGAACAGACTTCATTAAGCTAATGGTTGATCCCAAACTATTTTTCCATAATGTAAGTGAGTGATTTGTTTTATGGAATTTCTGAGTGATATGTTTTATAGGAGTTCTAAGAAAGATCAAACATTGTGGACAAGTATTCTGAGAAAACTGCACAAATGAGATAGGCGCAGGAAGAATTGAAGCAAGGGCTTACTTAACTCTAGGGTCATGGCACAGAGGCAGATAACAATTGTTTATGGAAGAGAGAAGACCACCTTGTTGGTATAAAAGCTATCAGTGGAGAAGCAGCAAATGGGAAAGGCAGAAGAGATTCTGATGGAAGGGTTTCAACAGGCTGTGGTCAGATCTTAACCTCATAAAGCTAGGTTTTGAGAAAAATGTTCTTGGAGACATGGATGGTATAGGATTGATCTCCCCCCAAATATTTTTGTTCAGATAGATTTTTTTCCAAGATGTCCACAACAGGCTTTTTCTAATTTGTCACCTCAGTATGTGAGGCTAAATGTCAATCAAACACTTCAGATTCTGAAAGAAACTGTTGCTTTAAAGTATAAAGATTACCTAGACATAGAGGCATCTTAGAAATAACCTGCTTATCAGAGAAACCTATCTTAAAGCAGCAAAAACATCTAGAGGCAGTTTTATCAAATGAGGTCATCCCCTCAGGTGAGACGCCTTCCCCTCTCCTTGACGCCTAAGGTCCCTATCCCATTCTTTAGCTCAAACTATGTCCTCAGTCTGTCTCATTTTCTTTAGAATTTACAGCCTGACAGTTCTCCATCCTATGTCATTAAATTTGGTCTTTTTATCCTATGAATCTGTTTGATGTTAATTTACTTGGCCAGCACAAGAACATCAGCAGAATGGGAGAATTTACCCCATGCTCCTGTTATTGTCGGGAGGGGCGAAAAGATGGAAACTGTGTGGTCAAGAGACTAAAGTGGCACTCAGAGGTGCAGTCAGGTGTGAAGTGATAGAACTTGGACCAAGATGTGAAGTGACAGGAGCCGCAGCTGTCATGTAAGTCATTCTCTACTGAATCCAAATCACTAGAGTCAGGACCCTAACAGGAATGACTACATATTTTTTAAGTTCCATGACTGATTCTGTTGTGCACCACTAGTTAAACACTGTAAACCCAGTCTTCAAAACTCCATTGAGAGATGAGACAACCCAGATCCAGATAAGGCTTATGGCTGTATCAGATCAGATTCCAGATCTCTTGACACTTGGTGAAAGCACTAAGGGTTTCAATAACAAATAAAGGGCAGAAGTTGAACTTCCAGAAACAATTACTCAATCATTCAATCAAAAAAGAAAGTTTCCTTTCCCTTATGTAATCTGGAATCATGAAGAATCAGGACATCCATTGTTCACTGATTTATTCAACAAAAATTTATTGAGCACCTACTGGCATTGTCCCAGGTGTTGTGGATAAATAGACTCACACAATTACAATGTAAGTCTTAAGTGCTCTGACAAGGCAAACACATTTTTACTAGAAATATAAACCAATCCAATGTAGGCTCACACCTCAGAGGGGACTTTGTAGAGAAAGTGTTGACTCACTTGAGCTCAGATCAGTTGACAAGGTGATAAGAGAAAGAACAGGAGAGAATTTGGACGGGAGAAAATGATTCAGATATAAGAAAGCATATATGTAAATATATATTTTTTATCCCATTATCAATTTCAGTGCTTTAAATGCTACACATCTGTTGACAATAGTCATGATTTGGGCCCTCATTAGGTTTAGCAATTTTAATTTTTTCTGCAGTACACCATTCCTGCAAAATATAACTTTTTTTTTTTTAAAGGAAAGGTGCAGTCAGGAATAAAAGTGAACAGAGACTGGCAGAAAGAGAGAAGAGGAAGCCACATTTACAAAGCGTACTTTACATCTCAAATACACCTTATGACATTTATCTTTTTTTTTTTTTAAAGGAAAAGTGCAAGCAGAAATGAAGATAAGTAGGCAGGCAGGCAGAGAGGGGGGAAAAGCATCTTCATTTTATTTTTACTTAGTTGTTCACACTGGTTGCTCCCCACCCACCAACACCCCCTGCCCCTACCACCAGGGCCCAGGACTCCATCCCAGGGTTATGTGGCTTGCTCCTTTGGAGGCAATTGACCTAACCGCTGCTCCACCAGGGCACACCACAGTTTAGAGAGTCATAGATAATATCTTGCCATTTACAACAACAAACATGCATGAGCCTAAAGGATATTATGCTAAGTGAAGTAAGTCAATAAATCGGATGAAAAAGTGAAAACACGATGATTGTATTCATCTGTGGAGGATAAAGAAATAAAAAAATGAACAAACAAAATAAAACAAACTCTTAGACTATGAGAACAGAATAGTGATTAGCAGAAGAGAAAGGGGAAACAAGGTTAGTAAAATGGATAAAAGGGGTCAATTATATGGTGACAGATGGAAACTAAACTCTTGATAGAAAAATTATGTAGTCTATATATACAGATATTGATTTATAATATTGTACACCTGAAACCTATATATTATAAACCAATGTTACTTCAATTTTTTAAAAAAATCTTGTTTTTAAAGAGATAAATTTTATAGGACCAAGAACCCTGAAATAGAGGACTCCAAAATCCTTACCATTGCATCCTCCACTGTGTCTTTAGTAATGTCTATTGCATAGTGAGTGATTTTCAATAAAAATGCCCTAGAAGGTATTTATTTTCCTGTGATGTAAATGCAGCTGTACCTGACCTTCACCTACTCAGAACACATTTGCAAATTTATGGCAAATTAAGTTTCACTTTTGCTCTTTAAAGATAAACAGGAAGCTGCACATTTTCTGCAGCAGGGGTCCTTGCTAGAAAGCATTCCCTGATTCAGTAGTCTTCTATTGTTATGAATAGAACATCAACATAATTAACATAAGAATCCCTTAGAGGCCAATTTTAAATGAAACCACATTTAATTGCAGGTAATTCTTTTATTCCTCAAGATGATTCTAACTTTCAAACTGAGTAAGTGAAATATGTCAAATCTATGCAAAGTAAACCCATTTAAAAAGAAATGGTATAATTTAGCAACCACTAAAAGTAAAGAATTTTTCCTATTAGTTGGCCAAAACAAAGAGAAAAAGAAATTTAAATCTAAAAGATGAAGCTACCCATAAAACAAAATGAAGCACAAGTTTGCCAATGAGTTCTAAATTTTCTGAGTTTCTAGGCAAAATGGTATGTATGGAAATAGCATTTTGTTAAAAGAAGATCTGAAATCAATATTAACTATTTCCAGTATTTTGCTGGTAGTCTAAGTAATTTATTTCAGTCCTAAAGTCCTGTTTCCCAAATTCAGAGGGTTAAGAAGATAGGATAAGTATCTGCATAGCAGGAATCAACAAATATTGTTATGGATTAAATTATGTGACCTCAAATGTATATGTTGAAGTCCTAACCTCCCAGTATGATGGTATTTAGAGAGAAGACCTTTGGGGAATAATTAAGTTTAGACAAATTTATAAGGGTAGGGTCCCCATGATTGGATTATGCCATCATAAGAAGAGGCACCAGAGAGCTTCCTCACCAGAACCTAACCATGCTGGCATCCTGGTCTTGGACTTCACAGCTTCCAAGATGGTGAGAAATACACTTCTATGGTTTAAGATGCTCCATCTTTGTATTTTGTTATGGCAGCCCAAGTAGACTAAGACACACCAGTATTGAATAAAGCAATGAATAGTCATTGATTTGACAACTGTCTAGACTCCAGATGTGTGATAAGTAGCTTTAGAATCATAGAGGATGATATAGGCAATAGCTCTTACCAGGAGTTTGATATTAACTCATCTCTTCCATTTAGTAACCCGCATTCTTCTCAGTTCCTTACTTCCCATGCTGCCATGTATCTCATGTGTGGTTTGTGCTATATGTGCCACATGTGGCTACATACAGGTGAGTCTGTCTCCAAAAAACAACCTATTTTTGTGAATTTTTAGGTGGTGATCATGAGACTGCATCCTGTGGTCAATATCTTGGCGTTTGACCCTAATTAGCATATTTCTCAACCTGCTTTAAGTACAAAGCAGTGACTAACTCTACTCCCTTTTTTCTGAGGCTTCTCTACATTTCTACGTTGCATCTCCTATAAATACATATATATATATATATATAAAACCAAAAGAATGAAAATCTTTTGAGTCTATATTTAAATTCTTTTTTAATTTTACATTGAAGTAGCATTGCATTATTAATATATAGGGTTAAGGTGCATCATTGTAAATCAGTATCTTTATATAATACATTATGATTTCACTCATATGTGGTGTATAGAAAACTCAAGCAAACAAATGACCCAAACAAACAAAAATAGTCTGTAAAATCAAATCAGTGGTTACCAGAAGAAAAGAGAGAAGAGAGTGGAAAAATCAGTCAGATAGGTCAATATTATAAAAATGGTGAAGGATACAAGTGGATTTTTTGTGGTAAACTTAATGTATTATATATTGTTGGAGGGGTCAAAGGAAAAT
The DNA here is from genome assembly GCA_004363575.1 of Solenodon paradoxus. Lineage (NCBI taxonomy): Eukaryota > Metazoa > Chordata > Mammalia > Eulipotyphla > Solenodontidae > Solenodon > Solenodon paradoxus. The sequence goes on from RJWH01000092.1 coordinate 1,522,239, forward strand.
TTCTCCCATTTCTCTGAGGTTCTTCACAGGCTGGATGAATAAATAAATTAGTATTAGGCATAATTAGAGAAAAGCCCCAATTTAATTAATATATATGAAGAATTTACATGGTAAATTCTGAAGTCCCTGGAGCAGACCCATTTATATCCTGAGCTGAGGCATGAAAAGGGGACCTGGGGTTTTAGGGAACATAGGAGGGGATCACTAGTGTCTAAGAGATAGATTTCTTAGAGAGGAATATTTACAGATAAACTATTCTTTTAGCGAATAAGGACAAAAGGCCATTTCTAGATAAGGAAAAGAGTAGAGATTCAGGTGGAAGCAAATGTCTTCTTTGATTAAGGGAAGAGCTAAAGGTTTGAAAGAACTGAAGCTTCTCCTTTGCCTTTAGGCTCTCCTCCACTGTCCTTGGCTCTTCATGTCAGAGGGGGCATCTTTAAGAGAGTAATTCTGAGACTTGAGGTGTTTTAGGTTAGCCCTGCAATACAAATGCTTATTTATAACAATGCACACCTTACACCTGTATAATACAGTATGCAATGTTTTTTAAATAACATTTAAAAATATTTTAAGTGTACCACTAACCAATAACTGCTCATGTATTGAAAATTTAGATTTAAGTATATAGTTATATTAGTTTAATATCATAGCGATACCGTAGTGAACATATTTAGGAAGATAAATGATTGCATCCTTCTTTGTCCTTAATATCTAATATGAAAGTTCATAATAAACATGATATAGCAAGTTTCGTTTTTATTTCAATCTATTTCTCACAAAAATTCAAAGTAAAAGCAATTAAATTAAATAAAAACAAAAACAGAATCTCATTACTTAGTAATTCTAATACTCACCACCTAATTTACGGCAATGAACCTTTATGGGCATTCCTAGCAATACGAGCTTGAGGAAAAGAGAAATGAAAAAATCACCTTCTATCTCCAATCTTGTACTGTGATTAAACTTTGCTAGGAGCTCTACCTTGACCTATAAATTCTCTCCTCAGATACAGAAGTCTGTTTTACGACTGTTCCTTGAGTTATTCCCTAATGATGCCATTTGTGTTTCCTGGACAGAACATTATCAAAATATTCCTCAATATTAAGGGTTATTAATTTCCCCACTCTCTTGTCCTTGGCTAGATTTGAATGTATGAACATCTCTGGTGGGAGGTCTTTCTTCTTGAATACCGTGGTCTCAAGTGTTTAGAACTTCTGATGTGTAAGAACATTTTTTATTAATATCTACTTCAAATGTTATCTTCCTTATCTTCAGGTCATTTCCTTGTCTACATGGAGATTTAGAATAATTTCCTTCCTCCATTACATTTTGTTCCTTGAAGGTATTTTATAATCAGAGTGCATGTTCCTTTCTCTCTCTCTGAGACTTCTTGTTTCAGGCAAAATATATTAAGTCTCTCTTGTCTAATCCTTTGGATCTTATGTTCTGTCACTGTCCCTTGTATATTCTCAGCCTGGAGATAAGAAAGGAGCATTATAAGTTGGGGACATAGAGATAAAAACCAGAGTAGTTATAGCTTTCCTCATCCTACCCTATATCTAAAAATTCTTTAATGCTTGAGTAAAGATTTGGAAATTTAGAAACCTAGATGATGCTGTAAATATTACAAAAAGTAAACCAGTGAAAGTTTGTGTATAAACTTCACTATAAAAATAACTTAACTATTACTTCTTTGACTTATACTTGGTAGCATTATAAATGTTTATTTATTTATTAATTTTCAATGACTAAAACTTGATTTTCTTTGTTGCTTGACACATTTGATTTTTTTTTAAAGCAATTTTACCTGTAAAGACTGTTTGTAGAATACAGACAAGATTGATATAAAATGTTTCTGGAAAGGCTGAACACCCAGAATAGTTAAAACAATTTGAAAACAAAAGATAGGTAGAAATAATAATGCTACACAAGAGTAAAGCTTATTATATCTAGACATTATTATTACATATCAAGATAATTTATTATTAGAAGAGACATATAGACTTATAGATAAATGGAATATAATAGAGAACTCAGAAATAGATCCATTCAAATATACTTAATTGATTTTTGACAAAAGTACAAATGTAATGAAGTTAAGTAATTAAACAGCCATAGGCAGAAAAATGAACTTCAACCTAAACATCACACCTTTTGTAAAAATTAACTCAAATTATCATGACTTTAAGTATAAAATATAAAGTTATATGACTTTTTTTTTGAGAGTGAGAGAAAGAGAAAAGAAGAAGAAGCATTTTTTTTATTGAGTTGTTCACACTGTTTGGTCCCTGCAGGCCCTGGGATGTGAACCCAGGTCTTTGGGTTGTATATGGACTGCATTCACTCAGAGGTGGCAGACCTAACCACCACTACACCAGGGTGTGCCACTTTACAACTTTTTTAAAAAATAAGAAAACAAGGGGGAAAATCTTGAGGACCCAAAGCAAAGCAAAGAATTCTTGATTTTACATCAAAGACATGCTTCATCAGAAGAAAAATTATCAGATTAGACTTTATCAAATTTAAAAATATTTGCTCTATGAAAGATTCTCTTAGGAAGATAAAAAGATGATCTATAGAGTGGGAAAAAATAGTTGCAAACTCTATATGTCCAACAAAGAACTATTTACTAGAATATATAATTATCCAAACTCAACAATTAAAAATGCAACCATCCAATTAGAAATTGGGAAAAATAAAACATGATGAGTCATTTCATTCCAAGAGATAACAAATAAATACATTAAGAACCACTAGTCATAAGAAAATGCAAATTAAAGCTACAATAAGCTATTACCATATAACTATCAAAATGACTAAAATAAAAAATTGTGACACCATCAATTATTTAAACAACAATAAAGAGAAACTGAATGACATATGTATTGATGGTGGGAATATAAGATGGTATAGTCACCTGGAAAGCAATCTGGTAATTTCTTTTGAAAATATACACACTGTATAATTCAGTGATTGTACTCCCAGGCATTTGTCTCCCAGAAATGAAAACTCAGGTGCACACACAGCAACCTTATTTTTAATCATCAAAAACAAGAAACAATCCAGGTGTCTTTTAACAGATTGATAGTTAAACTGTGAAACATTCATTCCATTGAATATTAACAATAAAAAGATCAAACTCTAGATATGTACTACAACCTGGATAAATATCCAGAGAATTATGGTGGGAGGAGGGAAAAGCTAATTTCAAAAAGATAAACACTTCATGATTCTGTTTATTATTCTTGTTATGACAAATTTATAGCAATGGAGAACTGATCACTGGTTGCCAGAAGTTAAAAAGAGAGTATGTAGAGCAAAGTAGATATAACTAGGGCAATAGGAGAGACGTTTGTGGTGATGGAAATGCACTATGTCTTGATTACATCAATGTCAAAATCCTGGCTGTAATATTCTACTATAATTTTGCAAGGTGATATCATTGGAAACTGAGTAAAAGGTGCACATTAAGTCTCTATTATTCTCAGAACTGCATGTGAATCTTTAATTATCTCAAAAGTTCATAGACATATGAGTACCCAGGAAGTCAGCCCAGACTGAGCTCAGACCTGAGTTCTCATTTTCATATCCCATCCATCTGTGTTTATTAATAAAATTGTGATGATAAATTCAATGAAATGGGAACAAAATTCTTATAGATATTAATTTCTGTTTTGGTTTTCCCTGTAAGGTTTGAGAGGAGCCATAGCATTTGCCTTAGCCATTCGGAACACAGAATCTCAGCCCAACCAAATGATGTTTACCACCACACTACTCCTCGTATTCTTTACTGTCTGGGTATTTGGAGGAGGAACAACCCCCATGCTGACTTGGCTTCAGATCAGGTGAGTGGTGCTGTTTAACAAAGATAATCACAACAAGGATGGCTGCACTGTTCCATTTCTGGGATTCCTGATGTGCAAAAGAGTAGAAAGGCAGGTCTGTGCACTAACTTTCCCTGGGAGTAAAGTTGACCTTCTTTGTCAAGGTAAGATAATATGAACTATCACCAACCAAACTGAACTTTCCAAAAGTTCTAGAAATCTCAGTGTTTCCCTAAAAATAAGTTTATCTATGAATTCTTCTAGTTAATAATATTTATTGATTACAATGTGATATGTTTTGGAGTTTACAATAAAAAGTAAGATACCAGCCTGGGACTCAAGATACACATAATCCAATAGTATTTATAGAGGAAAAGCAGCAATATCAAGGAGAAAGCGAATCTGTTTAGTTTTTAATTCCTCACAGCATTTAGGATAGAATTAAGGCTACAGCGTGCTTATATGTACTTGATGATTGAGCCCATATGTGTATACAATGGAACGTTATATTCATAAATTAGACAATTTCTCAAGGAAAAGAGAGTTGAGGCTTTAGTCAGGGGCCCTACTATTAATGAAAACATAAAGGGGCTTTAAGTTGAATGGGGAGTGTTTTTAAGTGCTTGTTGTATTATTTTCTAGTTACATAAATGTGTTCTGCAATTTCTTTCACAGTGGTGGCTACCTGTGGGTACTTGTGGATGAGCACACATACTGCATTAAACTGCAGAGCTAGATCCCCTGTGAACTGTTAGTAAAACAGTGGTGTGCTCAGGTTTCTGGAAAATATATTGCAGTATGTAGATTCATACACAGAAAAATTAGAGATATGAAATAGAAAGTTAGAGATCACAAGATAAAATATTGATTACCTCTTCAGGTAAGTTAGAATATTTACAACATACAGTAGTGATGCCAGCATTTTCTTGAAGTCATCAAATATAACTTATTTTCTTTACCCTAGAGAGGTTGACTCTACATCAAAACTGGCTTACCAAACTCTCCCATGCTGTTTTCCTAAGGCATCACTGACTTCAAATAGATGTCATGGTTAATACAAGTCTGTCAATATCAGGATCAGCAGGGAGAGGGATATATAATCCTGCGGCTGTAGGCAGGTTAGAACAATTATACAGGTTATAATCAAGACCTAATAAAGGAAGATAATGATGTCAACCAAAGCATTCAAAGGGATGGTCCTGAAGGTCAACTTAGGCCAGTGTTATCATGTCCTGTGGGGGAAGGCACTGCATGGGGTTGCCACATCATGGAGATGCCCCAATGGGAATTGACTCCAAATGGCCCAACTGATCATTGACAGAGGAGGGAAGAGGGATAAGGACAAGATTGTGATGTATATATGGAAAGGAGCTGACAGGATTCCAGTCTAGTGGGCAACGGAGAAATCTTAGCTGGGAATTAGATTTTTAATCTGAAATTAAGGCAAAATTCCAGTCTGAGAGGACCCCCCCCCCCCCGCCCACCGCCATGAGTAAATCAGAGAGGAAACTGAAATTCATAAACATGCGGGTATCCAGGATATCAATCCAAACAGACAGGACACAGGGTAGCAGGACCTCATTAAGACCAATGATTTGCAAAAATGGTGTGAGTATCAGAATCATCTGGAAGCATCATTAAATCCCAAATCGCTAGGCCCCTGCTCCAGAGTTTCTGATCTATGGTGGGTCTGGGTCAGGGTCTAAGAACTTGCATTTCTACCACATTCTAGGCAGTCCTGGTGCTGCTGATTTCAGGATGAAACTTGGGAACAACTGGTATAGACTTACTAAACTCAAGCGGAGATGGTGCTAATAGAAAATACTGCCAGATTAGTCTGGAGTTGTCCAGGACAGAGTACATCAGGGCCTGTATTTAATCCTTTAGTACCTATACTGGAGAGAGTAGAGGCTAGCTTAAGGAGAAAATGTCTCTGTGTACTAGTCAACAGGATGGAAATGGAACATAAACATAAAGGAACAGAGCCATAAGACAGTGTGTATGAAAGCATGCACAAGTATGACAAAAATTTGGTTCAACCATGTTCTGGTAATAGCCCTCTTCTACTCCCTTTCCCTATCTATATTTTCAAAGAACTCCTCAATTCCATTTTAACTTTTAACCAATATTTCCTCACCATTTAGACTTTGCTTATTTACAGAAGAATATCTCATTAACCAACTTACATATTAGAGTCTTACTAAACTATTAGAATGCAGGTAAATTCAAGTTTTAACAAACTGAAGAAGCCCAAGGAACAGGAATCCACATGTGATATTAAAGGAACTCAAACATCCTTATTTAGCATATGATTTATTTATGTATGTTATATTGCCTTCCTCTCTTGATATTTTGTAATTTTACATTTTTCTCTTAAATTACTAGGCATGAACTTGAGTTGGTTTTTTTTTGTATTCCTGTAAAATTTGCCATACAGTCACAGACAGTAGACAAACAGTATGCCACAGTCATCTACAGTAGGATGCAAATAAAATGTTTTGTATAAGGTAAAAATTGATATGAATTTGCACTTTGAAATCTCTTTAAAACAGCAGTGATCCTGTGCTTAACAGACAGAATGATCTTTACATGGGAAGCAAATTCTCCATCACTTAAGACTTGTCCTAAACATGTTTAAAATCTTGTCCTAAGATGTTTTATTTTCTTTTAAAAAATAATAAGTTTTTTATACAGAATTTTAAAACAATCATATACCTTCTCAAATTTCTAGAGAAGAGGAAGATTCCTGCAGTATTATTTTGGATGAAAGCAGAATGGCTTCTTGATTAGAATCCTGATCTCCTCCCAGAATACGTTAATGCAGGTGGTGAGGAAAACCCAAGCCCCCAATCTCCAAGGACTAGCTCTGCTCTTAGGAAATGAAAGAGATCAAAGGTATCACAGGGTTAGCCACCAAATGATCACATATGCTTACAAATAAACCTGATTGGACAGCAGAGTCTTTGGCAGCTCTCTGGTGGCAGGAATTCATGTGGAATGGTAACCCCATCCTTGGTTGAGTGTGGGGCATCACATGGAGCAAACAAAATGCGTGAGAGTGGAGCCCACACGGCAGTGCGGCAGTGCAAACCTTCCTGGGATCCCCCAGATAACACTAGAACCACCTCCTCAAAATATTTGAAACATAGTGCAGAAAGCTTTGCAAACTAGTGCTAAACAGACCTTGTACTCTAGACTGCATCAGAAAGTGCCCTCAGTTACATGACTTCTGTAGCCTCTAGATTAGGACTTCTGATATCTCAGATAATAAGAGTCAGCTTTTACTGAGTACTTGACTCTGTGACAGACAACAGATAATAAATTACAAAGCAAATAACCTCCCAGTGACTCAGCCTCCAATATGTAAAATGGAGATACAGTAGTGGCTACCTCTTAGGATGCGTGAAGTCAGGCAGCATAGCTCAGGGCAAACTCCAGCCCAGGCAGCCAAAATCAGAGCCTGTAAGTCCCAGCTAGTGCTTTCTTCTGCTGCTCCAAGTAAATGAACTTATTCCTGATGCCTGCAATCTACCTTGATTAACAAATCCTCTGGGATAAAGAGGTATACTTTTATAACCAAAACAGACCTGTTAAAAATAAGCAAGGAAATCTTCAACCATCATGAATGATTGGATTGACTCACTCATGCAGTACGAAAAATGTTCTATACAGTTTTTCTGTTTGGCCTAGCACAGTTAAAGACAAACGAGTAGTCAAGTAGTCTTATGATTTTTTTACTCTCCCAATCCCATTTCCTAAACCCATATTCAGGATCCCAAATCAATCTGCTGTCAGCCTCTTCCACAAATCAACCAAAGATTGAACACATTGGCCTGTGTCCATTACAGAGTAAATAACTGTTTGATAGTGGACTATTTCTACTATCATTGTTTTAGTTAGATATGTAACCTCTACTTTTGGTTTACAACCCACCCCTATTTTATACCACCCCTAGAATGCTTTCTTTATCATTTATACCCAATAGCTACAAAGTCTTTAATAGCAGCCATCATACATCACATCACATTTACAGAGGTAAAGACAGAACTGTGCTTAGTAATATTTTTAGTCTTAAATGATAGGAGAGTTAAATATAACTTCTAGTACACAGACTTCCTTTATTACTGAGTTAAGGAAGTCAATTTAATATAGTGAAGGAATACATATAATCAAGTGTCCTCAATATCTCAGTGTACTGTTTGTTTTCCTTTCTAGCATGTAAAATCTCATGAATGATTAACAATTTGCTTCACTGTGTATTAATTTAATAAATCAGTATACACACTTTGTTGGTAGGCTGTATGGATCTCAAAACCTGCCTCCCTCTTTTACTAGCTTGGGAACTTTATCAATAAACTCTACTTTTCTATGCCTCCATTTTCATATCTGTAAGACTGGAATAATAATATTTATCTTTTAGATTGTATAAAGATTAAGTATTAAGTATGTATAAAGAACTTAGGGCACACAGTAGCTACTTGACAAATATTGCTATGATAATAATCAAATAACTACCTATGAGCCTCCTATTATCCAAACACTCTTTCACTGCCTAAGGCACATATGCACACACACAAACATATATATAAAGTGAGATTAATTAATTGTATCTATGAAAGTACGGTAAACTTAGGAAATAGAAATAATCTCTAGGGAGCTTAGTTCATTTTATGTAGTAACTAGAGCCATCAATTTTGTAGGCAGTTCCTATTTCTAAATTCAAAACAATAAACTTCTTAAAGAAAAATGCTCATAGAATGTATTACATTTATTCAACAGCTCAGACAGATTCTTTCTAGAGCATGCTTCTATTTCCTTAACAAAATAATCTTTGCTTAGGACCTTTAATGTATACCCTTTCATCAACTCCTTTCAATTTTTTTATTTTGCATTAAATTTGTGCCCATTCATACATTTTACATCAATATGTATTGACAGGCTTTATAAATATCTTTTTTCATGAAACATGGAAAAACAATTTACTCATATGAATGTAGGTTTATATCTACTGCATATTCCCTCCCTAAGCCCATATTTAATAGTATGTTCTATTTACCCTAGGTTCTTCTAAAATATATTTCATAACTTAAAATATTTATTCAAATTCATCTAGTTTGACATACTCTAATAGAGACATTGGATGACTGTAGTAACCTAATGCTGACCTAAAAATACCCTGTTTGTAACAAATATTATGAATTAGCAACTCCTAAGTTTGGTTCCAGTACCATCTGGGGTTCTTTAATATGTTTTCTTTCTATGTACAAAATCTCAGTTTCCACAGATAACAGTCTTTATCTTCACAATAGTCTTTTATAATCTATTAGGTACACTCTTATTAACATCCCCAAAACGTTCCGAGAACATCAGTATCAATAAGCTTCATCCATTTATTAAATTTACCAAGCAATGAACATTCTGCTCTATTGAAGAGAATTTATTAGCCTGTTATCATAAAGTATGATCCAATATAGGTACCTTACTTTGAGTAATAAATGTATTTTTAAGTAATAGATGAAGTTCAGAAAAAATGATTTTAAATACAGTAGATGGAACTTGTTATTGAAACAACTATGAAAGTTTCCATTTCTGGTCAAGATATAGTAAGCACATTGACTTCCCTGCATCTCTTCCACTGAAGCAACTAAAAACCATGAACAGAATACATATATCAATTGTCTGAGAGCTCTTAAAATTAAGTCAATAGTGGAGAAGAAAACAAAAATTCAGAGTACTATGTAATCAGTGGTGAATTTCTCATATCTTTCCTCTCTGGAATCTCTTGACCTGACCTTAAAAGCAATTCAAAGACTAGTATTATTCCACAAGGAAAACAGAAAGAAAAACTACAAGTATTTATGGCACAGGATAGAAGAAAGAAAAGGAGAGCCCTGTGAATCAGAAGAAGTGACTGGGGAAACCTGACTTTGTCGCCATTTTTTCATTCTCCCTCATCCCAATACCAGGCAGTCCCAAAACAGCAGTGGTGATGGTGCTGCAACTGTTGAGCAGGCCCCTAAATTTCAGCATCTGTACTGTGGTCCTGAGACCTTAAAAGGGACTTTCTGTTGCATTGTTTTTTCTCTCTTTATCCTCACCACTTGGCTTTGGAAGCAGGCACAATAGCATAGAAAAAAATATCCTGAAAATATCCTGGGAAATATGCAGCCTTGTATGGAAAATAAAGCCTGGGTTTTGGGAAATCAGAAAATGAGGAGGAGATTATGGAGTGGAAGGAGCTCCAGAAAGGCATCCTTTATTAGACTTACAGGCATGCATGCAGGACGGAGCTGAATGGCCTTGCAAAGACTTTGAAATGGAACACTGGAACCATAGGCAGTAGAAGTCAGGTAAGAACTTAGATATTGTATCCTAATGTGGCTAGTTGCTTGATGAAACATTATCAAAATTCTCCATAGGAGAAGCCTTTGTCACTTAGCATATCCAGATCTAGAGTCATTTAATATAATATTTAATTTTTCTAAGATAAATCCAAAATCAGCATACAGAAACCCAAACATCCTAATATCACACATGAGAAAATAAAATCAACAGATATCAACCCCAAGAATGACATATAGTGGAATTAACAGAACAAGAATGTAAAGCAACTATTAAATCCATGTCCCAAAAAGTAAAGGCAAATACAATGGGAAAAAACTGAAAAGAATCAATGGAGAAATAAAAGATACAAATACAAATAAATGGAAATTTTAGAACTGAAAATGTAACAATCGAAATAAAATAATCATTGCATTGGGTTAGCAATAAATGATAAAGGATGCTAGTGTTCAGAATTGAAGATTAGAAATTATCCAATCAGTACAGATCATGAATGAAACTTTTCACCAGCAGATTTGTTCTTAAAAAAAAAAGCAAAATGAATTTCTTCAGCTGGAATGAAAATTAGAGAGAAAATTTGAACAAGAATAAGGGAAGAATAACATAAATGACAAATACCTGTTTGATAGACTATTTTTTTCTCTTAAAATCTTTAAAATATTATTAGGGTAAGTTTTTAACATTTTTATGGAGATTTTATAAAAGGCAGTAGGTAAAGGGTAAGGTGGTGAGTTTTCCACATTTCTCTTGAAATGATCAAATACTAGTTCAAAGCAGACTGAAAAGTTAAGTAATTATAATTTCTAGATCACCCATTAAAAACATCTAAACAATGAGATATCTTAAAAAATAGATCTAATAGATGATATGAAATGAAAAAAACAAATTCAAATAACCCCAAAGAAGGTAGGAGAGAGAAACAGGACTATGAGAGAGAGCAGTACTAAGATAGTAGCTATAAATCTAAACATACTAATAATTACATTAAATTTAAAGGGTATAAAGTCAACATTAAAAGAGATTATCAAAATGGATCAACTCTATGTTAATATGTTGTCTATAAGATGCACATTTAAAATATAACAGTATAGGGTAACATAAAAGGGTGGAAAAAGATGTATCAAGATCTATCATGCAAACACTAATCAAACTGAAACTGTGATGGCCCGTATTAGTATCAGATAAAATGTCTTCAGAGGGAGAAAATTCCCAAGGACAGTACATTACTTAATGATAAAGAATCAACATACCAAGTAGATATGACTATATAAAATTTGTATGTATTTAACAACATAGCTGTAAAATATATTGAATAAAAACTTGTAAATCTAAAAGGAGAACTAGACATAACTAGAATTTGCTGCACACCTTCTTAAGTAATCAGTATAACAATATAACATCAATAAGAGAACAGAAGAATTGAACAGCACCATTAATCAACCGGATTTAATTGATATTTATAGAACACTGTATGCAAAAACCATATAATAATATCCAATATTTCAGTTCCTAAAACTAACCTTGCAAACTTAAGAGAATTGATTTCATACAATATTTGTCCTCTGATCATAATGGGATCAAAATAAAAATAAATAATACAAAAAATAATGGGAACCCTCCATTCAGTTGGAAATTAAATAACACATCTGGAATGTATGTAAGACTGGTCCAATATTTAAATATCCATAAATGAAATCTATCATATATACAGATTAAACAACCCATGGTTGAAAGAGACAATACCAAGGGAAATTAAAAATACTTGAAATAAAGGAAAATTTAAAATAACAACAAAAATTGTGGGATACACCCAAAGCAATGTTCAAAAAGAAATATGTTAGCACTAAATGTTTATATTAGATGACAAGGACATTCTGAGATCAATAAGCTAATCTTCCAGGATTAAAAGATTAAGAGAGAGTACTAAACCCAGGGCAACCTAAAGGAAAGATAATAAAAGAATTTCAGTATAAATCATGGAATTGAAAAATCAAGGAACAATATGGAAAAATTAATAAAATCTACTTCTTTGAAAAAATCAACAAAATCAAAAAAAGTTTCAAGTTAAAGTTATCAAAACTGCAAGGGTATTATGACAGACCTTAGAAACATCTATGTACATAAATTCAACAAATGGATACAAAGTAAGAATTCTTGACAAATTTCCAAAACTCATCCAAGAAGAAATAAATGGAATCATCTATGCTGTTATTGATGAAATAGAATTCATAATTTAAAATATTTCAAATAGGAAAACTATAGACACAGATGGTTTTATTGGCAAGTTCTTTGAAAAAAAGATATAATACCAATTCTAAAAATTCTTTTCCAAAGAATAGAAGTGGGAAGAATATTTTCCAGTTTATTTGAAGAAGCCAGAATTACCCAAGACCAAAGCCAAATAGCATCACATGAAAGTAAAATTATAGAAAAATGTCTTTCATGAACAAAATATTAACAAATCAAAATACAAAAAAGACTAAAACCACAACTAAATGAAATTAATCCTGGTAATGTAAGACTGGTCCAATATTTAAATATCAATAAATGAAATCTATCATATTTATAGATTAAAGAAAAACATGACCTACCAATTGATGCAGAAAAAGAATTTGACAAAAAGTCGTTTCCTTTATGGTTAAAAATGTTAAACTCTTAGCAAAGTGAAATAGAAGAAAACATCCTTAAACTGATAAAAGGCATTTACAAAAACCCATAGCTAATATATCATATTTAATGGTGAAAGACTGAATTCTTTCTTTTAATACTGAGAATGAGACAGGGATGCTCGTCCTCACCACTTCTGTTCAATACTATATTAGTAATTCTAGCCAATGTAATAGACAAGGAAAATGAATAAAATTCATGCTAGTTGGAAAAGAAGAGATATAAGTGCCCAATTCGCAGACAATGTATAAAAAGTTTCTAGAAATACATGTGAAATTTCTTTATGCCATAAGAGTTAAACTAGGCTCTAGCATACAAGGTCAACACTAAAAGAATCCCGTGTACATTAATATCGTAATACAAACAGTTGGGAATAGATATTAATAAAAATATTTTTAAAGCTTCAAAAATTTTTAATCTTCAGGAATAAAAATAAAAATCATGTAGAGAAGCTATATACTGAAAATTATAAAATGTCAATGAAAGAAATCAAGAAAGACCTAAATCAATGGAGAGACCATGCTGTGTTCATGGATTGAAAGACTCATTATTTGGGTTTGAGTTCCCTTTGAACTGATGCATAGATTAATTAAATTCAAATAAAAATTCCAGTTGGGTTTTTTTAAGATACAGACTGATTGATTTTTAAATAGAGAAAAATGGAAAACCCAATTTTCAGAAAGAATTAAGTTGCAGGACTCACACTACTTGATTTTAAGACTTACTGTAAAATTGTGGTAATCTGTGACAGAATAATGGAAAATTATTTTAATATTCATAGGCCAAAAATTGAACCTTGGCTTAAATCTCACACTTTGTATAAAAATTAACTCAAAATTAATCATAAAGTAAATAAAACTATTAAAAAACTAGAAGGAAACATAGGAAAACACATTTCATGATCTTGAATTAGACAACAGATTTCCTACATTCAAAAGATTCTTAGATTTTATGCCAAGATTTTATCCATAAAAGAAAAAGTGATAGAATGCAAAATGGTAAGTCAATCTGTAAATCACTTTAGCAATTTCTTAACCAATTAAACATCTAATTACTCTACAACTCAGCATTCCCTCTTTCAGACATGGGGGATTATACAGCACCTACCTCTGATGAGTAATTATGTGAAGATTAAATGAGAAAATGAAAGTTCTTTATGCCACACCAAAGGCGCACTCATAAAATAACCCCATTTTACTCAGTTTTTAATTAGAGATGTTAGATGAATTTTAATAGCATTTTCAGCTATATGTTAAGATAATCATAATTTTTCCAATAGTTTATTAAGACAGTGAAATATAGTGATGTCCTAGATTTGAATTATCCTTATATTCTCAGAATAGCTATTTTTTCCTAAAAGTTTTTATTTATAGTAATAACTGAGAGGAGTCTACAGTTTCTTTTTCTCTTTTATGGAGAGAAAGCTGTCTTTATTGGGTTTAGATCAAAGCCTTTGCTATATTCGTAGCATGAACTAAAGACTTTTCTATTCTTTCATGGACTTAAATAGTATAGCCTAGAAATGATATAACGTTGAAAGTCTAGTCAGAAGTCAGCTGTGAAATCATCTGGTTCCTGAAATCATTTAATGTGAGGTCTTTAGTCACCTCTCCATTGTCTTTGTGGTAATTGGTGTATTCAAATGTAAAATGATCATTGTGTAGCACAAGCATTGACCCATGTTTGCAATTCTATATGGTTCAATCTAACAGTAAAATGAATATCTATACACTCTTCACCAAGTTTTATCTATTGTTAATAATTTGCACATTTTGTTTCCTCACTTTTCTCTCTATATATACCTAGATATTAAATATGAGTGTTTTTTTACTTTATTCTTTCAATTTTCACCGAATCATTTAAATGTAAGGACAAATATCCACCATTTCTTATCTAAATACTAAAGGAGGCATCTTCAAAGAATAAGGACATTCTCTTAAATCACCAAAATATCACTATACCTAAAATATAAAGGCATCATTTTTCAGTACATTTCAGTACATTTTCAGATTTGCCCCTTTATTGCAAAAATTAAGAAAAAGTATGCTATAGATGTTTTTAAATTTAATATACAATCAAATCTGTGTATTGTGTTTGGTAAATTTTCTTTTTAATCTTTTAAAATTAATTTATCCTCCTTTTTCCCCCTACGGTTTTGATTTTTAGAAGAAATCAGGTCAGTTGTTTTGCACACTACTCTACATTTTGGCCTTTATTTTCTACTGACATCAATTAATATTGTCTATGCTATATTTCCTGTAAACTGGAAATTAGGTTGAGAATTGAAATACAGGTTGAACATTTTTGGCAAAAACCTTTATTGGTAATGTAGTATGCTTAATAATATGTGTTTCATTATCAGCAGGCACATAAGGTCAGGTTATCCTACTATTGGAGATAGCATTTGTTAATAAGATTACAGTGTTAACCTCCATTGTAAAGGGATAATTTTATCTGTACAATTTGTTTTTAAATTTGGGGGTGATACTTGAGTATTGGGTAAATATACTGTTACCAACAGTTTTTTATCCACTGTTTTTAGCATCCATAAATGATCATTGCCTGATTCGATTATTACATTTGTGATCATCCAATTTTTATTTTTCTTTAATAATTTTTGAGTGTTTATAATTTTGAAAAATGATTACAATTCTTGATCACCTTTATTTCTAATTTGTGAGTATAGAACCATAATACTTCTACTTTTATAATATACTATTTTCTTTGTGAAAGTACGTGGCTGATTTGTGTATGTGTTTCATGACATGAAAAACTATATAGTGTCTGTTTTTAAGAAAAAATTCTGTGCATGTATATTAAATTGATTGTCTTGATAATGGTATTCAAATGCTCTATATGCTTACATATATATATAATTCTCTGAATATATATACACACACATACATACTAGACTCACATTTCAAAAGTACATTAAATTTCCCAGTATAATGTTTTTCAAGATCTTACATTTTATACCTATATCTCTATATCTATATCTATATCTGTTGTGTGTGCTATATAATCTTATGATAGAGAATATTCATATTTGCCTTTGCCTGGCATGTCTTTCTCATCCAGAAATAACATTTTAAATGATTGCATACTTCTTATCTTTTCATGTCACTTTTCTGTCCTCTAGTCTTGTAGGTAGAAGCAATATAAAGAAGTAATTTTTAAGAACTAAGCGATAGGGACTCCCTCTCCCCCATTTCATTTTGCTTTTAAGTGAGCCATGAGCCAGTATTGCTTGAAACAGATTTCAGTGTTTTGATGAGCATCATTTAATTCCTCAGAGACCTTAACTTCTCTTCAAAAAATAAAGTCTTATTTTTTAATCTATTATAATCTTTCACCTGTTGGTCTATATGTTAAATCTTAATGAAGTGATTCAAAAAAAAAATCACTGTGTGCAATCCAAAGAGTTGCAATAAAATTCCTATTTTGCATCTACCTTAATGATCAATTGCACACCCCAAATATAGGATTTTAACTGAAGTTTTTAAACAATAAATGCTGGATTCTATCATACAGAGTTACTTTGAAGAAATTGCTTAAGACAGGGAATTGCCCATTAGAGGAAAAAATAAGCTTCAATGCAGATTTCATTGTACTCAGTATGAAGAATGTTTGGATGAACATTAGCTTTTTTTTTTTAATGGGAAGACTGTTCCACCATTTTCGTGCTAGATTTGCAGTGTAGAGTATGATTGCCCAGTAATGAAGTGGCACCCATATTTGGAGATGATTCAAAAGCATCTAAATAGTTGGTTTCTTATTTGTCTTTGTACAGGGTTCTATTTGGACATAAGGGATCCCCTTGAGCCCCCTTGTCTCTCAGACATAGCACCCACACATGAGTTCCTAACAAGCAAAGTAGTGACTGTGTTTAGAATGTTCCAGTTCAAAGAATGGGAATAAGTTTGGTCAACCTGTTCTGCATCCCTCACAGCCTGTGTTTCCTACCTTGCACCTCCAGTGTAATTGTCCTAGGTGCCTGCATATAGCCTTTGTCCAAGTGGGGTGCAGTTTATTTTGGTGTAGTCATCAAAATAATCACACCCTTTTCTTTTTTCAAGTTACTGTCTCAATGAACCTCTTTGTTTTCATGCTGTGCTCACCATTTCAGTGGGCTTGTCAAAGAAAGAAGGGAAAATATATGTTTGAAAACAACTTGATTCTGCTTTTTATTAACCAATACCAGACATTTAAACAAGTATTGAATTTTTATTGTTACAAACTAATACATGCTTATTACATAGAATTAGAAAAATTAAAAATTAATTGAAAAATATTTATCTGAAGCCCTTTTATACATATAACATTACTATTAATTATTAAATTCTTATTCTTATTATTAAATTCTTAAAAGTATCATTTTAAGGTATAGTTTATAAAATTAGAAAAAGATAAGGCTATATTTTTAAGTAAAAGATATACCAAATTCCCTGAATTTTAGTAGAATATTGATTGCCAAAAATGTATAAAAATATACTAAAATAACAAAATTATTAATAGACCAAAATTTATTTACATAAATGGTCTTACATTAGACTAAAATAATGTAAAACTATTATAAATGATACCACAATTATTTCATTCATACAGATATGTATAATTTGGGGGTATCTTTGATTATTTTCTTGGAATAGATTCCTACAAGTGCAATCAGGGAGTTAAAGGAGAGAATATTAAGGCTTAAATATATTTTGCCAGACAGCTCTCCAGCCAGGATGAGTTAATTTTTGTAATTTATTGTTTCCTTGGTAACTTTCCAACTTGTTTTTTACACTCTAAGATTAGTACATGTTTTTGAGGATGTCTGATAGTTTTCCAAAATTTGTCCTGATTTCCGGTTCTTTTGTATCTTCGGGGAGATATTTCTTTTCTCTCATTCTATAGAGCATCCTGATAAGTTCTGTGATAATTTTCTTTCCTTTACCTGTATATTAATATGGAAAATTGTTTCTGGACTCGAAATTTGCCAACAGACAGGTGTGTGGGTTACCCCCGACTCCCCTCAATGCCCATCTGTTTGTTCATCACCTTCTTATCTTGGATCAATAGCTATCAAGTCAGTTCCCCTCATTAATAATCCAAGCTCTAGGATCAAGGAAGTGTTTATCTTTGAAGCTATGCCTTATGTACATAAATTGCAGTCCTTGTTACTTAGTTTTCAGGCCCTCCAAACCAAGCACACCACTTGTGGTAGCTTCCCCGCTCCATACTTGGCTACCACTTTACTAAGGGGACATATAGGCCCCCAGGATACAATATACCACTGCAAATGCTAACCTCTGTGCTGTCCCCCATTCTTTTCTTCATTCATTCACATTCATTCAACAAATACTTACTGAGCTTATGCACTGTGCCATAACTGGATAAAGCATAGAATAGAAAAGAAAGGTGACATGAAATATAGACTGAGATACAATTTCAATATCCTAAATGGAATTTAGTATTGCGAACTAAATAAATAATAAATATTACTATAAAAATAAATCTCAGATGTCCTTTATCTTTGAAAAAAAGAAAAATCCAAGTGTTTGTCTTTGTGTAGCTGAGTGTTTTTGATTGATACAAGCAAAAGTTCTTTAAATTGGGGTAGAAAAGGGGGCTGTGAACAAAGCATTTCTGCTGCCTTGTAGACAGATAAGAATGTTCTAGTTCATGAGGTGGAGTGAGGATAGGCTGCTGGTTGCTCTTCTCTAAACAGCTTTATAAGCCTCATGATTATTAAATACATCTATGATACTCTAACACTAGTATGTTATTTGGGATTTTCAGAATTTTTTTTTACTTTTCTGGGCCTTCAAAAGCATTTCAGTGGGAAGTTTGCAGAGGCACCATTGGGGACTGCTAACTAGAAACCACTTTAAACAGAAGTCACATGGGCATCTACAAACTACAACTGGTGTTTCCACCATCCCCCCTTTTTTTCTGAGACAAATTTGAAGCCATGATTTTCAGATAATTTTTCTATTGACAAAAAAGGAAGTTTTAAAAAGTACAGAACTAAATAGATTTTAGAAAAGTTATTGATGCATATTGATAGTAAAGGGTTTTTGTTTTGTTTTATTTAATATTTCTACCTCCAATCCACGACAGAATATTTGACTGAGGTTTTTAATTTGTTTGCTCTTTTTTTTTTTTTTTTGTAGGGTTTTTTTTTTTTTTTTTTTTTTTTTTTTTTTTTTTTTTTTTTTTTTTTTTTTTTTTTTTTTTTTTTTTTTTTTTTTTTTTTTTTTTTTTCAGTCAAATCTTCAATCTGTGTAACTTAGGAAGACACCAAGATGAAATGGAAATCCTGCTTATGTTTACATCTTACGATTAGCTTTCCACTGGGTTATTCAGTATTTACCATAACTTCTAATACATGCTATACAATAAATAGCAACAGTGATTTTGGCTTCCACCAAGTATTTGCAATAGTTGGAGGTTAGTGAGTTGGGTGGGGGGCAAGGAAGAAGTAGTTTCAAGTATGTACACTCATCATATGGAAGCGGAAGGCAGAACGCTGTTAATCATGATATTCTACACATATATCTCAGGGATTCTCTTGGACACACATACACTCATCCCCCAGATATCACACCTACATGCTCACTTACACACTCCTAAATCTCAGTCATATTAAAATGAAATTGGTTTTTGAACAATAGGAAGGTTAAGCTGGCCTCTGACCCCTCCCAGTCAAAAATACAAGTATACTTTATAGTCCTATAATAGACCCACTCTATACTTGGACTCTTCAGATTCAACCAACCAATACCCATTGTTAGTTGAATTCATAATTTCATATTAAGTGGACCCACACAATTCAAAACTCTGTTGATCAAGGATCAACTGAACTTTCATTACTCCAAAGATGCCACAATGGCTCCTCAGTGTAGGGTTGTCTCTACTTAAAGAGCCTTCTCCCTCATTACCTAGATGACTCCAATTTCTCCTTAATGCATCAGAATAGGAGTCAAGCACTAGTCTAGGAGTCTAACACTAGTATGTCATTTGGGAGAACCATTCTCAGAACCTCTCAGAACCATTCTCTCCTTGCAACATCCTATCCCTTCAACTAGAATAGAATCTTTCCTGCTTTATGCTCCCACTACTATCCCATGCTTTTCTTCCTGATAGATCGTTCCTCACAGTAGTAATTCATGGTATACTTCTGTATTCATATGACAGCTCCCTACCTTAAAATGAAATTTTCTTGAAGCAAGGTCTGGATAGCTTCCCTTTGTCTCCCAAATCTTAGCAAAATACTTGGTATTCAGTAGGCATTCAGAGCCTTTTAGACTGCCGGGCAGTCACCCTAGAGTCTCTACCCATTCACAACCTATTCTGCTAGACAAATTCCTTCATAACTTCTCACTTCTTCTCAAGTTCCCATCACCTCTTCTGGGGTGATAGGCTGTTTGCCATCCCAATGTCCCATTTTTGTCTCAAGGATATATAGTCAGCCTAATCATGCTAGGAGGGACCAACTGGACTTGCTCCAATTAAGACCCATATTGCTACTTGTGTGTTGGTCACATCCTCTCTTGCTTATTGAAATTCAATACTCCAACATTTTCTTTGTTCTCTCTCATATCATTTTGTTCTCTTCACTGAATAATTAAGAGTTTTTAACTCTCAGTGTCTACAAACCCTTGCCTGTCACTCTTGAATCTACTCTGGTCAAGGAGTAACCCATCATTACACCAAAATTTTTTGTCTTGATGCTCCTCTCTGTATTTGTTAAATTTAATGGTCAATCTTCACCTTTTCATCTTTATTGGACTCGACAACATTTAACTCAATTGATTCACTTTCTTATTGAAATACTGTCTTTTTGTTTTGTTTTGATTTTATGTTTTTTCAAAGGAAGGGCATAGGCAGGAATGAAGATGAGCAGACAGGAAGAGAGAGGAGGAAACGTTTTCATTTATTTTATTTTGTTGTTCATCTTGGTTGTTCTCTCTGGTTCTAGGACACAAACCTAGGACCTTGGGATGTATGTGGTCTATGCTAATCCACCAGGGTACACCATTTTAAAATACTTACTTTACTTGGATTCTAGGACACACTCCCCCTAATTTTCCCAATACCTCCCTGGCCACCAGTTGGCTAGTGTATAAGTCAGTTTTCACTGCAGGGTCAATAGTTCCAATATCTCAGTGATTCACAGTGACAAAGACATGCCTGTTGTTCAAGTTACATAAAGGCTAGGGGTCAGCTACTTGCTTAACTCTAGTTCAGCACAACCTGACTTTACTTGACTTGAGGTTGACTGAGGCTCTGACACCTGTTGGAGTTGACACTCCCAAACTCTCTAAAAGCTTCTGCTTAGACTTGACATGTGTCATGATTATTCACATTTCATTTACCAAAATAAATCTGGGAGTCACATATCCTGTGAGAAAGGGATAGCACAGATAAGGCTGGCCCCTCATTTTAAGCCAAAAATATGAGGCTTCAGTGAGATTATCAACAATTTGATTCCCTAGCAGAATTGAGACCTTTTGTGGCCTGACTCATCTGAAAAATCTAAAGGCCAGTAGCTAACCAAAGCAGCCTGCAATAGAATGAGACCCCCAGTTTAGGACGGTAATATGTTCCCACAAAACATATCCATTGAATGTTCTTATTATTGATTGACTTGTGTGGTATAACAGAGAAAGCTGATACGGAATTGTCTTCAACTCTGTCTAGAATATTATCTAGAGAGACCAGAAGGCCAGGGCAGAGAAATCCAGGATTAATGCAGTCAGATATTTAGGGGTCAAGGGAGGGGTGGCTGGAACACACAATCCACATTAAGAAACCACAAAACTAGAGAACCCAGAGGTGGGTGGGCCTCTGAAGAACCCTCTCATATGTCCACACTAGTCAGCCTCCAGAGCCTACACAGTCAAAGGGAAAAGCCCTCAGTCATGCCAGGCAAAGGAAACCTTTCTTGCCAATTATTTATCCTATTCCCCTGGTCCCACCTTGGAGAAGCCAAGTTATGCAATAAGAGTGGGATAAGGGAAAACAAGACAATAAAAAGACTAACCCTAGCAGAAGATCCTAGCTGGTGGCAGGGATTAACTTTGGACAAAATTTGAATTCTGGTATTAGTACATGTGTACTGTTAATGTGACTGAACACAGCTATCACTAAACTAAGACTTTCTGAGAACAATTAAGAAGTCATAGGACCAGCTCCACAGAGGGAGCCCATATATGCAGGGGTGTTGTGTGTGTGTGTTGGAGTGTTGGGAAAAAAATGTGTGACAAAGCTATTTTCACTTGCATTCTATGAGCCACTTTTGCTGCAAGGACTCTAGGCCCCTGTACTGGTGGCATCTGCCTGGGTTTTTCCATACTTGAAGTTGCATCATGAGTTTGAGGAAACTTGGCAACCTTTTTGACATCTTTGACCATAAGGATCTGGAAGGCCAGGACCTTAGTTTACAACTGGCCAGCCTCACATTTGCCCCTGTTCACCTAAGGAAGTCCAGGCGTCTGGCCAACTCAGAATGCAAGAACTCTGTGGCTGGGGTATTGCTCTCCATTTCCTTTTTCATTTATAAATGCCATTGGAGCTGATTCCAAAGTGTTTTTAGGAAGTCAGTAAAATCATTTAGGCAAAACTACTAGTGTTTTATGAAATTTCATCTATTGTTTTGACCTGGCCTGTGTTTAAATACGGAAATAAAAGTTGGGTGTGGTCATGAGGGAGTGCAGGGGACTTATGTCATTAACCACCTACTCAAGTCAGGAAACTCCAAGCCAATGCTGTTTCCTACTTTACTAAGCCAGGAATGCAATCGAGTGTGTGACTAACATGACTCTAGGAGCTGGGTCTTTGGAATTTGTTTCCTGACTAATGGCTACTAGAGTTCAAAGAAAAATATATACCTTTGCCTTCATTGGAGCTATTGTTTTATTTAAAGACTTATTGAGAATCTAAGATCAAACTTAAACATGATCACATGAATTCTAGTTATTAGAAACTAAGAGAACCTCTGGGAATATTGCCTTCCACTGCCCGTTCTACCCAGGCTCCTTGTTTGACCTTGGATATCACACCTCGGTCCTTAAACCTATTGCTCATTAACACTCAACACTAGTCAAGTTTTTTAAAAAGTTCA
The DNA here is from genome assembly GCA_004363575.1 of Solenodon paradoxus. Taxonomy (NCBI): domain Eukaryota; kingdom Metazoa; phylum Chordata; class Mammalia; order Eulipotyphla; family Solenodontidae; genus Solenodon; species Solenodon paradoxus. The sequence continues at coordinate 1,545,183 of RJWH01000092.1, forward strand.
TTTCAGCACAGGTTTGACTAATGTGAGGCTCACCCGTGAGATTGTTTATGTAGTTCTTCATTTCTTAAAATGTCCCCCTTTACAGAAGTACCTCAGGGTCTAAGCAGCACATTAAAACTATAATTAAAATAGATGAAACATCCCAAAGCAGCAATTAAAGGAGCAGCCAAAGAGGTTACATCTTAAAATACTCTGATACTTAAAACAATGCTTCCCCCTCAGAATAGCAGATGGCCGTACAAGAAAGTGCATGAGTCCTGTGGAGGAGTCAAGGAGTCACAGACAGAAAATGTGGTGATACGAATTATTGGAAAACTTACCTCCAAATGTAATTCTCCGGCCCTCCCCATCTCTGCCCTCCTCTGCTCAACTGTAAGGTGGCTTGTACACCATGCTTTCAGGTATCTGTTTAGCCAAAAAGGGTTACAGAGGACTTAAAAAGCTCTTTCTTTCCCAGAGGTAACTGGAGTCCTTAGTCATACTTTACATGGCTCAAGTGGCAGCTGAGCATGCTTAAGTAGGAAACAATCAAAGGATCGTAACCTCAGAGAACATTCTTCCAACTGAGAACCTTGTCCTTCATCCCAGCTCCCACCCCCTGGGGCCCACAAACGTGCACAGTTTCCTTACACAACCCTGTGTGCTCTCCCGACTAAGCCAGGCTCTGTTCATCTACACTAACTGGCCTCGTGGTCCTGTTTCACCTTTCCACGTTAATAAAGGTAACTTGAAATGTGGATTTTTAAGGTTAGGATTTGTATGAGTAGCAATAATTTACCACTGTGATGACTGGGTTTTGATGCATGCAAGAGCTTGGTGCATTCTGAACTGGGGGGCTGAAAATGGATTTTCTGTTATATTGAAATGAGGCACAGCTCCACTCAGATGATGCTCTGTGACAATATCTTGAGTCTTTACAGAAACTGTAATTACACATGGTAATCAGTGTATATCCATTTGGTACCACTCAAGAGAATTCCGTAGAATTCTTCTGCACCGCTGGCTCCCTCCCCCACTCCAGCAAGGCCACGCCACTTAGGCTGTCAGTACTCCAAGGACTTCACACGCCATGTTCTTGGACACCCTCTCGTTTTGACTAGCAGGTATTTCTCATCCCAGCACATTCATAGGGAGTTAAGTATTCCTTTCTCTGTGCCTTGTCCTGGAACTGACTCCTCCTTAATGTAAGTGTCTATTTACTGTCTGGTCTCCTTTATTACTCTGTGAACCTGCAGGGGGAAGTGACCATGTCACATTTGTCTTTGTGGCCCCCAGAAGAATCTGGAAGTTACATGCAATTAGGATCAGGGTTAAAAAGCCCTGGACTTGGATTTAGAGCTAGATTTGGATCCTAGTTCCACCATTTCCTATGTGAACCTTCTGAGCCTCAGTTGCTTAATCTGTAAGATGAGGATAAAATAGTGCTTACCTCAGACACTCATTAACTTAATCAACAAATACTGACTTCTCCTATGGTTATGGGGATAGATGAGAGAGGAGTAAAGACTAAGATCACACTTTCCTGGAACTTACATTGTAGGGAGTAAACAAATAAGTATTTGTGGTCCTACATAGTGACAATCTTAGGTAAATGGGGGGATAAAATTAAATTGGGGAGAGAGGATAATGGGAAGGGGTCACTATTTTAGAAGGGAAAATTTTTGCAGAAGTAACATTTCATCAGCCTGTCCTGGTGGAGTAGAGGTTAAGACTCTGAGGGTTGCAAGTCACATACCCCTGGGTTCTAGTCCTGAGTCAAGTGCGGAAAAGAACCTGTGTAAACAACTAAATGGAAATAAAATAAAAATGCTTCTTCCTCCTCTCTCTTCTTATCTGCCTGCCTACTTGCCTTCATTCTTGCCTGCATCTTTCCTTAAAAAAATAAACAAACAAACAAAAAACCCAGTAACTTTTGATCAGAGACCTGAAAAGAGTGCTTCATTGAGGAAGGTTCTGAGCAGAAGGAATCATGCACAAAAAAGACCTTAAAGGAGCCCTAGAAAGTCTGTGTGATGGAGAAGAGTGCAGAATTGTAGAAGAAATAAACAGCATCTTAATTGTAGGCATTTGTTAGCATTGGAAGATGTTGGATTTATCATGAGGGTAGTAGCAGATCCTTGGAAGATTTGGGGTAAGGGAGTGACAAGTGGCCTGATTCAATAAAATGGTAGATGGATGTGGATGGATGGATGGATGGATGGATGGATGGATGAATGGATGGATGGGTGGATATTTAGGTGGGTGAGTGGAAAGAAAGGAAAGGATGACTAAACTGCTGCCTAGAGTACATTTTAAAGCACACTTCACAGATAGACACACTGAGTACAGGACTGAGGTGAAAATCTCTGGGGAAAGGGCCCCTAGAGGGGTTGGCATAGAAAAGAACTTTTTGCACAGCTCATATTGGCACACAATATCTAGTATAACTCTGTGCATTGAAGGATGACCAGTTTTCTTCTTTTTTAAAAAAAGTTAAAATATTGGCTCACATGAAATTTTCAGTTACAACCTTTGATTGTCCTGAATGGCTCAAAATATATACACATTTATCAAACAGGATGCTTTTGACTAACCTTTGGGTTCTTTGTGAAAGTGGAGACTGATGGCTACAAAGTGGTTAAAAATGTGCTAAGACATCGGACACAGTAGTTAGATGCTAATATTGTTCATTTTATGGTTTCTGTGAGGGTACTGCCTTATTTATAGCTTTCCACTTTCCCTGGCCCTTTCACTTCACTTCCTTTTTCATATGGCCTGAAATATACTTTCAAGCCTTAAAGAGAACCCATTAAACAGCTATTCTACCACAAAGTAGAGGAGGGAGTTGGGAGAAGAATTGAGAGATATTTTAGCTCATCCCCTTTACTCGTGGCTGCAGACGAGATTATCACTGTCTGCCACTTGGACAAACAGAAAGAAGGATCCTGAGAAAATGAGACCCAGCATGTGTGAGTTTTGATGAAAGGGGATACCACCCCATCTCTTGCAGTTGTGGTTAGAGTAGGCAATCACATACAGGCAATACTGAGCAAAATGAAAAATTGTGTAAATGACTGGATTAACAAATGGGTGGACTTTAGTTAGTACATGGGATAAGAAAGATCAATGGGGCAAATGGATAAACAAGAACATTTCTATCAGCACACTAAGATCCTTGGGTGAGCTTCTCTGAAAAGTGAGCACAAGAATAGACAGTCCTCTGAGTGGCATCACAAAATGGACCTGGCCTTCATTCAATAGACACAGAATTCCCAAGGACAGCCCCTTTAAATCTGAAGTTCTCAACCAAAGTGTAAAATGTCAACCTCCCAAAGTTATGTTAGGCTCATTTTAAAACCTCTCCGTATGAATATATTTAAATAGATTCTATTTTGTGAAAGCTCCTGTGGGGGATGCACTATTTAAATGGTTCTCTACCACAAAGCTCTTATTCTGGAACTTCCTATCAAAGAGAGAGAATCACTATGTTCAGTGAAGACCATGCCTAGGGGAGCAGAGGCTTGCTGAGTTCCTTGGGGAACTACTCCAGGTGCCTACGGCTCATTTCATAAATAGCTTCATTTATCCAATGAGGTGTGTCCCCACTCTAACAACATAAACAAGAGGGAGGCTTTCCAGAATTCAAACTGCATTAAATAAGTGGCAATTACAGAATTCTTTAGAATGTCTTTAAAGTTCCTTTTGATTTCCTACAGGAAACATTATGAAACTGCTGTGTTTTCAGAACTTGTGGATTCCTAAGGTGGGTCTCCCCTGCAGAAGAAAATGGCAAATAAAGGTCAAATACATTCACCGTGATCATCAATATGTGTTCCTCTTGCTTCCTGCACCATTCACTCCATCTTAGCTGTCCCTGTCTGACTATAAACACAGTTTGACTGTGGCTTAAGTGAGCATGAAGGCAATACAACTGTGTGCAAATTCTGCTGCCCTGGAAAACCCCTGGGTTTTCAAAGCAGACTGAATTTGACACCAATGACATCTCAGAGATCCTGAGCCCAGAGAGGTATTGGTGGGCTCAACTTTAAAACCCAGATGAAGGTACCAGAGTTTAAAAGACACTTCTGCACCTTGCATGACCAGTTTCTCTTTATCCTTGTGACCATGCGTTTCCACCTACCAGGTCAGGCACAGAACAGACCACTCATCCTCCTTCCAGAGTCCCAAGCTCTATATTCTCTTCCTCATGATCTCTTTCCATTCAGCTAGTATTTACTGACTGCTTTGGAGGATGCAGAAGTGGGGGACACAGAGAATAATGTCACGGTCCCCAAATTTGGCTCCCTACTAGGGAGAAAGGTTACATATGTGTAAAAGCAACATGCCTCCATAAGCCAAGACATGACAAATAACCCACTGAGGCCCCTTGAGCTCCTGACTCAAGTTCCCTTTCTTGCACCATTTCTCCTATCTACTCCACTTTCTACATGGTGCCGAGTTGTAGCAACCTGTCTCCCATGAACCTATCTGGAACCTACAGAGAACTGACCCATTGCTCCCTGTGTCTCTCCTGGACTCTGACACACAAAATGTTTAGCCATAAGCAGCCCAGGGTTGTGACTAGGTTAATTGGCTTGGATCTCCTTCTTAGCTATGTGACTTGAGGCAAGTTATTTTACTTTTCTGTGCCTCTATTTTGTCATCTGCAAAATGGGGACAATAACACATTTAGCATAGGGTTATTGGGGGGGTGAGGATTAACTGACTTCACCCATAGAAAAGGCTCAGAGTGATGCCAGCATAGGATAAGTTTCTGTAATTGTGTATTGTTACTGCTATCACCCTTGTTAGACTGTGTGATTCCTCAGGGTATAGACTCTCCTCACCCCATCTCTTGCAGCTGTGGTTAGCACATTGTAGGCAATAACATATAGGCAATACTGAGAAAAATGAAAAATTGTGTAAATGACTGGATTAACAAATAGATGGACTTTAGTTAGGCCACAGGAAGCAGAATCTTATTGTAGCAATAGCCCTGGGCTCTTACCCAGAATGCCTGAATTCAGATAGTGGTATAAACTACAGTCAAATGAGTCCAGAGGACTCCAGGGCTCCTGATATTCCTGGAGATAGTGGGTTATGATTCCAGAGGCAGCTTAAAGAGCTGAGCTGCCTTGATCCAGGAGCTGGAGACTGGAGTCCTCTCCCCATTATGGGGCTCAAGAACCATGTGGTTTGAGCAACCCCCAACCTTGATTTCCTCAGCTGCCAAGGCAGAAGGGCTCCAAGTCTTGTGGGTCACTACCACCTGTTAGCTTTGTTAAACAGAGCATCCTGACTCTTGGGAGACTGAGTCTACTGTCTGTAGTGGGTTTGGGGACCTCTATTACTGAAAAAGTGCCCCAGTGTTTGTGAATCTCAGATGCAAGTATCAGAACAACTAGACTAGCTCATTTCTCAGGCAGAAATGACTCCCAAATGGACCACTGGAGGGTCCTTCTTTTGTGGAGCTCCCCACACTGCCCAGCTCGGCTCTGCCACACCCTTACTCAGAGGAGACTCAGTAGAGCTTGTCTCTATCTTGTTCCTTAAACACAGAACTGTGGCCATTATAACCCCCCACACAAGCGGAAGGAAACAAAGATCAGAGGCCAAAAGACCACTGCTCTGAAGAGATGAGGCTTCGAAGCCCCCTCATGCCCCTCCTTCATACACACATGACAAGCGGTAGAATGAATTACCTCCTCGGAGTAATCTATGTTGGTTATATGTGGATTTGCTTAATTGTTTTGCCCGCATAAGCACATTTGGTTTCATCCATTTGTCAAACTGAAGGAAGGTTGTTTTATAAAAGGGGATTTAATTAAATGTTTTGTCCCAGCCTGGCCTTTCCTTTCCACATCTGCATTATGCTTGTGTCATATTTTCCCCGGAGGCCAGGAAAACAATTTAGTGAAAATGAAGGATCCATTGATTTACTCTTGAAAAAGGAAAGGCCAAGCTAACAACTCCCCTCTATAATTTTCTAGTGACCATAGGAGAGAACCCAGCCATTTAACGTACAGGCAGTGTATTTCCTGCTGCACCTGGCTCTTTATATCTGGCTGCACCTCATGCAGTTATGCTCACAGCCTTGGTCTTGACTGAAATTACTTTGCAAGTGTGCTTAAGAGCTATTTTTCTTCCCTGAACAGAATAGATGCTTCCGGTAAGTAGAGAATTTAAAAAATTTTTTCTACCTCCAGTTTGGCATCCAGGGGTGGAAATCTTTCTTTCCCCAAGACCCTATCGGTGGGATCATAACACGCTTCCCATCATTTAACCACGAAATCTCCCCTGCATGTGGAATTTGACTTGGCCTACTTCTGCCTGTTGAGCTGCCTCGGGCCTCAAATGTTTTTCTAGTAGAGACTGGTTGTTTTCTGGGTTAAAGTCTTAGATCTTTAGCTCTATACAGTGTCCCAGTGCCTCAAAGAAAGCAATATGCTTTAAGGAGCCACACATGAAGGAGCCCTCAATGACTCCCCTCCCTCCATCCACCGTGAACCTGAGTCTGAGCCAAGGACCTGGGTAATCGTTAGCTTCATTATGATGGAGAGGACTCAGAGGTGAATGGAGGAAGGAATGTGGGGTGAGGAATCAAGAAAATATCATTTGTCACAAGGAGCACTGTGTCTTTGGGCAAATTATGTCACTTCCTGGAGCTTTTGTGTCCCAGTGCTAACAGCCTGCAATTTTTCAAATTTTTCTGTTAATAAGTTTTACTGAAGTAACATTGCATTGCATTATGTAATTCATGTTTGCATCTTTATCATTCAACAGTCTGTGATTTATTTTCATTCAAAATGTACTGAGCACTTGTTAAGTCACAGCCACTGTGGCTAGGGAGCCAAGGCAGGTCTAGTCTGTCAGGACTCCTACCGGAGCAAGCCTTAGGCCAGGGATCACAGTTTGGCTATCAGGGTTGTGAAATGTGCCTGGCGCCATCCAGCCGAGAAAACGAATGCAATTGATAAGGAAAGCCGATGGACACGTCTGACATGCAGATATGTCCCACATGTAGTATGTGACCGGGACGAATGGGCCCTCTGTATGGCACAGGTTGAAGAAACCAACCAATAATTTCAAAGGACAATGTCACCTTGCCCAATCAGGAACTGAAACCTGACCTGATGACCCTCTCTCCGTTCCCCTTCCTCACCATGTGGGTTTTTCCATTAAAAACACAGGCCACTAACTAGCAAACAGGGTCTGGACCTCCCTTGATTGCCTCCATTCCTCTACCCTCTAATTAAATCTCTCCTTGCTCACTCGCCTGACTCTGTCATGGGTTCTTTGAGCAGCCTGAAACCCTACATTGTCCTATGATAATGGAGTTTAGAGTCTAGTGGGAGAAGCAGGTTGAATCAAATATGAGATAATACTCTGAGCAATACACAAATGGAACCGAATATTAAGAGACAGCACGGTTGTCTCTTGCTCATTCCAGAGCAGAGACAATCCAGCCACTGGCGTTTTCTAATCTGTAGTTGTAAATTCTATAGTCCTCTGCAACCTGACCAGTAATGCAGCTCTGATGATTCAGCAATTTCCTAAAAATAAGCATTTATGAGCCAGAAGTTAGCTTTAGCTTATTCTGAGGGAACAGCCAAGAACCCTGTGACAAAACCTCCCTCTGTAGTGGTGGATCAAATCATGGTTTGGTTGTGGGCGGGAAATGGAGTAGGTCTATGCAAGCTTACAGGCACCAAATTCTGTCCCCAGGTGCCCATTTCCATACTGAAAGGGAACTTTCCATCCAGTAAAAGAGAAATGACCCCTCATGACTCTTTGAAGAGTGCATTTTAAAAAAAGACACACATACACACACACACACACACACACACACACACACACACGATGGTCCAGTTCAGTGCCATTATCCAGGAAGTGGGGATGGCTTATAGAAGGGGGTGACTTTGAGTGGATTCATAAAGGATGAGTAGAAGTAAACATAGGAGGAAGGTGACTGACTCCCAGCGGTCCCCATCAGACAGAGGAGCAGTGTTAACACCGGCACAGCCAACTGGGGATGTTCATTTCCCTAAATGAGTATTGGCCTTCTCTCCTGTTGTCCATTATGAACACACCAGCTGAACTCTGCATCAGTGCTGGTTGGCCAGAATACATTTATACCTAATTAGCCACAAATTGGAGAGGGAATGTTTTATTTTGCCATATTAATCCAAGAACCAGGGCAGTATACTTCTTCTGTTTCCTCTACCTTGATTCCAAAGCAAGGGAGAGCATTTTGCCTCTGTACTCATCTTCACAAATCACCTGACCACACTGGAAGGGACTGGTTGGAATAGGACAGTAACTCACCTATCATTTACTAATGGGTTAAACAGACCTAACTGAGGCTGTTCTGCATCTGTAGCACTTTCCACCTGAAGGCCTCAAAACGTTTTGTGAGCAATGATGTGAGCAGTGACAGGTGGGCAACAGGGCCTCATGTTAAAACTAAGTGCTCTCATCATAAATTTTCACAGGCTCAGGTCTGCCTCATCAGCCACGTGGGGTGTGGGAGGGGCCTTCTGAGAAGGGAGCCCTGTGCTGAACTTCGTTTGCCTGACACCCCAGGCTCTATCCATTGACACGGAGTGTAGGCTGCCCACCTCTCCTGGAGCCAAAAGAAACCCCCCACAGCTCAGCTGCCTGTAGAGGTGCTGGGAAAGACAGTGGAACTTAGAGTCTAAGGGCAGAGAGAAAGCCCAAAGGTAAACAGGAAATGCCTGTCCTGAGGAAGAGGGTGGGGAGGAGTAATATGGGCTGAACCTAAGGAACTAGTAAGAGACACAAAAACTGGCACAATCATCTTTTAAGGATTGTTGTCACTTTGTGACTACCTTTTCTCCACAATTCCTCCTGGTCCTCCCTCTACCCCTAGTATGTCCTCCAAGGAAGAAAGGATGTTAAAAGGCTGAGCAACCCTGTTTTGTGTATAATTGTGTTAGCCATCCAGGTGTATTAGTGATATGAGCAGAATAGAGAAATGTGCCATTTATGACTGAATGTCATGCAAGCTGGGAACCTTGGGGAGAGATCTTAATGGAGTCCCTGTCACCTCTCAAATCCCACCATTCCACAGGCTATTCCAGAAACCTGACCCAGTCTCCATGCCCCTGATATGCTCATCCTAAATCTTCATATCCTGATCAGCTTGGTTTCACTGATTCACTTCTTCAAGATAATTTAGTGAAAATTTGCTATATCAGGCAATGTGTTAAAGTGCAAACATTTTTCCTGTTCCAACTTCTGAATTTCCCAAAATTTCTATAATGAGTCTGCAAATCTTTTTGCATAGTGTAATTTGCTATAGAATTATATTTGAAAATGGAACTATATAAGCTAAGCATTTTTAATAGTATGTGAGAAATAAGCAATTTATTACTAATTATTATTACTTCTTTTTAATGTTTTCTTGTAACTCTTACTTTAAAATCTTGACTTTACTATTTTCTTTACCCAAAAAGTACTAGGATATTGGGCTCAAACTCTCACTATCCATCTACAAATGTCTTTCCTTCCATTCAGAGAATATCTCACTGGGTTGATAAAGGAGGGGGAAAAAGCCTTCCTAGAAAAGCAAAAGATTCATCAACCATACATTCTGTACCTAAAATCCTCACAGATAGAAGAGAGTAGAAATCCAAATTTATAATTTTTATAATATATAAAATTTAATAAAATATAAAACAAGATAAAGAGGGACCCATGTTTTAAAAGGATCTTGATAAAATCCAAAGGATGCCAGTAGAAACTGCTTACTCCAGCTGCAGGATGAGAAAGCTTGATGACAGAGAGGCACAAAATCCACTCCTGAAAGAAATGAGGTTCCAAGGTTGAGAACAGGGCAGTGTCAGGTGGCCTGGCATATGAGTAGTGGAAGATGACCAACTTTCCTGAGGGACGGACCACATAATTCTGGTTAAGACGAGGCCCAGGAGGCATGAAACAATGGAAGTGAGACAGAGTTGAGTGTGGAGAGGTCACCTGGGTGCTGGGACCAGGCTGAGGGAGTGGATTCTATAATCAAGGACATTAAGAAGATGGGAGCTCTGTCTGAGTCAAATGGATTGAAAGATAGGTTATGGGTGGGCTGGGGAGAGATGGAAATGTAAGGATTGAACCCAAGTGAGATCAAATAGGGAGAAGGGGCAGTCACAGGTGCCATATCAGAGACAGATTCAGCAGATTCTGGAGAAATAAGTAGAGAGGATTTTTCTTTCAACTTGTGCCCTCCGGCTAGATGGGGCCAGCAAGAAGAGGCAATAGTGGTTTCAATATAACACAGGAAAGGAAAATTACAGTACAGTAGAAAGGCTGGAAAGGAAAATTACAGGATGTTCTTCGATGAAGACTTCGTCTGTTCAGAGAAACTTCAAGAGATGCCAATGTCATGAATGCTAAACATAGGATTTCCAAACAAGCAAGAACCTATAGGGCTTCTCTCTCTCTCTTTTTTTTTCTTTCTTTTTTTAAAGTCACCCAGCACTAAATATCTACGAAAGAGTTACACTATATTAGAAATCACAGAAATATAAACCCTGTCCTCCGATGACTGGCAGAGATAGAACAACATCTTGGTGTCAACAAAGCCTGATTATTTTGCAGTTCATGATAAAAATCACCTTGACAAAGGTGCTAGAACTTGAAGTGGTCTTGAAATATTGCTTAATTGCAAACTCTGTGTGGAGGGGGATAATCATAGTAGAGTCATACTATGTGTTCTATATTTTTTGTTGTACATTGTGCCAAGAGAGACTACAAGACTTGTTCATAGTCACACTGCTGTCTAATGGCAGAGCCAAGGGATCCTGACCTTAAAGCTATCTGTAACACATCACCCTCTAGTGAGGGAGGAAGATGACAGGAGGGACTCCTAGATGCGCACTTGGGGTCAGAGAGAGGCAAGATGTAGACCTTTAAAGCTTCGAAACCACAGAAACTCAAGGTAAGGTATGCACCTCCTCTCTTCCTTACTTAACAAATGGTTAGAATAAATGTTTCTGAGAAATTCCTGATGCTGCTGAGAATCTGCACATTTTCTTCAAGATTTGGGGTCAGGTAGGACAAGAAGAAACATGAGTAAATAGAATATAAATGAGTTGTTTTCTGGACTGCTGTTTTGTATGCCTGCCTCCTGGGGCTGATGGGGTTAAAAGATACCCAACCTTTTATAATATCAGCACATCTAGATTAATCTGGCAAATGCTATAAATCAAGGGGCAGTGTGAAATTGGACGCTAAATGTATTGGACGTTATTATAAAAAGAGAAATTGGATAATTTCTACTCATTTCTATCTGAAAATGGAAAACTGCTAGGGTAATGAATCTCCTTGAGCTGTTGAAATGCCTATCTGTTATAAAGTGCTTTTCCGTCAAAAAGATAAGCAGAATGGAAATACATAAAAAAATTATTCACCACAATATTTTTGAATAAAAGTAAATAAATCTCCATGCTGCTTGTGGGTGCTTCCCAAAAGCACTAAGCAACCATGGCAAAAGCCTCAGAACCATCTTTTTTAAAAAGGGCAGGGAACAGGGGTGGGGGGCGGGGGGGTAGGGGAGAGGGGGGCGGGGTCTGGGGTGGCCCACTATAAAGACAAAGTCAGGAGGGACTATTGTTATTGACATATTTAAATAAAGGGAGAAAATCATTGCAGTCATTACATGAACTGTCCACTCTTCCCCAAAATCAAAATCAAACTTGCGAAGATTGAATTCTATGATCAAGTCCAATTAAATTTGCATGAAAAACAATGCCAGCCCAAAGGTATATTTAAATTCTCCTTTTCATTGTTAAATTCAAAGAAAGTCGCCATGGTTGTAGCTCCAGACCCAAGGGCTTTGGTGGAAGCTATTGGTTCAATTGGCTCATGTCTTGGATTTTGATTGCTCGCTACAGTCAGAAAGGAGAGAAGTGACTTCAGTTGGGATAAAAGTTGGACCAGCTCAGTCAGCTGTCCTCCACTCTCAGGGGAAGGCTGTCCTTAAAATCAATGATAACAAAACTTTTCTTTGTAAAGTTCCCCAAAACGTGGAGCTACCTGTTTGCTTTTTCCCTGTGAATTAGATGTGATTGTGATGACATAGCTCTCCAGAAAGGAATGTGCTCATCCTTTTTCCTCCTTTGTTTGACAAATGCCCTGTATCTGTTAACCTAACTAGTATAAGTGGGGTAACTGAATCAAGTGAACAATGACTGCAGACTCATCAGGAGTCAGGATGGTATTTTGTTCCCACTACATGCCCAAGAGCGGAGAGGGCTAGGTTCATAGTAGGTCCTCAGGGCCATCGCGGTCTCATGTGAATCTATTTATTCCTACACTCCAATGATATGTATTACCAAGCAGCATCCTAGGCACCTGAGATAAATTAATTGACAAAAAGACAAAAATACCTTGCCCTCAGAGAACTAAGGCATAATCAATGAGAAAATAAATAGATGAATTATGTAATATATGAGATGGTGATACATGCTATAGGAAAAAAATAGATCAGAAATAGAAGTGGAAAACAGATATAGCACATGGGATTGGGTTGTAGTTTGAATTAGGATTCTCCAGACAAGCCCAATGAGAAGGTGTCTCTTGAGCAAAGACTTGAAGGAAGGGAAGGAGGAAGAGCATTTGAGCAAAGAGAATAGCTTATGCAAAGACTATAAGATAAAAGAGGGTCTTGCACATTGGAAGAACTTCATGTAGGTCAGTGTGGCCAAAGTCTTAGAGAGTAGGAGAATAAAAATAGCCGAAGTTGGTGAGAAAATGGGGATGGGAAGACCATACAGGGCCTTTTAAGACCTTGTAATAACTTTGCCTTTTACTTGAAGAAAATGAGGAGTCATTGGAGTGTTTTGCAAAGAAGACAAATGTGGTCTTACTAGTGTTTTTAAAGGAACCCCTCCATCAGCTATCTGGAGACTACACTGTAGAAAGGTAAAATGGAGGCTGGGAGTCAAATTAGGAGACAGTTGAAAGAATCTGAGCCAATTAGCAAGTATGTGGGCTGCTGAGGTGGTACAGACAAGTTTGGAGCTCAGGGCAAGGTGTGCTGCTAGTTTTCCAGAAGAAACGTCTCAGGGTAGTTAATGGCTTTTGATACAGAGAAAAGAGATTTGGAGAAGGGGGAGAAATACTGTGAAAGAGGAAAGGTTTTATGGCATGAATAGTGAAGACCCTAAATCCTGGGATTATTACTAGTTATGAAATCAGGGAAATACCCAATGCAGCTTAAATAAATAGTCTTATTTGTCTCACAAATTAAGAACTCTGAAGGAGACAGACCCGAACTAGTACACAAAATCAATGATGACAATCATGACTAGGGCTCTTTCCATCATCCTTGCTACCTATATTGCTTGCCATGGTCATAAGGGGCTGATACAGATCCATGTTCTAAGATGGAAAAAGGGGAAAAATGTATGCCAGGTGACTCATCCCCCTCACCCCCTGTTTAAACAGGAAAGCAAATCTCTTAGAAGCCACCCTACCCAACAGATTACTGTGTATACTGCTTTGGCTCAAGTGAGTCACATGGCCATTCCCTACATGGCAGGTGGTTGAGCGGTTGAGCAGCAGGGCTGGTGGAAGAAGTTTGCCTGCAATTAGCGATGCCGCCCACAGTAATGCTGCTGATGCAAGTGATGTTGTCTCACCAACTCCACAGGGGCCCAGGTGGGTCAGCTGGGGCTTTCAGGTCCTGCCTTTCCTGCATATCTGTGAGCATCACGGATTCCACATGGGGCCTGGATCTCTAAGTGGCCTTTGATATTTGGCTCTCTGTAGAGAAAAGGGACATAAGAATATACACAACACTAAGAATTTTCAGAGACTGCGGGGCTCATTTCTGTTCTGCCAGCCAAAGTGATGACATATGACATATGACATATGAAGGCACACGTGTGGGAGAACCCAGGCTGTACAAGACTGGACCACATTGGGGTGGGTGAAGTGTGGGTAGGAAATTATGGTGTCAGAAAACTTAGGCTGCACATCATTGCTATAGCTATTGGGAATCAACAATTGATTTTAGTGGTACAACCTGCTCTCCGCACTTGACTACCCATGTCTTTGTATTTACTCACAGACTGAAAAAAGCCCCCTCTCCAAGATGTGTCTTCATTTTAATAGCTAGAAGTCCTTGCGGCTCAGACTGAAGTATGGCATGGGCAGAGCATCAGAGCAACTAGTTCGTATATCTATTTCTGTAACTCATTTGTGATGAATTGACATATCTTAGGACTTCAGTTTTCTCATCTTTAAAATAACAGATTTGGAGGATATGACCTCTAATGTCTATATGGCTGACAATGAACCCGACACTGTGTGACTCTAGCCTTGCCTGGTATTTAGCAACTCTATTGAGGTACAGTCAATATGATCAGGAATCCACACTCTCTGCCTCTCCCTCTGTAGGGTTGATCCCCATCCAGGTGTACATCCCTTCGTCCCAGACCTCTCCATATTTGCCATCCAAGTGGGTATCTGGGTGTGGACAGCCTCTTGGCGTCATCCACTAGACCACTAACCTATCAAAGGCAAGGACATGCCTCTGTCCCCATAATGCTTCCCCACCTAGCACAATGTTGGTACACAGAAGGCACTCAGGTTTGTGAAGATGGTCTGCACTAACTGTGGTTTAAAAAGTACACAGATCTCCCTCCTCCTCCTCCTCCTCCTCCTCCTCTTCTTCTTCTTCTTCCTCCTCTTCCTTTTTCCCTCCTATTTCTTCTCTTCCTTCTTCTCCTCACCCTCTTCCTCCTCTCCTTGCAAATAGACCCAGTGATGTTCTGCCTTCTCTTCTGCACCTGCCTCTCCCCTCCTGCAAAGCCAAGTCTGCTTTATATACAGTCACGTTATAGAGCCAAATTGGGCTCTTCACCCCAACATCATCCAGATATCCTCACAGCTTTACCATTTGATAACATTCCCTAGTTTAAAAATAAGACTTCTCTAGATGTCCCATTAATAATAATAGTAAATTCTTGTAACACCTTTTCAGGTTTTCCAAGTGTTCTCATTTATTCTACCCCATCTCTCTTGAGAGAGAGAGTTTCTCAGGCACACATCAAGCTGTAGCTTCTAAGAGATGAGTTGACAACCAGCTAAGAGACCCTGGAGGGAAGGAGCCGGAGGAGACATGCCTGAGAGAAATATCAGCACTAAGTGCCAGCAGCAGGGCAGGAAACAAGGATAAAAGATTAAATATCAGAAGACAAGACACATTTCACCAACATTTCACCATTGCAACATCCCCAGTTGCCTTGTGCCTCATAAGCATGAAATGCTGAGCTCAGTTGTCATAGCTATGTCCAGCTTAGGCTTTCTGAAACTAAAACTTTCTACCCACCACCACCCCACTGCTATCTCCTTTTCCATCTCATTACACTTGTTCTTTTTCAAGAACTTAACCTTCAACTGTAAGTCATCGCAACTCCTCTTCTGTAAAAAGATAGGGAACTAGTAAGACATGGCTCAACTGATAATGATTAGAGACCATTTATTCTTCTACGTGAGCTGCCCTCATATGATGGGGCAAGAAGAGCTTTAAATATGTCAAAGTTTGTCTACCTATCTCTAATAAATAATATCCTAACAGATTTTAATTATGTGGCCAACTCTGTTTTAAAGTGTGAAACTACATAAAGAAGTAAGGGTGACTTCACTCATCTGTTATGCATGTGAAACATAAGCATATGTTTTACCATAATTCCCATGAATATTTTTTGGGTATTTAACCTACTTCATTCTTTAGCCTGGCACAGAGTAAACAAATAGAACAGGAATCTCATCAGTGCTGATTGTCAATCAGGATATGAAGAAGTTGCTTTGTAAACCAACTTCATTTTTATGAATTTAAAAGAAGTGGTTTAACATTGCTTTAATAGTTACCACATTTTGTACATACTGGTAGGCTGGAGTGACTGACAGCATGGGCTCTGGGTTTGAATCCCACCTCTGTCACTAACAAGTACTGTAGACATGGCCTAATCCCTCAGCCTTTCAGAGCCTCCCCTTTCTCTTTCACAAGCTATGGATTACAATATAAACTACCTCTGAGGGTCATTGTGAAGATGAAGTCTGTTAATATGTAGACAGCATATACCATACTTAAAAATGTCTGGCACATAATAAGTACCTTAGAAGTGTTAGCTCTTGTAATCATGGCAGTCATCTATTGTTACATTCAATTTCCATTTCCAGTGCCTTTTTTCCAGCATGGCATTACTTATTATCTAAATTATTAGCTTCCTTCAAATAGGTGGTCCACATAACAGGATCATAAAGTATCTAGTTGACCTTCTGCAGAGTAAAATAGTTTCTCATAAGTGCTGTACTCCTCATGTGTTTGAAAACTAAGAATATGAGTATTCATTGAAGTAAAGGAATTTATTTAGGGATGAGCAAGAACAAAAGAAAGGGAGAAAGGAAAGAAATTACTGTCACATTTACCAGTAATGGAGAATCAATAAACTCTAAGCTGGGTACTTTAAGGAGGAAAACTGATAGATTTCCACTCCATGTTTTTTATAAGTCTTGATCAGCTTGGAGATTTCCGGTGGCTTAATTGTGAAGGGCCAAAATGGTTCCACACTAGTTACTGAATATAAAAGGGTCAATTAAAATACTTTTTAGTAGTTCATATCCTTGAAAATAGTCTTTGCTACGACCTGAGCCAGTAATAGCCAGTAAGCAGCTAATCACATTATAACGTGTGTTTTTTAATTGTTAGCCATAATAAAAGAAGCAACAACGCAACAATAATTTCCCAGTCCGTACATCTGTGAAGTTTAAATGGGAAAATTGCCTCTTGTCTCAGCAAGGATGTAATTGATTCTCGGGCACTTAACAATATAATACCAGTGGCTGCCTGTTCTTTCTTTCTTTAAGAGCTGACACCATTATGTCATTGGAATCTTGAACATGCATCAAAAAATTTCTGCCTTTTGAGAGGGGGAAAAAATCAGATTAGTGTGGCTCTTTCATTTGGAACAGGGGCATATTCAAGTGGGCATCCTAGTGTCAAGGTCCAGCCCCAGCTGGAGTTTTTCACCCTTTTCTATGGAATGGGTGGAACTCCTTTTGTCTAGTGAGCAATGGTCATTGTGAACCTCTAAAATGTTTTGAAGCAACATTTTCAGAGACTGCTAAATGAGAGAGCAAAGAGGCTTTGTCAGTGACCATCTGCTCTCATGTCAACCAAAGCTAACTACAAAAGAACTCAAGAGTTCTTCCAACTGAATTTCATTAGTTTTCATTTCATTAGAGAGGGAGCCCCCATAAAAGAAGCATCAGAAGATAACTTACATAATTTTCAGCTTCGTCCTCACCCCGGAATTCAACTCCTCACGCTGTATGATTGAGCTTGATATAAAGTATCCAAAGGGCAGAAAAGGAGTAAATTAAAAGGATCAACATCAAAACACTATCTGTAGCTCAGTTCTAGCTGGAACATTGTTTGAATTCTAAATTTTTAATTTCTATTTTTAATGGAATTAGTCACTTCTTAATAGATAAACTTTAATCCTTTATAATAAACATTGCATATATATTCTTAAACTACTTAAGAAACATCTTGTCAATGTGATCATTACTTTTTCTTCATACCTAGATGATTCCAACACAAAATTTTGGCTTGATATAATCATTGCATATAGTAAAATACATATAGAGATAGAGACATATAAATACAAAGAGATATAATGTACATGTATTTATAAATACATGCAGTTTATATATGCATAATCCATCATTGGGACCCATATTAAAAGTAAGTATATATCTAAAGATTACAAATCTGTGTTTATTCTTTCTCAGTCTATGAAATCTATGGCTATCTACCTGAATAATAGGATTAACCATACAGTAAATATTTTCTAGCTGAATTATATTTCTAGCTGAACAAGTCAGAAGGGGTACACTAAGTCTTGTTCCCTTAATATGTACCCTAAGGAGAAATTGGATCACAGAGAACCATGGAAGAAAAGCACAAAATAGTATTGTGCACTGATTATAGATCTCATGATATTAAGCATTGTATGGCTGCCAACCTATTTGAATCCACAAGGATCCTATATTGGTGCTTTTATTACCTTCATTTTATAGACTAAGGCAAAATAATTTAGGCCTAAACTCACATAGCTACTAAGTGACATTGCTGGAATTCAAACCAGAACCTGTGTTTTTAACCACTTTATTATAACCCCTACATGTAACTCCGGTGTTTCTTTTTATTGTATTTTTTGGAGGATTTTTATTGTTGGGGAGATAACAATTTACTTTGAAAAAAATCAAAATTAAATTTAGCTACTAGTGTAACTTTTTATTACTAAATTCTGAAAGCAGCTGTTCACCTGATACACCATCACCTTGAAATACATTAGTGTATAATCCAACAAACCAGAATTTCTCCCACATAACCACAGTAAAACCTCTAAGATGAAGAGTTTAACATTCAGAGCAGTACTCTTGTCTAATCTTTACACCCTATTCAAGCTGTCCAATACACCCAGTAATACCTTTTAATCAAAAGGCTGCAGTTCAAAACCATGGGTTGCCCTTACTTGTCACATTTCATTGGCCCACTTTTATCTGGAACAGTTTCTCGATCTTTGCTAACTTCCATGGATTACAGGCCAGGTATTTTGTAGAGGTCTCTCATTTGGATGTAGAGAGTGGCACCTGCTATTCTTTTATGATTAGATTCAGGTTTTGTATCTTTAGCAGTAATATCATAAACATGACACTGAATTCTTTTCATTGCATGCTCTCAGAGTGCACATGAGTTGGACTGGTTCCATTGTTGTAGATCTTCATGTTAATCCTTTAATTAAGATGGCATCAACCAGATTTCTTCACTGTAAATTTCCTCTTTCCGTAATTAATAAGTATTTGTGGAAAGGTACTTTGAAGTTAGGTGAATTTTACAGTCCTTATCAACTTTCAAGTCATTTACTTATGTATATCACCATGAATCATGGTTTTCTATTTTATTCAATGGTTTACCAGTGTTATCTATTTTGATGTTCAAATACTCTTCAATGTGTCTAGTGGGAGTCCCTTCAACCTTTCTGTTCTTTTTGAAATGCTCCCATCATTTTAGAGCACTTCCTTATTAATTGGCACAATAAGATATTTCAGACTCATCTTGTACTCAACCAGTTCCAACCTTGGCATCAACATTTTCTTCCAGGATCCCTTGTTGCTTTTAGTGAAAAATTATATTTAGAGACCAAGATCTAATGTTAAGTGTAGTCCCTGATGTTTTAAGGCTGGCCCTCTAGGTGGAATGAAGTAGGAATGTGTGTATGTGTGTGAAGAGATTTACACACATATCATTTCTATATCTTTGTGTGGCTACACATACATATATACATACACACATATATTACTACACACATTCACACACACATGTATGTGTGTGTATAATATATATAAGTTCAGATCAATACCTTCCTTCTAGTCCAACATGATTCTTGTTTTTCTCTTTCCATGTTTGTAACCCATTTCACTGACTGTAAGAAACCTAAGAACCTGTTTTATTGACCATTCTACTATATTGTCTTCCCCAGGGGCTCAAGACAAAGGAGAAAAGCTGGATTGAATATCAGGAAAACTGAGATTTAGTCCTGGGTCTCCTTTTCAACAACTGTATGACCTTGTACAAGTCCCTTGAGTCCTCCAGACTTGCCATTCTTCATCTGTAAAAAGCTATGTTGTCAGTTTCAGGAGCCCCAACAGGATAGGGGGCAGAGCAAAGGGCCTGGGTTCACACTAGTTCTGGAACTCACCTGCTGTGTGACCTTGAAAAATGACTCGATTTCTCTGAGCTTTGTTTCTTCACCTTTAAAATATGAATAATATTCTTACCAGACCCTAAAGTGGTTGTGATTTTTAAATGTACGTGAAACCACTTGGTGTAATACCTGGTAGGTAGAAACAGTAAGTAATTATTCCCTTCACCTTTCTCCTCCACACAATGTTAAGTAACATTAATAATAATAATAATAATAATAATAATAATAATAATAATAATAATAATAATAATAACTCTAATGATGCCTAAATGGAGTAATAGGAAATCCAACTCAAGTTAAAATAATCAAGTAATTTCTTAAGCAGTGATAACCTTGTTAAATAGCAATTGAGTACAAGTTGCATAATTATAGTATTTTCACCCCCTCTGAATAGCCCCAAGGTGAGATATCACTAGGATGGGTAGATGACTACTCCAGCAATAGAGGATATTTTAAAGAAAATTTTCCATAGCATTTTACCTGTCACATTTAACTGTGTTATAATAAATAGTGATGGCTTTGGTTGATTGAATGTCTTTATACTAAGAACTTTACAAACTCATTGCTAATCCTTACAACATCCCCTGCAAGGAAGGTATTACTTTCTCCATTTCATCAGTGAAAAAAATGCAGTTGGAAAGATTAAATATCTTCCCTTGGGCTATACAATCAGTGACTGGCTGGGGCCAGCTTGTAGCCACCGTGTGAGGGTCTCCAAACTAGCCTTCTTTTTTTTCAGTCCACCATTTTACCCTTCACAAGAAACACACACTGGGCACAGTCCTGTCCAGCTTATTCGTGGAACTCTGGCCATGTCCCATTTGGTCAAAAAGGCAAATTAAAATTGCTAAAAATGAGCTCAGAACCCTGCCTCCAGTTCCCAACATTCTATCTGCATTGTGTTCAGGAAATTCAAGAACGCAGTGATTAGAGTTCTTGGCATCTTGTTGCCTGAGTATTTCTCCAACACAACCAGATGACTTGGCATATGCTCAGGGATGCAAAAGGCTCCCACTGGAGTTGAAATAAATTCAGCCTCATCGTCCTCTTTCTCTTCTCATCGCATGTTTTTCAGAGGCTCTTGTGTCTGTGGGGGTTTACCTGAATCCTTTGTTGTATTTTCTCTGTTCATTTGATCCCAGTTAGAATGAGTTCTGGGGATGCAAAGAGAGGGTTTGGGGCATCTTTTTCTCATTTATGTTAAAACAGGGTAGGTTTTATGCATATATATGTATATATATATATATATATATACATATATATGCTGACTAGACAGATGGAAATCTTTATCCTTCATGTTGTGAGAAGTAGGGAGATAAATACAACAAGATAGAAAAGTAAGGGGATGGTACAGTTAGAGATTGGTAGGATCTACTATAAATTTTCTCAGTAAATATTTTAGAAGGACACAAATTCTTATTAAGAAAGAAAAATCACTTTATTTTATTTAGTTGTTCATCCTGGTTGTTCACTCTGGCCAAGGGACACAAACCTGGCTCTTTAATGTATACATGGACTGTGCCAGCCAAAGTTTGCTGACCAAACCATCACTGCACCAGGGTGTGCCATGTTAATTAAGATTTAAGTGATCAAATGAAAGTATGCAGGGACATCCCTTCTATAGGAAAGAACTATACTCTAGATGCCCTGCCACTAAAAAGAGCCATAGTACTGGAGGGCCAATTTGGATTGGGGGGCAATATACCAGTTCACTTATTAGATGACTTGGGACGTTACTATATTTGGTGTGTTTTAGTTTATTTTTTCAAGGGTGCATTAGAGAAGCATAGAAGCACAGACTCTAAAGCAAAATTGCCTGGGTTAAATCCTAGATCTAATACCCACTGTGGGATCTCATGCAAGTAACTTAAACCTTTTATGTCCTATCTATAGAATGGAATTGTGGAAAATGAGTGAATGCTTATACAGAAAGTGCTTACAACTGTACTTAGCACACAGCAAGTACTTTATAAGTCTGAACCTTCATTATCATCTAGTGCCTTTGTTGCTTTGGCAGAGATAAAGACCCCAATAGGGTAATGAAAAGAAAATGTAGTGTTCCAAGTCACATAAGCTAAGGAAATGAGTTTTTTATCCACAGCATTCCACGAATTAAATTACCATAAACTGGTACTTTACACATGTAGTCTCAGGGGAAGGGGACAAGCAAAAGAAAATGAAGCTACAACAAGGTGAGAAGACTCCAATACAGTTCGCTTCATCGTTAACTTGTTTTGGAAAGAATTGGCACCATCACTGTATATAAAAGCAGACTTCAGGGCACAGTGACAGACACCCCTGCAAATAAGAACAGTCTATCAGAAAGCAACTCCAAGCATTCTCCCTACGGGCACCTGGGTTGCTGGATAGTGGATGAAACTCACACAATCAAACCTTTGTTTTCACTTTAAATTCGTGATCTCAAAGCTCAAATTGGCACTCAGTATTTCTCAGCAGCTTACTAGGTTTCTCTTTATTCCTCCTCTTTGAGACATTTAATTCATTCCTTCTCCAATGCCCTCCTCACCCTCTGCATCAACAGATGACCTTGTTTCACTCCATTGAGAAAACAGAAGGCAATAGGCATAAACTCCCTCACTTTCCACTACCAAACCTGCTACCCCAGCTTCACGGATTTCCATCTGTTTCTCCTGATACAATCAAGAAGCATTTTTCTTTAGAAGCTTGTGCCTGTGAGCCTAGCTGAGCTGCCATGTGTCTGCCCCAGGAACTGCCGTGCCCTCCCCAGATGAACTCAAGGAAGAGGAGTAGTCAGAGAAAATAAGAGCCAACAATGAGTGTCTGCCATGTACAAAGATTTTGTATATGTATAAACAGTCTTGATTCTCACAAGCCTAAAGGTCAATGATATTATTATTCTCATATTACAGATAAGGAAACAAAGGCACTGAGAGGTTAAGTCACCTGCTCTAGGTCATACTACTAGTATGAACTTGCCATATGGCTCCAGAGACTGAATTTTTAACCCAAGACAGTCTCATCATGAAGAGTGGGTAGAAGAGATAAGAAATCATGAATTTTCATGTCAACCTTTTAGGGCTCAATAAAATTTCCCGCTGATCTGCGTCCTTTTGGAGGAATTGAGTAGGATAAAGAAGGCAGGGCAGGGGAGCACAAGAAATGCCCATAATACAGCCCCTTGCACTGGGTCTTCAGCTTCTGTATCTGTTGTGTAATGTAACAAAGTACTTTTCTTAAAATTAGAATCTCTCTGTGCCTTGGAGGCTACTCTTGCACAGGTTGGTGGTAGCACAGAGAGAGGCCTCAATGGGTAAACTGGTCGACTGGGGTTGCCATAACAACATAGACTGGGTGGCATCAATAACATTTATTTCTCACAATTCTGGAGGCTGGGATGTCTAAGGTCTCAGCAGATTTGTTTGCTAGTGAGAACCCTCTTCCTGGCTAGCAGATGGCTGTCTTTCCTGACCTTTCCTTAATTCACGCAGTTGGAGGGAAAGCTGTTTCTTTTTCTTCTTAAAAATTCACTGATCCTGTGGGATTAGTACTTCCCCTTAGGACCTTATTTAATTTAGCTCTTAATAGCCTTATAGCTAAATACAATCACATTGTATTCAACACATGAACTTGAGGACAGGGGCACAATTCAGAGTTTGTCATCACAGTTTCTACTGCCCTGAGAACACTGAAACTGATCACACATCTTGGAAAGAGCCTCCTGTCTGAGAAGTGATTTGGACATTCTCCTTTCTAAGGTAACCTCAACCCTGAATCCTGGATTCTGTACTCTCTCATTTCTCAGGTTTTCCCTCCCTCAGCACCCACTACCCTTTCACTTGCATCATCAATATCTCCTTCAGACTGGATGCCTAACGTCAACATCCCAACATGTTCTCCTATACCCCATCCCACTATCTGTTTGTCTCCTTTACCCTCCCCCATATTCCTTCAGCAAAATTGCAAGACTTAGGGAATAAATTCTAGCAAGATGGAATTTAGACTCTTAATCTAGTTTCTGTGAAGAAATGGCTTGATTTCCAGGCTGTGTAGGTATCTAAAATATATAGCTATATAGCCACATAATATATGCATATATGTATACAGGCATGTATGTGCATACACACATCACAGCATACCTACATATATATGCATATATAAGCCATACACATATATACAAATATGCACACATATATACAAATATATGCACATACATAGGTATAACCATACCACACATTAAAAGAAGATATCACCACATATGTTGGCATATATGCACACTTACACACAAATATAATCACATATACACAGACATATACACACATGCATACATACACTTATGTAAAGGCATGTACATAAGTACATACACATATAAACACATAAATATACATGTATAAACACATATAGTCAAGGATGTCATAAAGAAGAAAAGAGGAGTTGGAATACAATCATAAAAACAAATGTGTGAAGGCCAAAAGAAAGAGAAGATCAGATCGAATCTCTGCCTTTCCACTGAAAACTGTTCTATTTTCAGTACACTTTTCAAGAGTCTGCTGTATGTCTGGCCCTGAGCAAGGCTCTTGTCCTTGTCTTAAAATGGTCCATTTCAAGCATCAGCATGCTTAATGGGATTCTTAACAGAGGCAGTAGACTCCTCTCCAGGAAGAGCTTCAATTATTCTCAGCCAGGGAATGCTGCTTGGAGCATGCTAGCACTCCTTCACCATAAGCGCACACACACACACACGCACGCACACACACATACACATATGCATACACACCCATGCACACACACAGTTAATGATTCTGATCTCTTTATTTTAATGCCTTCAACATGACTGCCAGAGCAAGAACAAGAAAGTGGCACCTCAAACCTGTCACTTCAAGGGGTTCCCAGGAAGAGAATCAGACAGGGCTGAGAGCAGAGAGCACATATATACACATATTGCACTCCCAGAAACCTTCCCTTTGTGAATTTCCAAGTTACCCAGAGATCTAGTGCCAGGCAAAAGTTTCTCTAGAAAGTTATGGTCGGTCATTCCCACCACAGCCTAGCCTCCTCCCACACACTAACCCTGCACAGTGGGTCCTGCCCACTGCCCCATATTCAGGGCCTCTCTATGAGGTGAGATCTGCATTCAGGAATGAGTGGGATGTACCTTGCTCTATTTTAATGAGTCATCTAGGAAAAGGCAACTCCCAACTCGTGCACAGTCCTGAGGACTGCCTCTTACTTGCTGCCTAATTGTCCTACCTCTTAATGCAATGCGTCTTTTCAGACTCCCTCCAGTGTCAGAAGCATTTTCCCCCAGAGTTCATTTTTTTAATGGTTCACTTATGATAAGCCTTTTTAAAAACACACACCTCTGTCATGGCATTACTTTAAATGAGACTTCTCCATTTCTGACCTCACACTCCCAGGCAAGGGAAGAAGCTCTGTGTGGAATTCAGCAGCCAGGACTGTTACTTTACATTCCATTGCTCCTTGTACAGTAACCCTTCTGTAAGATGGAAGGAATCATTGGAAATCCTTCCTGTGGGATTCAGAGGCTTTTATGAAGAAGAAAGTCTGTGAAGTGACACTGAGGACATCAGTTCCTCTTAACCCCATCAGAGCTTCATGGCTCCACCTCCTACCTGTAGCCAGAAAAGCTTAAGACTGGTCCACCAGTGTGTTTAATTGCTTTCCTTTGTCAATTCAACACCGCAAAGACAGACACCTATTTCATGCAGGACACCGTGAGAAGAGATAAAATGAAACAGAACTGGAGACTTCCATCTGCTATTTAGGGTTCCGGTCGGGAGAGGGAGAACAGTACCCAATTCAAGGAAGGAAAGACAGGCTGTGTGAAGTGCTGCCACAGTTTGGGTAACAAACAGGAGCCATAGGGCTGTGAGCAGGGAACCGTAAATTCCATTGGGGGCTCCCTGGAAGTGGGGATTAAGCAGCACATGAGCAGGAGCAGAGACAGGGAAAGCAGAGGCACTTCCAGATGAAGGGAACATATACATCAACTTAGAAGGGAATTTGGAGAAAGTAGGGGGTCTGGTATGACAGAAATCATTGAGTAGAGCTCTGATTTTAAACATCCTGCCTGAGAATTGGCTTAAAGAGGGAATAGACATTGTGCATTATGAAATGAAAAGTCACTCAAGGTGTTGAGCCTCTCATGTCTATGCTTCCTTTAGGAAGATACCATGGTGGCTGCCATAGGAAAAAAAAAACATGACACACTCGCCCTTATCCTTTTCACTCTCTTCTCTGGAATCAATAAAAGTAAAGTTAAAGGCAAAGTCCAAAGGACACATCCAGGGGAGAATATGTTAGTGACTTCTGATTCCATGTCTGATGGCTAGACCTGGAGACCAATAGCAGAGGAGGAGATTCAAAGTAAAGATCTTAGACTTGATAGCTCCCTAGAAAGGCCTACAAGATGTTGTCTGTCCCCTTAGGAGGGGAGCTATGTCTCTTCTAATCACAGATATGGAATTCAAAGTGGTCAGCACATTACACTCACCTTCCTGAACCTACATGGGGCTTCCCTGATGGGTTGGACTGGTCCCAGTCTCCTATGAGAGAGAAGTTAGTTGGTGCCTCAGCAGAAAGTAACAGTTAGCCTGCTTGCCAGTCATCAGTCCATAAGAATAAACACAGCATGCCTCAGGTCCCCTGTTCAACCATCAAAGCTGGAAGACCGCCCACAGGCAGACCTGTGCAGGGAATGAGGAAGCTAAAGCTTGCAAAGGAGTAGGCAATGAAAAAAATAAGGAAAAGTTACAACCCACTTAAGGGGACTTTGGAACCAGAGGGAGAAAGACCACACGGAGCAAGTAGAGCTGGCAGCTTCATTTATAACAGAACTAATGGAAGAGAGAGAGAGAAGACATTAATAAAAGTGATTAGAATAAAGATATAGTTAGAGCACAGAAAAGACTCTGGACTAAGAATGGTACTTCTGAAATGTAAAAGTTCCATAGACAATTTAAAAATGAGTGCTCGCTGCTGAGAATAGAATGTATGTTCTGGAAGATCAAGGTAAAGAAATAGCTCAAGATATAGAGAACGAACACCCAAATGAGAAATCATGTGGAAGAAGAAGAGACTTAGAAGACAACTCCAGAGATTCTACCATGTTAACTATGGGAATTTCAGAGGGTATGAAGTAACAGGTCCATAGAAAATAATGAGCAAATAACAGAGGAAAGCATTTCCTATGCTGAAGAAATACATGGTCCTTCAGTTTAAAATGCCCACTGAGTCCTTCCTTGAGAAAATGAATTCACATACACACACACACACACACACACACACACACACACACACACACACACCGTGAAATTTCTACATTTCAAAGACAAAAAATCAGTTTTACAGTCCTGACAGAAACACGTTTCTAGCTCTTCATCTGAAATACTAAGATCTTAAGACCCCTGAAATAACACTTGTAGAAAGGTTTTTTTTAATAAAATCAGGTTGTGATACTAAAATCTTACCTAGCAAAGTGTCATTCATCTGAAAGGACAAAAGAAAGAAGAACTTTATAGATCATATTTTCTACTATAACCTAATGATATGATAAATCGTGAACCACCAATTATTACCCAAGAAACGCAATTACTTGCAAATTCAGAAACATTCTTTTAGATTGTCTTATGCATAATGGGCAAATCCTGCATTATCTAGAAAATAATGAAAAAGAGAACATTTCATACTGAAGAGCTAAAGCTGCATTCAAAGGAAAATGTACAGCTTTAAATGTTTTTAGTATATTAAAAAAAATAAAATTTTAAATTTAAAAAACTGAAAATAAATTTGCATATTTATCCTAAGAAATTAGCAAAGGATTAATTAGCAAAGTGTAAAAGAAACCAATCTGACAGTGATGCCCTGAGATACAGGGTAGAAAAATTCTTCAGCAGCATTGTAAAGGCCCAAAATGCAGAAGCAACAGGATAAGGAAGATTTAGAAGTTGTTATGAAATGGGATGATCCTGGTGTCTAGAAATGGAGAACAAGAAGTAAGAGAAGTCAGAGAGGAGTAAGGCTTTAATATTGGGGAACTAGATGAAGGGATACTATTAATAAGACAGAAAATAAGACAGATAAGGAAGATTTAGAAGTTGTTATGAAATGGGATGATCCTGGTGTCTAGAAATGGAGAACAAGAAGTAAGAGAAGTCAGAGAGGAGTAAGGCTTTAATATTGGGGAACTAGATGAAGGGATACTATTAATAAGACAGAAAATAGAGAAGAGTAAGTTTGAGAGGGAATACATCAAGGCCAGTTTTGAATACATGGAGTTTAATGAACAGACACCGTACAGGTGCTGTCCTCACCATAAATATGAATATGACCTTAGCTTCCTGTGTCACAAGACCAGGAGTGCACTTAAGATGTCAGAGTGACAAGCAAAATGTTTATGTTTAGTACAGGCTAATCCCAGAAAATTCTGGCACTTGCTCAGGAGTGAGGGAGAAGGCAGCTCACTCTTCTCCAACCCTCTCCTCTGCTACAAGTTAGGAGGACTGTCCTAGTTGATCAGGAATGGAGAGTAGGGATAGAGACACAAGCAATGTCAGCATTTCCCCTGTTCTTCAACATTCAACTAAAAAAAATCCTACTGAGAAAATAAGTGGGCTTCTCATGAGAAATCTACCTCAAGTAAATTAAATACAGCTTCACAGTTATAGCTCAGTGATTATTAAACATGACTTTAACACTTGAATTTATATTTTCTTGTTCTTTTTTCTCCTCCTACCCCTGAAACTTAGAACCCCAGCAACACATCACCAAGAAATCTAGATCTTGGGAATCAAATAAAAGGCTCTCTGGTCAAGATCTCTTAATATTCAGATAACCCTTTCAAACATATCTGGTAACAAGCATTCTGGCTTCTTTCCAAGTCAATTTCCTCACAGCTTCTTGGAAAAGCAGCAATGAAAATATTCTCCTGGAATTTTTTTTTTTTTAAAGAGCCAGGCAGAGAATATCCCCAAAGAATCTCTTCTTTCCTGTGCCTTTGCTTCGATTGGTTTGATTTTCTCTTTGATGCAGAGGGATAGCTTCAGGCTAAGTATATTTGCTTAATCTTCTACCACTGATTTGTGCCATGTTAACTTAGTCCTTCGTGAGAAGGTTTAAACTGTGGATGAAATGGGAAATTGTAATACTGGCAACGGATTTTAATCAAACATTTCTGATGCTAAGTTTGAGGCTGTGTAACAAAAGACTGGGAAATGAAGTCATTGTTCTAGACCCCAGAGTTTCTTATGGTGTGGAGACATCAGGTTGGTCCCCCTGGCATAAACCTGTTTCTGAGCTTGCGTGTGCAGTCTCCCAAATAGGGCTCTCTCAAATTCAAGCCAGGAAAGGTAAGGTGACTATTTTTATGCCCACCACTTTTCAATCATCAGAACAGCACACCATTTACAATTGAAGCCTCCAGAGTTTTAATTTGCATTTATACCATTAGTGGTAAATGAATTTGAGCACAGTGGCCTGAGTTCATATCCAAATGAGCCCAATTCATGCTCAAGGAAAATAAAAGCACAGATATCCAAAGTAGTTCTGAGAACTACTGACATATCACTAGAAGAAAACTGGGATTCTTGAGCCCAGAATTAACCAGTCTCATTTGTAGGAAACAGTCAAAATACACCTGGATAGACATTCTTTTTTCTTTTTCCCTCTATGCAGAGCTTTTGTAAGGTTAGTCCTCATTTCTTTTCACTGACGATGCTCTGAAAACCTGGATTTTTTTTTCCATTTATAGAAAATAGATCACTAAGTACTTTTTCTTTATTCCTTTCCCCTTGGTATCAATAATATCTGGTAAGATCGGATGTATAGTCAGAATATGAGTAATGAGCAAATATGTCTTTCTTAAAAAGAATATTACAAATAGAAATCTGCATCTAAGGCAACAAATAGACATAAAATACATGTTTATTATGAACTTGTGCTAGAAAAATCCAGACCCAGGTAGAGTAGGAGGGAAGAAGAGCTCTACCTTCTCCAAGTCTTTGCTCTATCACTTTAGTAAAAATGTCCTAGGTCAGGGTTAAGCATCTGCTTGTGTATGGTACATGAGCTAATAAGGAATTTTACATTTTAAATGGTTGAAAAGGCATTTTTAAAGAATGGTATTTCCTGCTATAGGAGGACTATAGGAAATTAACATTTCAGTGTTCAGCTAAAATGTTATTGAAACACAACCATGCTCCTTTATATACCTATTATCTATGGATCATCTCATACTACAACCAGAGAGTTAAGTCACTGAAACTAAAATAGTTACTGTTCCTGCCTTACAGAAAACCTTTGCTGACAGCTGTCCTAGGACAACTGGAATGAGGCATGGGGGCACAAAATAAGTAGTTTCTAGATGGGGATTTCAGCTATTAGTGATATTCTTGGTAAATATGATAATGCTTTGAATTTGGATTTTATTTGATACTCCAGTTGAATTGTTTAATCTTAGAATTAATTCCTAGGAAAAGACTTTTGGTACCAAGCAGTATATGATTTTTTTACATATTGCCTAGTTGTTCTCCAAAAGAGTTATAGTGATTTATAATACCATTGACAGTTTTATCATATTATGAAGTATGCCTTGCTAAAGTCAGAAGATGGAAGATGTAACTGATTGAGTTCATTGAGTCTATCCTTTATTATTTTCACATTAATAAAGCTCAAGATGATATTGCAAACTTCCCTTGTTTCCTATTCCTTCTTGATCATTACCTCTCTGCTTTCTTGGCCAGTATTGAAAGCAAATAACTGTATTTCTTGTTGCTTTCATTTTCTTCTGAATAATGGTAATGAAATTGTCAACAGGGAAAACCAAGAAATAATCAGATGTGCTGTGTTAAAAAACAAAACAACAACATATAACTTGATCTTCCAGCTGCTACCTGGAGTGCTGAAAACTCAAGAAGCAAATCCCTCTCTGCTCCTCTATACTGGTCTGAATGCAATATTAAGCAAGTCAGTCAAGATCTTTATATGGCTTAGAAGTTTTCATAATACTCCTATAGTATATAATATTTCCTCTTCTTTTTCATTCATGCATAAACATTCTTCATCTCCTTTTTCCACTTGGCTCTATCTATTTTCAACTAATCTTATGTCTTTAAACACATGCACACTGCTATTCCCCCATTGTTTCTTTTGAGCCAGATCTTAGACCTATTTTTCCACTGGACTTAATCTAGTCATGCATCCTGGCTCAACAAAGATTATCGATAACCAAAAAGCAAAGAGGAGAAGCAGGTACTTAACTGCACACTTGCTGTTAGCTAGCAAAGATGCTGGGTGCCTTCATCACTGAATATGATGATAACCCTGAAGAAAAGGTTCTATTACCTTCTGTATATAGATGAGTAATCTGGGATGCATACAATAAATGTTCCCTGTGCATAGTCACACCACTGAATGGAGTGGAGCCAAAATCCAAACCTCGGTCACCCTGGTTCCAAAACCATCAAGATTTCTAAGCTGGAGTCATTTAGGTGGAATTTTTAAGTTATACATTTGTTTTTAACCCCTAGTATGTCAGGAAAAATAGTCATCACCATTTACCATCTAGATCCAAAGCACCTTTAATTTTATGTTTTAAGGCATTTTATAAATAATTTTCATAATAATAAGAGGATAGAGAAAATTAACTTTATTAGAATCTTAATAAGAATATGAACACGGCAAATAAATTTGTGTTTGTGTGTGCTTGAGAAAGAGAAATTGAGAAATCTGAATTAGGAGCAACAGTTTCTAAGTGCAGTTAGTTGCTCATCAACTATCATACATGCACCTGGAACATATTTAATTTGTAAACACTTATTCCAGATTTCAAATACACTACTAGGAGACTAAGAGGTTCTAGCCCATTATTACTAAGGATTCTTCTTGCACTTGCATCATCAAAATGAAAAAAATTTTTCTTGGAACTTTCAGTTACTTACATGTATGTCAAACAGAAGAAAGAAAGCCATATTTTTAATTCCACATTACAAAACATTTCATTTTAGATATACAAATAGAAATGTGAATAATGAGTTAATAGAATTGTTTAAATTTTCTTTCACTCATCTTTGTATGCATTTTGCCACTTACAAGTCATATAAAGCCATTTTGGCATAAAAGCACAATAAAAGATCAAAGAATATCGGCTATATCCTTTCAGAAACCTGAGATGATCTAAGTTTTTGTTGTAAAATTTCACATGATAAAGTTCTTCCTGTTCAGTGACTAAATGGATGAGGTCGCCATTTCTCCTTTTTCCCTCTTAGAATAATATTGGTCACTCGTGGATTCTTGACTTTGAAACCATTCATCTAGGCTACTGTGGGCTAAGATTTTGCTAATATAATCAATTTGACCATCATCCTTATGGAGTTTTGCTGTCTCTTTACATTTGTCTTCTCATTTGTCTAATAACAGTGAAGTGTCTCTTTGTAAATTCTATTCTCTTTGCCATTGTGAGTGAGAAATGAAAAAGTTCTGAATTCTCAATTGTGTCCAATAAAAGCTAAAAACAGACTACAAAGAGAATGTCTCCTATCTTCTTATGTGCTATTTTGACAGAAGATGCATTATTTTTGGCAATCTAGTAAGAAAACTGAAGGACGATAAAACAATGACTCATTTTATTATCCTACCTAGGTGATCCCATCAGACTTCTTTTTTAAATTAATATCAACTTAAATTTTAACATTGATTAAAGTAAGTTCTGTTGCTTATTATCTAATAATCTCTGCCAAGTAACTTCTACAAAGTAATCTCTGTGGGTCTTGACAGCCTCATCTTCTAAATGATGTGGTAGCAGATACGTTGATCTGAGTCCCTTTCATTAAAGTTCTGAGCCTAGTGAGAACTGTTTTCAACAAACACACCTTTAGGAAGTTCAGCAGATTGCTCAGTCTCAGTTGATGACATTCTCTACCTTATTGGTTCACTCCGGGTATATACTTTCAGCATCTCAACGCCTTCTGAGAACTCTTCACATCTCTATAGTGTCCAGTAGCTTAAGTTAGAGCATTTATTAAATCAGTTGTGTTTGTCACTCACTATGTACGGTGATGGGTGTTAAGCAGACTTATTGTGGTGATCACTTCACAATACAGACAAGCGTGGAATCCCTATGTAGCATACCTAAAACTAATGTCATGTCATGTGCCAAATTGATTTCATAATTTTAAAGCAATGTTTTGAGCAAAATAAGTAGATTCTGTTGTGAAACACCATTATTTCTCCTGTTTAGAACTACGTTATGCTTTGTGGTATGATCTGCACGCTGAACATCTGCAGCTGGAAAATCTCACAACTTAAATATGAATTCCCTGTGAAAATCTTATCCACTCTGGGACTGAGAGCTGTGTATGTGAATTTGGACATGAATGTTCAAGCACTCTAGAAAAATAGATTAAAAACGCAATTCTACCTTGAAGACTAGAAACAAAAACTCTAATTTCTAAGATGTAGTCTATTCAGGAGTTCCTTATGAAATTTTAAGGGCCTTCGAACTTCTAGTTCCCAGTTCAAGTGAGGCCTTTCTGCAGCTACATGCTTATATGAAGAGTCTTCTATATTAGCCCACATCTAGGCAGGAAATAAGTGGCACATTCAAACTGGCTTCTTTAAAGAAACTTAGTAAAGGGAAATCTTGCAAAGCTATGGATTCATTTAAGAAAACCAACAAGAGCTAGTGCATTCCCCAGGGCTAGAATCAATGAAGAACAGTTACCACCCTATACCCAGAAGGACAGGGAACAGAAATATTGATAAACCCAGAGACAAGGACTGTAGAGAGAGCCTGACTAGTAGGAGCTTGAGGAGAGGGACAACAGTCAACTGTGTGACAAGGCAGAAGGAACTGTGAGAAATAAAAAATCTGTCTTCACTCTCCTCCCTCCTTCCTGCCAGTGTTTCCCTTTTGTCAAAACCAATTCAAATCAGAGAGTTAGAGAAAATGATCAGAGACGGGAGTGAGGTGATCCAGGGAAGAGTGGATGTGAACAGGCAAATGGAAAGGGTCATATGATTCCCAAAGATCCTGGGCAGTGAAAACAATTATTAGGTCATTTTACCTAGGATCGGGAGTAGAGTGAAAAAAGCAAGGTACCTACGATGCAAAATTGAAGGATTCTGGGATCAGGCAAATGCTCAGCCTGTGCATGATCCAGTGAGGGCCCTAGCCCCACCTAGTCCCAACCCTGCTTCACCCAGAAACTTGAAGTTTCAATAGAACTGAGAAAGTGAAAATATTACCTTTTGCGTGTGTTGTTTCGTTTTGTTTAAATGGTTTTATTGAACAAGTATTGCATATAATAGCTGTAACTATGAATAGCTTTAAGGTGTACATCATAGCAGATCAACATCTATATACAATATAGTAAGTTCACCACCACTTCAATCTTTACCTATTAGTCTCCTCTACCCCATTTGCCCCACACCCTCCCCGTTATTTTTCTCTTCCCACAATCTATTATTTGCTTTTAAAAAATTTTTTGGCTAAGTCTGTTGTTTGATTTGGTTCATTTTTAAGATTATTTTTGTTTAATTTAATTCATTTCCTTGTTATCTCTATACTTCTCATATGAGTGATATCATATGCTATCTGTCTTTGCCCTTCTGACTTACCTCACTAAGCATAATTCAGAAACATTTATGTTGCTTCAAATGATAGGATTTTGCCTTCTTAATAGCTGCATAGTATTCCATTGTGTATAAATCACATCTCCTTTATCCATTCATCTTTGTATAGGCATTTAAGTTGTTTCCAGCTCTTGACTATATAAATAGCTTTGCAGTGAACTTGGGGTACATATATTTCTGTGAACAAGTGTTGTGTTCTTAGGGTAAATACCCAGTAGATGAATAGCTGGATCATGTGGGATTTCCATTCTCAATTTTTTGAGGAATCTGCAAACTGCTTTCCATAATGGCTATAAATATTACCTTTTAATATGTAAGTATACAAAGAACAATTTGTTAAAAGTCTTAAAAGTAGCTTTCTTTTTTTTTTTACCTTTCCCCTAAGGATCAAGCAAATAATAAACTGCTCACACACAAGATGCTCAGAGGGAGGTGTACTCAGCAGACTGGCATTGCTCTTGGGCACTGGGATCTGATTATTTTGTGAGGGGGTGTTGTTGATTCCAACTGCAAATTTTTTTACTTGTAATGTTTCTGAAGTCAAGAAGTCTTTTAACTAATGGTGTCAGAAATATAATTAGCAGGATTTTTCTTTTTAGAGGTACAGAAAGTAATAGTATACCTTATAATTGATGTCACATCTTCAGTTTGATGAAATTCAGGGCAAGTGCTTTGAGGATGTATCTAGCTTTAACATATTTTTCATATGTAGCACATTATCTAGCATCTAGTAATAGTCATAGTATATCCTCAACCAGGATTTCATGAATGAATGAATGAGTAAAGGAAGGAATGAAGGAAACAGGGCACCTCTCCTGTCTGACTTGAATAATGTGATGTGATGTCAGGAAAAATAGCGGCTCTTTGATAGTTGTTTAAGTTGTCGTTATAATTTTCTGGAATGATAGAAAAAGCCTGAATGTTGCATTAACTGTGAGTGTTCACTTAACTCTCATTATTTCATTTTCTGCCAAATTGATGCTAATTCTGTTCCCATGCTGTGTACTTTCTGTATCTTCATGATCTTTTGAAACCTGTTTTACAGCATATTTTTTACCCTCCATCTTTCTCGTTTTTATC
The DNA here is from genome assembly GCA_004363575.1 of Solenodon paradoxus. NCBI lineage: Eukaryota > Metazoa > Chordata > Mammalia > Eulipotyphla > Solenodontidae > Solenodon > Solenodon paradoxus. The sequence continues at coordinate 1,580,672 of RJWH01000092.1, forward strand.
TACTCTATGACAACTTCTTCCCAGTGGCATTTTCATTCATTCTAGACTCACTTCCCCAATTTTAACCCATTGATTCTGAAATCAAGGTGCAGTTTTCACTGTAATTTTAGCATTAAGCATCAATTCTTTTTACTTTTTAAAGTTAAAAAATTTCCTTTATTTTAACACAGTCAGGCATGCAAGCATGTGTCACAGCTCCAACTGCATTATTAATAGTCGCTGATTTGACCAGAGAAAAACATGATTTTTCTAATGATTTACTTTAATCCCTCTTAGCAAGAAACATTATACCTTCTCTTTCGATGAATCATGCAGTAGCAGCTTCCTAACTTGTCCATTATCATCTCTTCCTGTCAGTTTCCCTTTTAAAATTCAGACATTCATTTTTAGCAAAAACCAAGATAATGCAATATTAAGATTGGTATTTCTGACTTAACCCTCTCCTGGGAATAGGGACACTATTTTTTCATTTAAAAAGTAAATGTATGAATCCCACAAGGCTATGTATTAATTATTGATAGCATCATGTGTCCTGACAAAGTGCTGGCCACCCTAAAGGAGAATAAGATTCCAGTGGTTAGTCTACAAAGATTATGGATGACAATCTACTTCCAATTCTGGACTGAAATAATGGTTTAGGCAACCATTATTTTTCCCAAAGCTATTCTAATTTTGACTTTAATGATTAGTGTTGGCGAAACAATCTTCTTTGGCTCTTTTTTCATGTTTTAGGTCCACATGGTTAGTGATTCTGTGCTGTCTGCAGGAGGTTGGTGATGGATAGCCAGCAGCACCAGATTTACTGGTGCAAAATTATTGCAGAACTTACTGCAAGTGCTTTTTAATGGCTAACTTAAAGAAAGGGATTATCAATCTTTCTCTTTTTTTTTTAATTACAAAAACATGTGGTGTTACAATAACTTCAGATCCTCTTTCCAATCTCCATATGCTTTAGGTAATACATGAATATTGTCCAAATTCTAACATTCCACAAGAACTCAATATATGTAGCTGTGACTTTTAAAATTTTGTCTCCAGCTACCTTTTCACCTTCTGCCTCCCTTACTCCTATGTTTCATGGTGCTGTCTTTCAATGCCTTGGTATCCTTTTGTTCTTGGGATTTTGTTTTTGTCTCTTTCTGCTCTTAGGAATAAGCCTGATCACTCAGTAGTATTTTATGTGAACACAGCTTCAAATGTTACCTCTTCCCAAGTTCTTCCCTCAGGTCTAATTTCAATAAGTAATTCAGAGCTTTATCCTGTGAAAAGGAAGTCCAGGCATTAGAAATCAGGGAAGATCATGATTTGGGGAGGTTGTCTTCTCAAAACGTCTTATAGATACCTGTTTTAAAAATAGATAAAGTCAGTTGGTGATGGAGTATTCAGAACAGATCATTAAAACTTTACCTTTCTCTGCACTTATGCTATAAGTAAACATCCACTGAATTTTGCAAAATGTTGCTGTTCTCTGAGAATTATTTATAGGGTGTCATTTCACATAAATGTCTCCTGGTCATCATTTACTTGAGTATGTCAACTTTTCTCTTGGATTATTGCATAGAATCATGGTATGGTCCCCTAAATGCAAGTTTCATGTATTTCTCCCTAATTGTGAAAGTCCATTCTTGATTTTTGTCAATGATTTCTCATGGGGCCGGTATATACTTCTTGCATCAAGAGAACACGCTCCCACCCAGGCTGCTCCTACCAAAGCTTGAATGCAGCAATGAACAGCAATGTAAAGACTGGCTCCTAAACAACTCTATAAATCCATATTGCATACAGAATATGGGCTTGAGTGGAGAGTGGGAGTGGGGGTGTTAATCCATTCCCCCTGGAGCTCCTTGTAGCTTGAGATTGTTTGGAGTGAAGGAAAGGGACGCATTTCTACTATTAACATATAGACCTGTTTGTAAAAATAACCACCATAGTTTCTAGGTTTTAAGTTTTCCAATTATTCCTCAGACCTCTGATAGTCTGAGATTTATTTTCAATGCTTTTGGTTTCACCTCCATATGTAAACCAGATTCCTACAACCACTTTATGTTCAGTAGTAAAATGTGTCTCCTTTTTCCTCATGTAATGTCTTCAGTTTGACATAGAGAAGACGGCCCACCTGGTAACACACTAGAATTTAAACAAACTAATGCACTTGAAAGGATAGTTTCTCTGGACATAAGTAGTTGGCCCTGATAAATCCCTAATTGCCCAGGCAGGGCACCCAGAGTGAAGCCTTAGGGAAGAAAGGCCAGATGCCTTGATAAGCTATTACATCTATCGTGCCACCAAAATATGTCAATGTTCTTTCAACTTAGGGCGAAAGAAATTAGTCTCCATCTTCAGTCTCAATCCAGTTTCTAACTGACTCTTTATCTGTAGCCTGAAATTAGCTTACATCTTGGCAGAACTAAATGCTCCAAACTCGGGGGAAGTTTTTCCAAACCTAAAGAACAGGATGTTGCTCTCCATTTGGGTCTGTGACATGTACTTGTTTATTGATGTTTACTTTTTAAAGAACATAATGCTTTCAATATACTTATACATTCCCAAATGTATTTCTAAATTGTTGGACACCGTAAACACTAGCCCCATGGCTCATCTTGTTATCTAAAATACATCTACGCTGTACTTCAATGTCGTAATACAATTAATAAGCCTCCACTGGAACCAGAAGTCACAAGAAAAATCAACTTCAAGTTTAGATGAGGAAGGCAAAATGCAACTGTAATGCTGAAAAATTTCACAGCTAAATCTTTATTAGAAGACCTAACTAACAAAGACTATACTGACAACCACCAAAACAAGAACATCACCTACAGCGTCTGAGCACTTTCCAGGTAAGAACCTGTTCTGAGTCCCTTATAGGCACTATCTCACAGCAAATCCATGGAATAACTACTATTCATATTCCACTTTATGGACTGAGGCATAGCTACTTACCTATAGTTCCTTAAGTAAGTAGTATGATCAACTAGTCAGGGTGTCTGACTCCTAATGATTATGCATATGCCCTTTATTAGCTGGTATCTTACATTTTTTAGTTCCTTCTTTAGTATGAATCAGCCTGCCAGCATCCCATGAACTCTGTTCCACCTCCATAACCTCTGGGAGAAAAACAAACGCCATTGTGGGCAGCCTCAGAACATCAGGACAGGAATGTCACAAGAACTCTTGATCCAGCCCTTTTCAATTTGGTAATCAGATAAGTCCCAGGGGTGAGGAAGTATAGCCTAGCACAGCATATGAACAACAGATGTCTGTGCATTGGTGAAAATTCAGAGAGCTAGCTTGTATCTATCTCCTATGGGAATTCACAACCATGACACACATGCCATGTCCCGAAATTCTGGAAGCTCTCTTTCTGCCTTTACTTCATTGCCAGATATCTTATCCTATTACTCCCCAAATTCAGAATCAGAGTTGCCTCTGAGCCCACATTTACCTTTGTATTCTCCAACCAGTTTTCTGCCCAATTACTAACCAACAGACTTGTTACCACACTTGAAAACATCCAAGAACTTGGGGCTCTTTCAGATAATGAGTCCATATTGACTACATTTGGGTAACTCATCTGATAATGTCCCAAATTTTTCTACTATCTATGCCACAGCCTTCATCAATAAAATATTCACCTATCCTCAAGATTCTGGTAAATTAGTCCTCTGAGCCTTTTTTCTACCACCCTCTCTTTAGCCATTCTTAAATAAGATGCCCAAACTATCTTCAAATATTGAATGTAACATACCCTTCTCCAGCTTCCATGGATGTTCTGAGTCAGCTATATTGGCCTTAAAGCACCCACTATTCTTCCCTTATTTGTTGGACTCTACCGTTTGGTCTCAACCTCTACTTCAGACAAGAAAAAACCAAAACCCCAGATGGAGGGCATATTTTCTTGAGCTGATAATAATGTAGAGCATCACTCAAAATGGAAGTATTCAGAACTTACTGACCCTGAGCTTCAGTTCTATCTGAATGTCCATATATATCTTCTTCCATAATACGGTTCATGGCAGAGTTGAATCATTAGGGTCCTGAGTAGAAATTCAAAAGTATCTCAATACTTTCCTCTCTTTTACCTCAGTCAGTACAATCTCCAACCCTTCATGTACACATCTCACAAATCTTTTTCTTCTCTACCATCAGTAGCTTACTTTGGACTCTAATGGACACTTGGTTAGACTATTACAGTAGTATGCTAAATAACCTCCAGGCCTCCAGTTTCTTAATACCATGATGTATGTCCACAATGATTTTGATTTCAATTACTACTGCCTATAGAAGCAAACAAACACTTTCTTAAGCATAGCATTCAAGATCCTTCATATTTGCTTTCAAATTACTATCTGATCTCACCCAAAGTAACTCTGTCCACCTCAACTCATATAACCCTTAGACTAGCCACACAGAGCTATTTACCATGTTCCAAACCTACCTCATTCTTTTATATCTTTTCCTATGCTGTACCTTCAGCCTAGAGTGCCCTCCCCCAACCTCCTTTTCATGTACCCTTAAACTCATCCTCACCATCATGACAGTCCCAGTTTATTAATAATGATACTAGCAACCAAAAACACCTGAGGTACTGGCATCACTCATAGCAGCGCCGCACCCCCCCCCCCCCCCACGTACATTTCTCTCAGTAAAACCAATTTTGTGGCTGGACCAGCCCTTGTGGGATTTTTATTTTTATGATTACAGGAAATACTTCAACAAAAACCATCAGAGAAATGTGAAGAACAGAATTTATTTCTCACAAGTCCTAGAGAATACCCAGCACACCCAAGGCTACCCAGCGAGGTCATGGGGAGAGCAGAAAGTGAGAGCATGAACCTGTGGTGATGTCTTTATTAGGGTGCAGGGGTAGAGTGTCCAAGTTGTCATGAGTTCACTCTTTATTGGCTAATGTAAAGCGTAAGAGCGGGAGTTAAGGTGCTAGAAGGGAGAAGGCAGGGGTTGGGGGTCATTCAAGCAGTCACTTATCAGCATTTCCTAAGGTTTTTCGAAAGAGGACCTTCATGGTTGGGAGTGCCTAACTCCCTGTCTGGTGGTTTTGCTAGTAGCTGTGTTATCCAGCTGGCAGTATGTTTATTCAAGATAGATGCCTTTTGAAATGGATGCCTAAGCAATCAAAAGCTTAATGTCAGGCACACACTACAATAAAAAAGCTTAATATCAGATGCTTAGACTACATGCACTTTAAATACCAGCTCTTCTGTGCAATGTACCCCACCCCTTTACAGGGCATTTGGTTGGATTCTTTGTTGATACATTCAGAAATACAATGCGTATCTCACCATACTGTTACAGAATGCAAGGGGTCTGCTCCCTTGGTGAGCATTCCTCAAAAGATACAGCTGAAGTTTTCCTTAAATAGGAAAGGTTTACTTGTAACAAGTAAAGAGATAACATGTTAAAATACTGCCTCTCTGAGTGCTCTGCTCAGGGGGTTGTATTGGGGTTCAACTGAGGAAGTGGGTGATGATTGGTCAGTTGGTTGCCAGGGAAGATTCCAAGTCCACTGCATAGCCACCGGCCTTCCTCATGCTTGGTCACACTTGCACACGTTCAAAAATGGTGGCACAGGTGTGCCTGATGGCTCAGGCATTAAGTCTGCAGCTGCAGCATAGTCCACATAAAGCCCAAGGGCCTGAGTTCAACCTAGGCCTGAGAGGAAAACCAAAATGAAAAACTAAGTAAATAAAAAATGCTTCTTTCTCCTCTCTCTTCCTACCTGCCTGCTGACTTGCCTTCATCCCGGACTGCTACCATCCAAAAAAAAAAAGAAAGAAATGGTGCAAGGTAGCGAGGTGACCTTTAAGTCAGTGGTAGCCATTCTGTAGCTATCAAGCAGAGCATGAGTCAGAATCACTTAGTCTGGCCAAAGACTTTATTTACTTCTCCACTGCATTTGTCTATTCTATTAGATCTTGAGTGTCCCTTTAATGGTCTAGGCCTCAGGCACTCTGTCAGTTTTGAGAGTGACTTCTTGGAGAGTTTTCCATTATGCAGTTAAGCTCTAGTATAATACTGTAGTCTGTGTTTCCGAGTTTGTCTTCCCCATTTGCAGAAAATCTAACCTTGACTTTATCCTGTATATAGAGTTATCATAAATTCCAGTTTGACTCAGATTGTTCCATTGTAACAACATGTCCCAGCATCCTGCCTAGTTTGAAATTCTGTCCAGGTGTCCATCACAGTTTGCTAAAAGTTAATTTGGGCAAATACATACCCAATAAACTAGCTCCAAATCGCCCAACAGTGGTACAGGTTTCCCCAGTTGAGGGTGTTATACTCACCTACCTCTGCTGTGTTTCATGGGTGCTTCCTAAGTGGCAACCAGTGTTTTTCATAAAGTATATTTGTGTTACTGGCCTCACTGGACACTCTCACACCTCAGTTCTTTGTCTTCTCAGCATGAAGATTTCAGATGAGAGACATTGTCTCTGGAGGACCACACCTGCTCAGTTGTTCCTGTACTGCTCTTACCTTACTATCTGTTGAGTGAGTTACAATGATAGAGTCCTAGTGGTAGGAATAGAGTTGAGTAATCTTGCAGTTCAGGTTCCTACTTCAGCTACCACCCCATGAAGAACTATTACGGACAAACCTCCATCCTACTCAGCTTGATGGGGTGGGTCAAGCTAGAACCAGTCTTTAAAGTGTATTTCAGGCACTATCTAAGTTAGGGTACAAACCTAGGTTCAATTGGTAGGGAGACACAAATAGACAGAAGTTCTCCAAAGAACATACATTTGATTCTTGGGTACAAACAAATTGAAAAGGTCATACCGAAAAAAAATTTTCTCCTTTGACACCCAGGAAAGTAGCAGACAATGATGTTTCTGCTATGTACTTTGAGCAGTCTGAGTGAGATGGGAGGTTACATGTGGAACTGACCCAAGTTAATAATCTTTGCGAGGACACCCAACACAGCTCTATTCCAATAAGGGGATGTATTTTTTACAATTATTCATCTGCTGATTGACAGACTGAATCCAAAAATTATGTCCCTTTAGGAAGCAATTCTCAGAGGCCTTGGGGCAAATGTAGGTTCCTGTGTAGAAGATTTGGGTTAATAAGAGGGTGACATTTGATAGTCTGGCATTCTGATTCCCTTTAAACCAAGATATTTCTTGTCCAGTAGTTTGGACTTCTACCCACTGCCTTTTAGAACCGAAGGTCACTGTCACATTACCAGAGGCTGTATTGAGAGAGCCAAAATTCCTCAAGTGTTTTGTTGGTAAGTTGGTCCCACAACCTGAGACTCTCATCTACTGTAGATATGTAGGGGTGAACAAGGGACAGTGACAATGGGAGTTGTAGTAAGACTAAGTGGAGAAGCATGTTAGTGACAGTAAACATAGTTTAAACTCTCTGTGAGTGAACAGGAAAAGGTTAATGAGGGAAAGAGGATGATGATTATGACAAAATCTACAATCACAGAGAGGCAGGCAGGAGTCTCCCTATCCATAGTGGTTAATAGTTCTTTTGTCCTTGGCCTTTTTCTTGAACAGGTATTTTAGGTCCTCTACCAGCTCGCAGGCATGTTCTTCTTCCAGCAGTTATTGGGCAACATCTTGGTCCAGGAATTCCTGCAAACTTAACAGCCATTTCTCCTTGGCTAGGATAAGGGTTCTGGTTAACTCCTGTGGTCCCCGGGGGCAGGGCCCTGGCTTCCACAGGGCCTTGAGGAGACAATAGCATAATCCACTTTCTCCTTCACTTACATAGCTGCTGGCATCAATAAACCAGATTTCATCAGGGTTACTTAAAGGAAAGTCTTCCAAATCTTTCCTGATCACGTAAGTTAACTCTGTTACTTCCCTGCAATCATGAGGAGATATTCCTTGCCTGAAGGGTCAGGCAAAAGGGTAGTCAAATTTACAGTGACTCTTTTTGAGGTGAACTCAGGATTTTCTAGTAGAAATACCTGCTATTTCAGGATGTGACTCTCCGTCATCTAAGTATTCCCTTTGAATTCCATTAAGAAGGAAATTTGGTGTGAGGTGTTAACTTCCAGATGTGTTCCAAAGGTAAATTTAGATGCTTCTGCAAACAATAAGGCAGCCACTGCCTCAAAGCAGGTGGGCCACTGAGTCCAAATGCTTGGCTAACTAAACCACAGGCCACTGAACTAGCCTCAAATCTTGGGTTGAAATTCCAAAAGTTACCCCCTTTCTTTCAGTCAAAAACACTTTCAATGGCCTTTGGAAATTTGGTGGAGCCAATGCAAGGGTCTAACATAGGACTGATTTAAGGACCTCAGAGGAATTTTGCTGTTCTGGCTTCTAACACAGAGGTGCCCTTTCCTGAGTCTTTTGAAGGGTCTCATACAGAGGGAGGCCAGTAGCCCAAACAACACACAGTTACTCCCAGGAAGCCTCCTAGTTATCTTCATGTGATTGGTGGAGATAAACTAGAAAGAACCTGAACACTTTGAGGACTAGGAGTCTTTTCCCTGGAGTTTAAGCCATCCCAAATAAGTCACCTTTTGTTATACCATTGGGGCCTTCCCTTTAGACACTTGTACCCCTGCTCAGCAAGAAAGTTAAAACTTATACTCCATGTTGTTCAACTAGTTCTGGAAGGAGGAACAAATAAGTAAGTCATCTGCATATAGCAGTTTCCTGATCAAGGGGAAGATTAGCCAAGAAAGCTGCTAGTCCCTGTGCAAAAAGGTGGGAAGCTCTTGAGGAAGCATAGTCCAGGGTAGTTGTCCCTTTCCTTACTATTCAAAGGCAAACTGATTTGAGAGTCCTGATATACCAAGATACAGAAAAACGCATCTTTTAGATCCAGTACCAAGAACCTTTGGGTCTCAGGTGGCATTTGCCCCAGCAGGGTTTAAGAGTTAGAAACTACCAGGTAGAAGGGAATCACCGCTTCATTGAATTCTCTTCTACCTTGTACCATCCAGTATTCCTCAGGGCTTTTCTTTATGGGCAAAATAGGTGTATTACAAGGGAAAATGTCTTAGTAAGCCATGCTCTAGAAAGTTATCAATTATTGGCTGTAGTGTCTCTCTGGCCTCTGTCCTAATCAGATCTTGCTTTCAGTTTGGAAAGTCATTAGGATGTTTTAGTTTTATTTTGACAGAGGTGGCATCCTTGTTCTCCTGGGAATTCCTGTGGCCCAGACCTGTGGGTGAACACGAGCCAGACACCCCAGTCCTGGGACCTCATCTGGAGGGGCTTTGCATATATAGACTCAGGAGAACCCAAGGAATTTCAAACGATACTGGGTTCCTAATTTTTCAAGTATGTCCCAACCAATTAGGCTTTCAGGCATTAATAAGAAAGGATGAGAAACAGGAACCATCCTCATGTACAGCAGGGGGGAGGGATAAATCTCCTTGTCAGAATGTCTCCTTTAACCCCACTACCAGGCTGGTTCTGGAGGAGCATGCTCCAGAGTAGGAAATTAAAACTGAATAAGTAGTTCTCTTATCAATTAAAAATGTTAAGGTTTTACCAGCCACATCCAAAGTTGTCTAGAACTCGTTCCATAATCAAGATGTCTCTGGGGAGCTGGGCAGAGTTCAGAGCCTGGTCAATCCAGGGTCATTAGGGTCAGAGGGCCTTGTCTGGCCACCCTTTGGATGCTGGGGCAGTCCCTCCCCCGCAGACTTCTTGCAATTTGATCATGGCATCCACAGTTTCTTCTGGCTGGGGCAGCTCTCTTCCAGGGCCCAGGCCTCCCACACAGGTGGGTATTGTCAGCAGGGCTGCCAGGAGTTGGCTGTGTCTGCAGTGCTACAGGAGCTTGGCCTGTCGCCTAATTTTACCTTCCCCTTCTCTCAAGTCCTCCCCTCCTCCTCCTGATTCCAGCCATAGTGGACTGTGGAAGCCACCTTCAGGAGGTCCTCCAATGGGGTATTGTGTCCCAAAGTCAATTTTTGTAATTTTCTTCTAATACCAGGGGTTGACTAATTAATAAATCTTTCAGCATGAGCTTTAAAATAAACTGTGTTGGATTTTTATTACTTAACTATTTAGTTGAAAAACTGAGGTTTAGCATGGCTAAGTAATTTCTCCAAAAGTAATAAATTTAGAAATGACAAAACTGAGATTTGAGCCAAAGCAGCCTAACTCCAGATTCCAAATTCTTAACTACTGTGCCACACAGAAGTCACAAAATGGCAGCGTAGTGGTTGGGCACAGTCCATATCCATCCCAAGGTCCTGAGTTCATGACCTGGAGCAGGTGGTAACAACCAAGATGAACAACTAAATAAAGTAAATAAAACGGTTCTCAAAAAAATAAAATAAAATAAAATAACAAACCAATGAACCAGTGAGTTTTTCCACTTATTTTAGTTCATTTTCTATCCCCCCCACCCACTAAAATATTCAAATGATGAATTGTTTTAGATTAATTTCGGTCACACACAAGCTCCACTGATATTGATTCAAATGATAGGGGGAGAGGGTACATAGTGAAATAAATAGATTGTGTCCCCTCTGTGATGTTTTCTTGGCTACACAATAGTCCCCAAACTTGGTGTGTGTCTTTCAGACTCCTCCACTGTCCTGCTGAATTTATGTGTTCAATAACTAGTCACAGTTCCCTTACTGAAAATGTCATATTTTTACGTTTATCCATCAAATGCAGTTCCTAAAAAAAAATACAGTTCTATACATGCACATGCACATGCATACACACACACACACACACACACACACACACACACACACACACCCCACCCTTGTCAGCAGGGAACTCAAAAGAACCAGAGTCACATCTAAGACTACTGGAATTCACACAATGAGACTAAGCCCTAGTAATATTTCACTGCCTTTCCAGAAGTGCTAAGAGATAAGGATCTGATGGATTTTGTTGATTTTAATGGGAAAAGTGAGCCTTTTGTTAGTTACTTACCTTGCTTCCCTCTAAGATAAACCCCGCTTTGGAGCATTCTATTTGACTGTGGTTGGATATAGGAGCATCCTGAGATTTTAATGTCTAATAAAACTCACCAAAGAATTGAGGCACCATAGGCAGAGGGTTGTATTATAGTGCACAGAGATCTGTTTTGCTCTGGAAATGGAGTTGGATGCTTGCTGTAAATGAGAAACCTGGAGTGAGATGTTGGGAGGGCACAGCTGGAATCCCAGCAAAGCTAGCTTCCATTTCCATTTGAATACCATGGAGTATTTAGAACACCAGTGCTCCACTTGCTTAAAATTAAAAGGTACATCACATATGCAAAACATCATAAAAATTCAAATCAGTCTTGTTAGTTGCTTTAAAATCCTTTACTAGTTCTTCATTTCTCTATATTTTTCGTAGAGAGTAAGCTGGATGGTTGTTCATCCCTCCACCCTTGGCTTCCCTTTTCAAAGGCTATTATCTACAACCTGCACCTATAATAATGGTGGAGTTTCCTCTCCACCTTCCTCTTCTTCCCTTTTTGGCTCAGTTCTGGTCTTTTCCCTTGCTCTTCAGGCACTATTCTTTCCTTATTTGTGGCTCTCTCACTGCCTCAACTAGCAGTAAATTGTAAATGAATTTCAATCTGGAAAGTTTGGGCCTCCTTGCATAGAAATGATGCTTTACTATGAAGTCTGAGACCCGTGCTGTTCACTGGTCACTCCCGAGGACACAACTGCAGCTGATACTTTCTACACTACCTTGCCCAGTGCAGAACTGGGAACTAGGAGGGCTTACCTCAGAGATTAGCAAGCAGTGAGCATGGCAGGACTCAGTCCTGATCCCACGGATTTTGTTTAATGATATTAATAAAATAATAATATCAACAGTAGCTGTTAACATTTCTTTAGAGCTTACAAACCACTTCACAAGTATTTTCCCATTTAATCCTCACCCCACAACCCTGGGAGGCAGATTCTATTATCCCTGTCGTACTAATGAGGAAACTGAGGCACAGTGAGTGATATAGATCACATACCAGTGAGAGATTCCTAACAACTGTATATTACTGACCTCTCTGCAGACCCAGGTGTAGCGCTGAGCCCTGGGATTCCAGCTAGAACTAGAGTATCAAGCAGGACACTGTCTCATCCTCAGTACAACCGGTCAAGTGAACTAGGGTTACCAGAACCAGACCGGGGCAACACAAGTTTCACAGAAATTGTTCCATGTGGGAATGGGGAATAGAGCTGAGAGTATACAGCCTCTTGCTGCCCAAGTTAGTAAAGACTTTAATGAGGGATGACTTAATCAGGTGAGGAGGGATTTGAGGTCAGTTTAGGTGAACCTTAGTGGTGATCAGAAGGGAAGGGTCTGTGTTGGGAAGTTCAAGGAAGGAGGCCGTCCACTGCAGACACCTCATGGAAGTTAACATGGCCCAAACCAAAACTGGAGTGTGGAGGAAGGGGCTTCAGTCAGTGGAAGAGGCACTGACTGGTGGGCACATGACCAGAGCTTGGGCATTGTGATGTTAAGAAGGAGTGGATATCACCTAAAGAGGTTGGACTTCACCTCATACACCTTCCATCTCACCTAGGTATCTGCTATATACACGTGTGGTACCATAAACCAAAATGATATCCTATCTTCTTTCTAATAATCAAGAAGCCATAGTGTATAAATAATATTTTATGCATAAAAGCTGGTAGATTCAAGGTTAACCCTACAGGAATGTCGTTTTCAAACTTTAAGTTGCTTTCTTAAACAGGAATTAGTGACACGGATGCAGCTGGCATGTTAACTTAACGCTGGGGATGCCTGTGAATGTGCCATGCATGCTGATGTCACTTTATGTATCAAAATCGAGGTAAAGCAGGGAATTGCCCTCAGATGTAATAGTGAGTTGGTCTGGGTTATACAATATGGGACAAAGAACATTGTGTTTTATTGTAAAACCTCTATAATGTTTATTGTCGAGTCTGTGTCTTAAAAACTTAAGAAAGGCATTAAATTTGGTTACCAAGTTTCAGTGTCACACTAATTTAAAAGGTGGAGCAGGGGGTGCGGGGCATAGGGACAATGTGCTAACATATTATTGCAAGCAGGAAATCAAGGCATTCTAACCGGCAGGCACAAGAATTTAAAAAAGAAAAGAATAGTAGCCAGGGACCATTTAATGTGGGCATAAAGAGGTACATACACCTCTCAGAAATCATTATAACACAGCGAGTGTTAGATTTTATGGGGCTAGTGGTGGTACTGAGACATCCAGTAAAGATCCAAGTACCCTCAACACACTCTGTTTAAGGAGGCAGGGAGCCAGATAATATATTTTTGCAAGATTTGTATCAAAAGGAGCTAAAATCACAAGTGAAAGGCGGCATCATTTTATTTGACTTTCCTTCACAGCACTTAAATTAAAAGAAATTGTTTTAATTTTTCTAATTAAACCTGCCAAACCATATGCCCTGTGAGGGCAGGGACTGCGTCTCTTTTTATTCTTTTTATTTGCCTGTTTGATTTCCAGGAGGGAAACTACTTACATGGAGTTTCTCTTTCCTCCAGTCACTGGAAGTCTTTAGTGAGTTCTGGGCAGCAGGCCTGGCCTGGAATCCATGCCGACCTTCCAGGAATGGGAGGAGGGAGAAGACATGTTCTTACAGAACAGCATCTTCCCACATAAAACTAAAGAACTAATCCACTGCCCTCATTCCTCAGCTCCATCTGGCACTCAGAGTAACTGAAACTAGAAATGTCTGCTTTGATTGCTGCTGGGGAGGAAAGCTTAAATTTTAGTGGAAAACCTCAGTGCTGCCTCAAACTTTAAACACTGAGTTTCTGGTGAAATTCGATTTCTGTTCTCTCTAGTTTGCTAGACAAAGAGCTAGAAAAAGGGCCCAAACAGATTTAGCCATGGGAACTTCAGGACCCTTGTTTAATTCACAACCTTAGTCAACCAATACAGTTCTTAGAAAAAATACAGCCCCCCCCCACCCCCCCAGACACCCAGATGCTCTTGGGGGATAGGGAGTATCCTGGTTTTCCTAACAATAGAGGCTCCTAAGAGTTCTTAGAATCATCCAGAAAGTTTAGATCTACCAAAGGAGACTGAAGTCCAGTCCCTTGAGAGAGGGAGCTGGGAACATTCACACTTAGACCCTACTATTCAGAGGGGTTGGACTCAAGCCTTTAGGACTCACTTTGAAACAGTGGGCCTCAGCTCCCTTCTTCCTCCCTGCAACCCCTCTTCCTCTGTCCTTCTGTCCTCCTCCTCCCTTCACCTCTCCCTCCTCTCTTCCCCAGTCTTTTTCCCCAATCCCTGTCCTTCCTTTCTTCCTCCTTCTTGCTCTCTTTTTCTCTTACCTCCCTCCCCACTCCTTCTTTCTCCTCCCTCCCTCATCTTCCCTTCCTTCTCCTCCTCCAACTTCAATGAAACAGATCAAATTGCTTTTTCTCCTCTAAGAGAATCAAAGATTAGTTCTCTCCAGAGACCCTTCCCAGTTACCTGAAAACCAAAAGTCCAACAAGCAGTAAAAGCTACTCAATTCACCCCCTGCTTAGAGAGAAGGGGCTCCTCAATGCATTTGAAGAATCCTTGGTATTTTAAACCAGGACCTCTGCCGTGCTGCTGCTGTCCTGTCACAGGCAAACACATCTGTCCAATGGGGCTCTAACCCTGCCTTTCCTTCCCCCACCTAGAAACCTGAACTGCAGAGGAACTCAAGAGTTTACAGGGAAGGACTTGAAGAAAAGACCCTTCAGTTCTGGAAACTATGACTGAACTTTTGGTGGGATTTAAACCAGGCATCTGAGGCCCTGAGCTGTCCCCTCATCCCCACCCTCCCAAACTATACCCCGACCCTCAAAACATGCTCCCCCTCTACCGACCTTCCACCGCACCTGCCCTCACACACAGAAAAGGCCTACTCCATGGAGCAGAGAAAGTGCAAGCTCCCAGCTCCCACTGGTTCTGACCCTTCCGAAACCCTGGGAAGAAGCCCCACATTGTGTTCCCATGGTCCAATGTTTTCACAAGATTTGCAAAGGAATATATTCTGTCCACAGTGGGTTCAACTATTTCCCCTCCACCATACTGCTTCTCTGGTCTGATGGTTTTGGAGTGGCTGTGGGCACTGGGTGGTTTGGGGTTGCACTGGGAGTGGATGAAGAGGAAGCTGACCTGGGAATGTAGTGAGCTTGCTTCCATGTGTGGGGTCCTCAATCACTCTCTGCAAGTCATGGCTGGCCATCTGATGCAGGAGTGGCTCATGGAAATAGTGCCATATGAATCAAAGATGAATATACCCTGTGGCACTTGGTGTCAGAAGCCTGTGGGTAGTGGAGGAAAAGCAAGGTTTGAAATGCACTGAGGCAGAAGCTAGTCTGTGGAAAATTCTCCCCATCATGAATGTGTAACATTCAAGGTGAAGGATTCCATTCTCACAGATACCCCATCAAAATGGAAATTCAGGGATATATGCAGTGATGCTGTGTATTCATTGATAAGCATACTGCCTTATTTATGAGAATTGCATGAAATGAAATATATCTGAAATCTTGTGCTGGCAGGGTGTTAACCTATAGCAGTGATGCACACAACAGCATGTCTGTTTATAAGAAAGCAGGTTTTCATGCCTCCCAACTATCAATAATTTGATCAGTCTTACTAGAGGAAAGACTACTTTATCTTCCTATTTTCTCTAAATAAAAATTATGATCATATAAAGAGAACACCAAAATGTGTAGGCAAAGCTTACAGAGGAAGCAGTCACTTAGAGGTATGCTGGGCAGTTAATTAATTAGAGTGTTGTATGTATTTTCTACATTTTGAGATGTCGATGACATTTGCCGGATTTTGAAAGTATGTCACATTTTTGCAATTTATTTCCTAAAGAATCATTTTCATGCCTACTTTTGTATTTGGGGTTTTTTTTTTTTGCATTAATTTTCTTAAAGTGATCTTCCCAAATTATATAAACCCCAGGCCCCACCACCCTGGATCCTTCCGACTAGACCAAAGCGATTGGGTGGGTTTTCTCTATCTGAGGGGGCTTTCTCTGGCATGGATACCACATTCCCAGGGATGTGTGGTCAGTGAGTTCAGTGAGGGTAGCAGGTGGCCGCCACTCCAGGGACCCTGTTTTCAGTGCTACGGAGATCTTTTTCCCGAGGGTTCCTATCCCAAGTTCTCAGGAGCCTGCTCTTGTGGGGAAAGTCAGCAGTGCGGACAGCTGTTGGTGCTCTGTCTTACCTGTGCTGAGATCCAACTGTACAAGTTCTCATTTGGCCATGACTCTATTCAAAGTTTGATTCAGGAAGAGGTAGGGTGTCAAACTTTCGCTCTGACTTCATACTGAATTTGGCCCAGATGATTTGAACACACAAGACCACTTTGATCATCTGCAGCATGGTCCTTATGACTTTTCTGCTTTCTTTAACAGAGTTGGTGTGGACCTCGATGAAGATCCAAAGGAGGAACCCTCTTCACACCAGGCAAGTCAGAGAAGCCGATGTGTAGTCTGGAAATAGGATGTTCTGCTCCATGGAATATTCTCTGATTGTCTATCATGTGGCCAAGGGCTTATTCTAAAAGAGGCTGCCTCCCCAGAAACAACACATTAAATGACTATAAACAACATAAAAATTGCAAAGACCTTTGCATAAACTGTAGAGTGCTTAGAACTAGTTTCTACTTGCACCCTCTCTGTGGCAGCAGGAGGCCAGATAACTCTGCAGAGTCTTGGAATCAAGGCAGGCTGGAGTTCAGATCCCTACCCAGGCACCTACTAACTAGCTAAATGAACGAGGGCTAATCACTGCATGTCCAGCTTAGGTTGAGCACGTGATAAATGGACCTGTTTCTCATGCATGACTTCTGATTAATCAGATCTGGGTGTAGAGAAATATTGAAAATTTGCAAAATCACCTCACACTGTTGAAATGATCCATTCTTTACTTAGCTGAGCCAACTTTTTCCACAGAGACCTGAAGTTCCTTAGCAAAAAATAGTTCAGAACAATGTGCTGTCCCCTTGATTAAGGGAAGTATATTCTCCAAACTCTGGAATTAAACCTGAGGTCAGAGTAGAATCTGACCTTAACAATTTCACTTTCATCATTTTTAGCTCCGTACTGACAAAACACAATTATGTGGGAATGTTACACCTCTTGCCTAAATTGAAAGAACATAGACATGATAGAATAATCATACACAAGTGATGCCACTTAATGTATTGCGTTGTGATAATACCTGCATTTGAAGGGGATCCATTTCTCTTTAGTTCCTGTTTGTTTGTTTCTACAATGTCATCAATGAGGCACAGCTGGCTAGCGCTGCGCAGCAAGACACTGTGGTTTCCTGGCTCCCACAGACATAAGGCAGGATACCGAGCTCTGTGAAAAGGGTCTGAGAATTAACTTGGTGATGATTCTGACTCTAATGTACTTTGAATTTTTTTCCCCATATGTGTTTCAAGGCCAGGCCGGTGCTAGTTTCACAGACACCATTGCCCAGGAAACACACCTAACTGTGGGACAAGCACAGCGGGGGTGCCAGCATGCTGGGCTTGGGGCCAGCACCAGCACCTCAGAGAGCAGATCAAAGCCCTTCTCCTTCCACTGGTGGGCTGTAACGAGGAGTTAGGGAGGCCTGGTGGCGGCTGGTCGTTAAAAAACATTTTCATCTCATCTAGGTCAACTAGTCCATTTTCTTGCCTTCAAGTTAAAACTTTTATCTAAATTTTATTCTTCTCATATCTTTTTCTCTAAAAGAAAGATAGCAGAAGAAATTTCATCAAACAGTTTTCTTCATCTTTCTCCAACTGCCAATATATTGTAATGCCATTAAAAAGTTTATTTAAAAAGAGCTTTATTACATACCATAAGGCAAAACTTTCACAAATAGCGATGGCAATTTGTGATGGATATCACAAAAGCAGTAGTAAATGTATATAATAACATGTGAATGTTTATAAAGGAATTTCCTATGTTGATGCAAAGTAAAATAACCTTTGGGAAATACACACTTGTAGCTGTGACTAACTAGCCATGTCAAGATTGTCTTTTTCACCTTGTGACACCTTTAGCATTTTAAAAATCACACTTATTTATATCAGACCTTTAGAAGGCACGATCTACATGCAGGTATTAAGATTTAAATACCTATCTTTGCAAATGTGCTACTTTGAGAAATGACAGATATTTCACTTGTGAATTTTTTACCACTCAAATGTAAGAGAAAAAAACCCTCAGATACCCACTTCCCCATAGAAGTTCTCCTTACAATTGATTCTGTGTCCATGGGCACAGGGTTGCAGAGGAGGTATCACTGGAGTATCACACCCATCTCAATCTTTTCATTGACAATTTTGCTCCCCAAGAGAGGCTGCCACTACTCTACATTTTTACCATTTAATGATCATTGTTCCAGTGTTTGCTGAGTACTGACTATTGTTCTCAACATTGTTATAAGCTTCTTATCTGTATTATCTATTATCTATTAATTCATTTAATTTTCAAGATGACCTTAGAGAGGGCTCTATGATTGTCTACCTTTTAGAAAGGAGACTGGATACGGAGAAGTTGAATAATTTGTCTGAAAACAAAGACTGGGCAGAAGTAGAATTTGAACTCAAGCAGTTTGATTCCAGAACTTCCACTCTTAACTGGTACGCATGTGTGCATTCATTCACTCATTCATTCATTCATTCATACCTACAAGTAATTATTAGTACCCACCCATGCCAGGCACTAAATTGGTGTGAGGAGGATTCAGCAGTTACCTAATCATTCTTTACTGTCACAGAGCTTATACTCTAATGGGGACACTGACAAAAAGATCAACAACTACATATGTAAATTCAGACTGAGAACAACAAAGCAGAGAAGAGGAGAAGAGAGGCTACTGACTGGTCAGAACAGCTTTGATCTGAACATGTACAGAAGGGAGCTGTGTAGGACCTGAGGGGAAAAACAGGACAGGCAGAGGGAGGGTACTGTCAGGATGGAGCCCTGGAGTCATTATTGGATTAGGTGTGCTCTAGGAAAGCAGGAATGTTAGTGTGATTGGAGCTGAGTACGTGAGGTGAGAGTGGATGGAGATGAAGAAGGGAGGGAGAATCATTGGTTATGGTGGTGAGTTTAGTCTACATAGGATGGAGGCAAGCTCTTGATGATTTGGAAGTAATAGACTAGACTGTTTAAAACTCATTTTTCCCAACCCCACCCTGCCAACTGTTACAATAAATAAAATTGTTAATTTTCATTTCTAACATAATTTTATTCTTTAACACAGTGCTTGCTACTTTTAATTTTCTTTTTGCTTTCAATAATTCCTTCATTGAAATCCCATTTTGAGTTATCATTCATGCTTTTATGTAATCTGAGTGTATCAGTTCTGGTCACTGCAGTTTAAGAAAGTCAGAGGCCAGCTGAGAAAGGTCCATAGAAAGGCAACTTCAATAACTGAGCAAAGGGAGATTAGAAGGATTAGCATTTCACCAACAGAAAGACTTGCTCTAAGAAGGGATACAACATAGTGTCTAAATATACGAAGAGTGTGAGTAAAAGAGTGAAGACCTGTTTGCCAACTCCCAGAAAACCATGACCCGGAGTACTCTTGAAACCTGAGAGAGCTTATGTGGAGAAGAATAAAAGTATTTGTTGTTCTGTGCAATTGATACTTACTACTTATATTCATCCATAGTTGTAAGAGTTGGAAACAGAAGTAAGTTTGGGAGAAGAGATTAGCAGATATTAAATTCATCTGGTCATTAAATAAAATTTAAGTTTTCCTTGTGAATATTTTCTAATATTCCTGATAAACTGAGAGAAACAGAATAAAGATTCCCATATAGGTAACCCTGAGAAATCAACATTTCCCATAGAATCCTTTATGCTGTTGGAGTTAGTTTCATAGAATATAAATTCCATTCTCCTCCCTCACAAATATTTCAGAAATAGAATGGTAGGCTCTAAAATTGATCTGACCCAGATGCAGGTTTTTATGGGTTACAATGTAACTAATAGTATTTTTGAGAGTAATGAAATGAGTATTTGAGAAACTATCTTAGGTTTTCCCTTGGTGAAAATTAAATTTATTTTGGTTATACTTACTTAGGACTTATACATCTAAAAGTATACCCCTTCCACACTAACACTGTACTGCTTAGGACTAAATTCCATTTATATTTATCTTACTTGCACCTTCTACAATTATATGCTCTAAAAAGCAGACATAAGAATGAGCAAATGAAGGCAGATGGCAGCTCAAAGTCAGTGGGCACTTTCTATATACTGTATTTATTTGATTCTAATCCACACGTTTTGTTTTGTTTTTTTTGTCATTTTAAAGACCTCCCCAAATCAGGTGTGGCTTACATTTGAAGGTGGCTAAGTTTTACCTGAAAAGAGAGTTGCTTAGTATAATTGATCCTTATTAAACTATTAAAATTCTGTTAATTTTGTTAATCCCTTATTATGTAGTTAAAATTTTTTAATAAATTAATTCTTCACTCCTTATTACTTCTTATTCTTACTTTTGTGAACTTTGTAAATAAATCTTACTATTTTAGATTTTTTTTTTATTCTTTTCAAGAAAACCTTGAGAAATTGAGGTGTGGCTTAGAATCAAGTTGGCTTGGAATTGAATAAATACAGTATTAGGTGTCATATATAATCATATATAATTGTTATGTTAATCATATCAAAATACCTATGATAACACCACTTCATAAATAGTGAAATAGAAATAAAAGAATTAAAGTAGTTTTTCCCAAAACAATAATCTATTTATGTACTGAGCCAAAATTAAAGCCTAAAGCTATTTATTCTCATCATCTCCTGGCAAACACCCTTCATGGACAATTACTCCACCTATAAATAATGGTCTATTATCTTTTCTATATGTTCATCTGTCAGATGATATTTGAATATTCAATTTCCGCATTGTTCCTGTGTAGCTTCACTTTCCAATCCTGTTGAGAATATCAAATACATTCTCATTTCAAGGGACTGGAATATATCCTCCACCTTCTACTTTGATTATTTCAATGTGGATTCTTTCCAGTTAGCCATAGCCAGTGAACTGTGAGTCTTGGTCCATTGTCTTGGAAGTCTTTGCCCTATGTGTCATCCTTACTTTCAATGCTGCTCAGGAGCAAGGGATCTAACTCAATAGTTCTCTATTTGCTATTTTTGTCCAGTAAGGGTCATCAAGAGTCTCCAACCAAAATAGAACCCTTGTAAGAGAAGAACATTCTAGACAGGATAGAGGCACTGAGGCAAAAGCATGTCTAGCCTATTTAAGAAATAGCAAAGCCAATATAGCTAGAGTGAGCCATGGGGAGTATTACAGGACATGAATCAGAGACATAGGCAGGAGACAGATTGTATCAGTTATCTATTGCTACATTAATGCAACCACAGAATCTCAGCAATAATGCTATTTGTCTGTGGAGCTCAGTCACTCTGGGTTGGACTTACTCATCTATTTGTGGTCAGCTACAGGTTGGCTAGAAAACTCTGAACATGTTAGTTCGGCATGTGTACATGCCTAGGAATGGATAGCTGTTGACTGATCTAGTACAGCCTCAGCTGGGATGACTTGGGTGATTTAGCTTGTGCGCCACTTGATTGTTATCCTCATCCAATGGGAACCAGTAGGTTATTCTGGATCTGTCTTTCTCCAGAAATGACAGAATGTAATAAAAACTAACCGAATTTTCTTGAGGCCTAACTTCAGAACTTATTATACTTTTGCAACATTATGGTGGCCAAAATGTTACAAGGACACTATAGATGTGTAAATAGAGAACTCTTTCATCAAAAGAACTACAAAGTTACCTGGCAAAGTTCATGGATACAGAGAGAATAAAAAGTGTTGGGAATTTGAATGCAATTAATTTATTGGATAGACCATTTGGGTTGAGAGAAAGAGTTTGAACCTTATAATAATTTGTAAAATTTCAGCCTTTTGAAATGTATTGAGGTTTATGGTTCCAATTCATCTAACTTGGTGAATGTTCCATGTGTACTTAAAAAAAGGTATATTCTTACAACTGTTTGAATACTATACCAAACAACCATGGAGTGCAGTTCTGTCATGCTCACTCAATATCAGTGATGTCACTTTGATCTTTTTGTCCATTTATTTTATCAGTTTATAAACTCCCCCACTGTAATTGGGTGTTTTCATATTATATATATATATATATATATTTATACATATATTAGACTATTTTTCCTCCCATGATTTAGACACTATTCTATTCTTTTCATCTTCTCTGTACTATACAAATTAGATGATTTTTATTGATCTCTCTTCAAGTTCCCTGCCACTTTCTTCTGCAATGTCTAATTTGCCCTAAGCCAACCCAGGGAAATTTTCATTCTAGATGTTGTATTTTTTAGTTCTAGAATTTTAATTTCATGCTTTATATACTTTACACTTCTCTTTTGAATCTCCATCTGTGTACTTATTGCATCCAAAATTTTCTTTAGGTTCTCTGGCATATTTTAATGGCTGTTTTAAAAACTTTGCCTATTAATTCTAGCACCAGATCATCTCAGGGAAGTTTCAAGAGATTACTTTTTCTTTTGACTATAGTTCATGCTCCCCATTTTTTTCTCATGTCTAACAATCTTTTATATATACTGGATATTATGAATATTATATTTATGGCATATGGATTATGTTGCTATACTCTAAATGATTTTGGGATTTTTAGTCATACAGTTAAAATCTTATAAGCCTTGGTTTTATGCTTTGGACCATTTTTAACTTTTTCTTGCTTTTAGATCAAAGTCATTGTTCTAGGAAATTGTTCTCACTCATACAGCATGCTTTTCCATAGGTCTCAACTGAATAGCTTTCTCTTCATTTTGGCTGTGCTTCCTAACAATCTGTGATTTTAATCTCTCCAATTATTCTCAATTTTACAATGTATCTGCTTCATTCGGCCTTGTGAACGTCTCTCTGCATGCACAGGTCAGTGCTGAACCACCTGTGGAAAATATCTACATAGGCTTCCGGGTGCCCTCTCTACCTAGTTCCTTCCTCTGTATCACAGTATCTTAAAAATTCCAGTCACTTTTGCAACACCCAGACTCCAATCTGCAGTTCCTTAATTCAACAAGACTAGTGCTGCTCTCTGCTTGTACTCCACTTCCTTGACCACATGCTGGAAAGAGCTTCTTGGTAGAAAGTCAAGGAGAATGTAGGGTTCACCTCATGTTTCTAATCTCTCAGGCCTTGTAGTCCTTTTCTGCCTGTGTACAATAACTGAGTCTTATTATATTTTTATACCAGTCATTCTATTATGGCCAACCATTGTATATTTTGAAAGTTATTTTTAGAGGAAAGCCTTGTTGTTTTTCTTTCGGAAAGATTTACTATATTATTTACTTGAATTGCAAGTCTAAATGTGAGATTCATTTGTTCCTTGGTGCCTGTGGTTTGGGATGCTGTCAATAAGGGACAGCATGAGCCACGATCTTCTTGTTCTAAGGTGCATTTTCTGTTAGGATGTGTGTGTGCATTTATTGAAATATAGTTAGTACACTATATTATGATATAACTCAGGCATTAGTTAAGAAAATTATGAAAAGTTACGGTGAGATGATAGGAACTTCGCCCTGCCTGTAAATAGGCCTGTCATTGTATGTCTTTTTATTTAATCTTCAATCTGTGACATAGGAATTCAATCTGTGACACAGGATAGCTTTTAATATACTTTTAAGGAGGGGATTATTTCTTATATACTGCAAATTTGCTATATTTTTTATGGGTTTTTTTATGTTTTTTTATGTTTATACAGTTGGTAAACTTTATAAAGAGCTGTGCCTCCTCATTTTGTTATTTCTTTCTAACTCCTCTCCGATAGCTTTCACATCCAGAACTTAAGATTTAAGTCCATATTTGTATTAGCTTTCTATTTCCTTATAACAAATAATTCCCAGAGTAGTGACTTAAAAGAACTGACATGTATTATCTCATAATTTCTATGAATCAGGAATTTTAAAGCAACTTAATTGAATGTTTCTGGTTCAAGATCTCTTATGCAGTTGTAGGCAGAATGTCAGTAAGAATTACTGTTACACGAAGGCATGTCTGGGTCTGGAAGACCCACTTCCATGTTGGGAGGAGCCTCAGGTCCTTACTGGCTATTAAAGGACAGACTCAGTTCCGTACTGCATGGATTTCTCCATAGAACGGCTGGGGTGTCGTAAAAGTACGGCAGCTGACTCCCCTCAGAACAAGCGGCCCAAGAAAGACAGCAAGAAGGAAACCACAATGCCTTTTTTTAATCTAATCTTGGATATGACACACCATCATTTATTCCCTGTTATGTTGATTTAAAATGAGTCACTAAGTATAGTCCACACTCAACAGGAAGAGCAACTAGACTGTTTAAAGAGAAAAGAATCGCAGAATTTGTGGATATACTTTTAAAAATTATATTTACCTAAACAGAACAATTTACTTTCATCTGAATTAACTTGAATCCCCTTTAACAAAATTACTCGGATCAAGTTCTTTATTTGTAGCTAAAACATGAGTTGAACCCATCTGAGAGTAAATCTGTGATGTCTATATGTCATCTTACTACTTTAATCATCCTCGTCTGGTTGTATCCTTTATTTTCACTTCCTACGCATGCATTTTCTGACTGTACTTTCTTGGAAATAGTATGAATCTATCATGGCTTGGGAAGAATGGTGAGAATATTTCTAAAAGTTGCTTTCAATGTGAGGCTAATAATTAATAATTTACCTTTTAAAATGTAAATTTGAAAAAAAAAATCAATTGACCCTCAATTATATTATGCTTCCTTTTCAGAATCCAGAAATCTTTCTCTTTGGGGCACAGAATTGTGTCCTCTCTTTGATAATTAAAAAAAAAAAAAATCAAAGCAATGAAATTTAATTTATTACATAAATACATTCCAAATTGGGGAAGGGAGCAGGATGGTAAGATAAAAAGTACTGTTATCAGATTACATTCATTCATCCTACTGAAAAGTGCTCTGAGCCCTACAGATTTGTTCTGATAATATTTGCCTTTGTTATCATTCTGTGTAACTTCCACTGACATTAATATAGAATATGAAATCTTGAGAAATAAAAAGGAAAATTTCTCTCTCTCTCTCTTAATTTATTGAATTCCCCTTGAAATGAGGAGCAATCCCACATGACTATCCCAGAGCAGAGTTCATTCAGTTCACTTAGCCACAGCCTTATATTTGAACATTAATAGAGGAATATATTTATTTTTTTAGTTCTTTTTTATTAAATACAATGCAACAAACAATCTCTTTTTGCTTCAGTGTCTGGTTTGCACAAATTTCTGCCTAGAGCCTTGCTTTCTCTCACAGGTCCAAATAAGCATTAAACAAAGAGTGCTGTCATAATTTTTCTGTTGCTCCCTCTCTGGAGTGGTGCTAAGGGTGAGGAGGTCACTTAAAAGACAACCACTCTGTTTTGTTCCATCACTTCTAACCTCTAAACCTATTCCCATGTTTAAGGAGAAAAAAGAAAGATCTTAATGTTCCAGTCATTTTTGTATTTTCTCAGAAATACAGGATAATAAAATAGAAATTGCACATATATCAAACAGTCTGCTTCTTAGAAGTAGCAAGAGCAAATGAAAGTTGAGATTCAACACTCTTGAATCTCTAGTTCCCATTTACAGCTGTAAAACATGAAACTCAGAGTTATAAGTGTATTGTTATTATTAAATGACCAGTGGTTGAGATTCAGAGCTCAAATTTTGGTCTTCAGTTTCCGGATCTTCTGCTTGTTGCAACATGGATACTGCTTCCCCTCTGGGATAAAAGAACTCAAAAGAGAAGAAACACAGCTAATGACAGAGCAAAGACCATAAAGATCCAGCTTTGACTTCTGATGACTGTTCACATCTATTCTCCTTGGTCTGGGAGCTGACCTCTGTTTCGGAATCATCCAGGCAAATTGATGCTACCTGCTGTCTTCTGCCCATCTGGGCCCTCCCAGTGGCTTGTCCTCTTTGCTGCTTCATCAGATACCCTGACTGTTCCCAGGTGACTGCAGAGGCTGGCCTTCCCTTGCACATTTATCTTCAAACACCCCTGAACAAGCAGAGCACACAGTAGACTAACTCATTTATTTCTACTCATTTATTGATGGCCTTTCATAACCAAGTTATTAAGTCATCAATAACTTCAGAGAAATAAATGAATGGATCCAGAACTGGGCCAACACATATTTAAGATATACACTAAAATTTTTATCTAGGATCAGCAGAAAAGTCACTACTGGGTCATCAGTGGTAGTTCCCTCACTTGGGAAAACATGCTCTGTGTTTTATTCTAATTGGAACCTCATTTATTTCTCTACAAAGTAGTGAAATGAGTAACGTCCCTGGTCTCTCAAGTAAAATAAAGTTTGAATAAAAATTTATAAGGGGTAAAATTTTTCCAAAATGCTACCTAATGTGTGTTGTTCTCATTAGCTGGAGGGAAAAAAATAGTATCCCTGAAAGATTTTCTATAAATAGAAAATAAGCTCTTTTAGGAGTGCTTGTAAGTTCTGATGTATTCCCACAGGAAATAAAATAAAAAGAGAGAAAAAGGAGGATTTTCAAAGCCATCATGTTTTGGGTATGTGTAAGATAGATCATCTTCGCCCCTTGAGTACCCAGAATTCTGACTTCATTCCCTATTCAGATACCCCTTTTATCTTAGGTTTGACCCGTTCACCCTGGGTCCCCATTTAGACAAGAGGAATGTTAGCTGCTGAGGGGTTACAGATTTGCCTGGAAACTTCTCCAGGCCTTGGTTGCCTCAGTTTCCTCATCTGTAAAATAGGAATAATAATAGAATATATTTCATCAAATTGTTGTAAGATTAAAAGAGTTAACATATGAAAAGCATTTAGGATAGTGCCTGGTACATGGCTTGTGTTCAAGAAGTGTTAGCTGTTAATGTTGTCATTAATAAAAACATAGTATCCTCCATATGATTCGCACCATCTTCCAATTTCCTCAATTCATTTTACAGACAAGAAAACTCCAGCTCAAGTGGCCTATTATGCAATGTCTTTGCTTCCCAAAGTTAAAAGATGAGTGATATTCTAACAGAAAGAACATCTTCTGAGTCTAGCAGTTCTAAGATTAAGTTCTAGCCATGTGACTTTTGGTTCATCTCTTCCCTTCTCTGGGCCTCTCTAGGTCCTCACCTGTAAAATAAGTATAACACAGCCTACCTTGATGGGGTGTTGTCAAAACTGAAAAATAATGATTGAAAAAAATGAATGACCAGCAAGTTGCCTAAGAATTAATACAGAATTCAGTAGCTGGGAACTGTCATTATTGCAAATGTCATTCAGCTTGGATGTTGCAGAGTACGTGCTACAATCTTGGAGGGCCTTCCTACCCCCCACGCCTCCTGTCTCACCTCTACACAGCCCACCTTTACTTAAAAACAATCAACCAAGCTAAAAGCAAGAATTTACTTAAACTTCTTTCTATCAGTTTTCTTCAACGACCACCTTATCATCAGTAGATACTAGTAGCTGTCAAAAATGACCTATACCTGTTGATGGATACATTTTTTATCGGTCTTAAAAAAAAAAAAAAAAAAAAAAGGAAAGAAAAAGAAAAAAATAAGGGAATGAAAACTTGACGCTATTAGCCTAAAGCTTTTCAAACTAGTTTACCTGAATCCCAATATCTGTGCCTGCAAAGGATTGTGGTGACTCAGAAACAACTCTCAGATTTTGCACTATGTGTCGCAGTGATTTTGCAAATCTGACACCTTTGTTGGAGTAGAAATATTAAAGAAAGGTACATGAATGGATGAAAATTGACTTGGACACCCTGTTTTCCTGTTTGAGGGAATATGATAAATAAATTCTAGCTCTAGATAGCAAGGCATGGCACTCCAGGTTTATCAGAAAACAGATCTGTGGAACTCTAATGTCCATGAAAATATCATAGTTATCTAATAAAACAGTGTGTCTTGGAAAGGGGGAATGGGATCCATGGTCAAATAAGTTGAGAATTTCTTCCCTCATGAAGGTTTATAATGTTCGTTTATAAATGTATGACTCTGAGAAGTCCTGTATCTAAGACACTCATTGAAAACTGTTGAGCAAAACCTTTCCTGAATGATTGACAAATAATTTCCATCAACATCAATGTAGAACAATGGCAGACCTCTTGGGAAAACCATTTGGAAAACTCTACAATGTGGAAATCGGAGATCTTAAGACAACCAATGAGAAGGGCTGCCAGTTTGGGTTTTAATTTTATTGTGAATCTTTACTTCAACCACTTTAGAAAAAGGATAAATGACTGCCCAAAAATGGATCATGTTTTGTTTTCTTGTATTCACATTACATTTGTGGGGGTTGGAACTGCAGCATCTGCTGATACATGTTTCATTGAGCAGAGAATACAACCTCTAACCATTAGTGGGACTGGCTGGGAATGGGCAAAAAAAGTAAATAGATAAAATGAAAGCAAATTCAGTTGGGTTTATCTAAAGGCTGGATTTGGAGCAGTCTGTGGATTGTCATTGTCTCCCATGCATCATCATTTCCTCAGAATAATGTTCACGTTATTACTGAACTGTGAACTCAGGAAACAAACTGAGGATGGAAACTGTGGTTCCAAACAAAGGAATGAAGTTCACATTAAGATATAAATGCTTTTTAATGATGAAGATAATTACAACTGATTGAAGCCTGGAATTCTCTTTTCTTAATATGCAAAATGGCTACACAAAAGAAGTAATAATGCCACTGACTGGCCTTCATGCCACACTGCAATGTTCATTATCATCTGTCTCTAAAGTTCACAAAAATGTTTCACCTTCTTTCCTTTCTCTCACATTTTTGTTCTCTACTCTTGACATAAATGCCCATCAAATGCTATCTCCTTTGTCCTTGTTAATTCCTTTTCTTTCTCCCTACCACTGTGTCCCTTTTGAAAAGAAAAAAAAAAATGAGACAGGCACATTTAATTATGACAGACTTCCTATCAGGAATATTTATTTCAAAACTCTTAAGAATTAAAGCAGGAAGACAGCAAAATTTAATAGTAACCTTTGTTAGTGATCTATCAAAAAGAGAATGAACAAAAACTAGTTTAACAATTATTAGATTCTTGTCATCCCTTTAGTCTTGACCTTTTGGTAAGCTATGAATAAATGTCATTCAAATTTGAAGAAGTAAACGGTGAAATTCCCACAACAGCAATCTGACAGAGACATCATTTTTATTGACGTCAAAAAAGTGGCATTTATTAGCTGTTTAATAAAACAGAGATTATTAAGAAAAGTAGGTGTTGAATTTTTTCATGAGACTCTTATCTATAGTAAGATCTATGAGATAATTTGCTTGGTGGCTTCACTACTGAAACAAAAATTCCTAGACCTTAAAAGGTTTGTTTTGTTTGTTTGCTTGTTTTTTGTCTAATGTGGTTAAATGTAATTAATTTGAAATGTATTTTATATTTAAAATATATTATTAAATGATATATTAATGTTGATATTATATATTAATATTTTATATTGATTTGTTTTTATTGATCCAGTGCCTTTTTCTTTTGTCTATCTCCAGGAAATAAATAACATGGATAAAAGCAGGACAAAAGCAGAGAGTGCTTGGCTCTTCAGAATGTGGTATGGCTTTGACCACAAGTATCCTTTGATAATGCTGAGCTCCCAGCCCCTGCTGCAGGGCAGATTAACTTTGAGCACTTAATCATTCAGGTGTCTGCTGCTCTCAGAAAACACAGAAAGGTAAGGGGAATTGAGCCAAAATTATCTTTTTAATAATTTCAAGAAGTAAAAATCTGTGTAGACCATACTTACATGTTACAAAGACCTAAGATGAAATCTCTCTGTCAACTGAATTTTGTGTGTGGGTAGCACAGTCTCATATTTTCTAATGGCCTGTGATAAAAATCACATAATCCTGAAGGACAAATCTATTTTACTTAGTTGATTATTCTTCCCTTTGTAAAGATTGTACCTGCAGTCGAGTTGGCCAGGTGGCCCAGACAAAGCTCCTTCACCCTTCTTCCAGGAACCATTTGTGTGTTTTTGTTTCATGCTGCAAAAATGAAGTAGGGGGCAGGGGAAATGAATGGGAGGGCGAGGAGAATGAGTCTGGTCACTACATTATGGAATAACACTATTTTGTGGTCTAGGCAAATTTGAATAAACTTTTCCCAGTGACGAGACTTTTTAAACTCAAGCAATCAAGGTAAACACAGTAGCTCAGATATGCCTTGCCATGTGACTCACAGACTGAGAAGTCAAGCCTGAAGAGTTTTGCAATAAGTGGTCCATCTCTAATCCCAAGCAAAAGTGCCTCTGAAGAACTGCCCTGAAAATTGAATGTGTTAGGTCTTTGTAGTTAATTTTCCATAGTCACAAATCCCTTTCCTTTCAGGGAAAAAAATGTCAGTCACTGGGTGATTTTTAAAGTATCTAAAAAATGATTAAGGCCACCATAGATCAATAGGAGAGGAAGAAGAATTAAAAACAGGGGAAAGAAATTCAAATAGAATAAGATTAAGAGGTAAAAGTGGAAGGGGAAAGAGGCTAGAGGAATATAAGAAATGAGTGGAAAATGGAGAGGGGGTGGGATTAAATAAGAAAGAAAAGAAGTCAACAGAAGATTGCAGAGGTAAGCAAAAATTAAACAAGGTGAGAATTTGAAAGCAATCCTGCAAAAGTAGAGCATTCCAAGAATTACAAAATGGCTATGTAGAAGAGAGGTGCTATAGTTTTGTTTTTCCACTATTATTTATGGATGGATATCTTATTTTTGATCATCTTGAGCTTTGATTGAAAGCTTCTACTGCCAACACCTTAAATTTGTCCATTTTGGCCATTAGAGGTCCCGGTATCTTATTAATATCCTGGTCTCTAAGGGAAGCTGGGTCTTAGCAGATTACTATGGTTTATATTCCTAGTTGATTTCTCTCCCGAAAGCACAGTTTCTCTACTTATGCTTAAAGTATCTGATAACCAAATTTGTAGGAAGTTATAAAAATGTGACTAGAGAGTATACGTAAAGGCTATTTGGTTATGACAAAATGTATAGTTAGAAAATGGTAAATTAGAAATGAAATAAAAGATGTTTCTGTTCAGATTCTGACGGCACTATGAAGAGTGCTTTACAATGAAGAAAAGGAGAAAAGTGGAAAAAATAACTTGGAGACAAGAAAATGTACTCAAATTTTTAACTTAGAGCAGTAACTCTAAATTCAGATGATGTCATAATTTGAGTCTGACTTTTCACCAGAGGTTTAGTTTCCATATAACTATGAACAGACTAGCAAAAAATGAAAGCAGATTTATACCCTCAGTCATAACATTCCTTGTAGTAATTTGTTCTCCTGTGCATTCATTCTAGAAATTACAGGGCTGCCATCAATGAACAAATATATTTTTACTTAGATAACAAGGTTTTTATATCCTAGTTTTGCTCTGAATTCATACCTAGAGAGTAGTAAAACAGCTACTTTCTACTTTGTGACCTCTAGATATATTTTGCATTTTCAGAGACTAATTATCTACTTGGCATTTATGTTTTTTTATTGTCCATTTAGAATCTAGGTGCTATATCCCATGAATCTCATAGAGAGGTTATGCCAGCCACTACCATTAACAGGGATGATACCCCTTACCCTGGGGGTCAGGTTTCCTTGTCTAGACCAAAAAGAAAGTACTAAGAGGAAAGAATCTGGGTATGCTTGTGAAGTTTGGAGTTACTCAAGTTTTACTTCAGTAAAACTGCATCATTCAAATGAGACATCATAAAGATTTACTGAAAAAAAAAGAATACGCAAGTTTTCATGTGCACCTATATCAGTCAGGATTTTCCAGAGAAACAGAAACAGAAATAGAACCAGTAAAGGTACATATGCATATACATACACATAGATATAAAATTCATATACATAGAGATTTATTTTGAAAGAATTGGCTTATGTAATCATGAGGCATGTGTAAAATTTGTAGGTCAGGTTCTCATTCTAGAAACTCTCAAGAAAGCAGCTGATGCTTCATTCTTTATGCAAAATTCCTTCTTCCTCGGGGAAATCTCAGTTTTGCATTTTAAGACCATCCAGCTGATTGAATGAAGCCCACTCAGATTATCAAGGATCGTCTTCCTTACTTAAAGTCAATGGATTGTAAATGTTAGCTACATCTATAAAATAAATAAATTAGGGTTTAACTGAATAATTGGGTAACTTAGCCAAGTTGACACATAAAACTAACCATCACAGTATTCAATTCAATTTCAATTTAAGCCCAATATTCAGACCCAAGTATAGAAATGCCCTCTTACGTCTCCATTGTTATCAATAAAACTAGTCACTGTTGCTCACATGGTTTTCTTTTCTTTACTTTTTTGTAGTCTAGTATACATATATATCCCCATACATGTCTTTCTAAGAGAGAATCAAAATAATAAAAATTTACATGTGATATAGACAGTGGCCAAGTGCTTTGCTGACTACTTTACCTATAATTTCATTTCACCTTCATGGTTCTGTAGGAGGTTGGGAAGATCTAGAGAATACGATGCAACACAGTTGTACTGCTGATGGTGCCAGCCTCTGCTGAAACCACGTGGGCTCCCCTGTTTGAGGGTGTTGTTGGAAGTCTATGGTATCTAAAGTGATGATCGTTAAGATTTCATTATGATTCATTGTGGGCAGCAGCTCTGAGTATGCAGCACAAAAGAGAAATTGAGAAGGGGACAGATGAGTTAGGGAACTACTATGCACCTGAGGGTTTCCCATTGGGTATTATTTCATTTAATTCTTATAACCTCTCTATTTGTTTTATTCACTGTTTACAACAACCCTCTTTAAGGTAGAAGAAACAACTCTGAAAACTTAAGTAACTTGCTTAAAATTTTATAGCTAGTGTCAGTTCCATGATTCAAGCCCAGTTGTGATTCACT
This sequence comes from Solenodon paradoxus, assembly GCA_004363575.1. Lineage (NCBI taxonomy): Eukaryota > Metazoa > Chordata > Mammalia > Eulipotyphla > Solenodontidae > Solenodon > Solenodon paradoxus. The sequence goes on from RJWH01000092.1 coordinate 1,613,505, forward strand.
CTAAAGTTAAAAAATATACTTGAATGAACTTTGTCATTGAAAACTCCATGTTCAAGATATCTCTTACTCTACAGGTAACCCCATCGCACCATATGTTCATAAAGTCACCATTAAAGCAGTGACTAATTCTTACTACTCACATTATGTAAAGAGCTTGCATCTCAAACATCTGGTGGAGATACATGTATGGGGAAATAAGTTTGGAGGCCTGGTTGATGACCCTAAGAACACCACCATAAAGGAGTCCCCAAGTTTCAGAGTCAGGTCCTCAACTTTTCTGGGTCAGAAAATTAAATCTGCCGAAGACTCCAAAAATAGTTTGGTCTCATAGAGACAGACTCTGTCTAACCAAGCTCAAAGGAGACACAAATATAAACCAGACACCAAATTTCTAGACCATTATATACATATGTATGTATGTATGTATGTATGTATGTATGTATGTATGTATGTATGTATGTATGTATGTTTGTATGTATATATCCCCATGGCAAGGAGCATCCTTCCCCAACCTTGGGAAGGATTAAGTCACAATATTGTCCCTAGAGTTCCCTCTAGTACTCTAGGTCTCTAGCTCACTCTGCTCCAGCCACCATGGCCTTCCTGAGACATATCAAGCACACTTCTGCTTCTAGGCCTTTCCACTGGCTCTTCCCTTCTTCAGGATGCTCTTCCCTCAGATATTTGCATGCCTCCTCCTTCACCTCTTTCATTCAGCTTGTCAGTGAGATCTTCCTGGCTCCACATTTAGATTTTTCTGTCCTAAGAGGAACTCTCCGTCATGCCTCCCAGCTTCATTTCTCTCCATAATGCTTATCATCACCCAATTCAGTATGCACTTGATTTATTTGTTTTATTAGTCTTCTCTAACCAGTATATATGTTTTGGGGAGCAGGTATTTGAGTCTGTTTGCATTCACTGGTGTGTCTTCAGGTCATAGAACAGTACCTGGCACATAGTGGGCACTTCATACATTTTTAGAATAAATGACACAAGCAAACAAGCAATACTTCCTAACGATGGCACCTTCATTATCGACATTAATGTAGCAATAAAATCCAGCTGCCTGAAAGTTGCTAAATGAATCTGAAAGCAGAGCATGGCATAATGGATAATGTCTTCATTATGTCTGAACCATGTGTAGACATTCACTGCCCCCTCCCAGCCTCAGTGTCCCTCTGCCTAGGCAGGACAGCCACCACACAGACTTGGATCCCTGTTGTCTCACTGGCCTCCTTCCCATCATAGGTCTATTCTTCTTAGGTTTGATTAATACACCTGATCTGGAGCATTCAAACAGGGCTCAGGCTTAGAAGTTTTTCTGTCTGATTGACTTTAAATACTTAGTTTACCAAACGTGTTTAATTTATTAGTATACAGTACTCAAGATGTTAAAGCTACCTATTCTCATAAACAATCCCTTATAATAAGAAGGTTAGAAACAGAAATTGATGTCCTCTTATTCTGATTTTAAAACATCAGATAAAATGATTTGCTAGGTACACAGTGTTACATCTGGCATGGGAATCTTACTCTGCCTTATTCATAGGTGATTGATGATCATGCAGGACTGTCTGCTTCCTACAGTCTCTTTCTACTCCATCTATCATTTATCTACTTAAGCATGTATATTTATTTGTCCTACAAATGTAAACACAGGATAAGATGACCTTGTCCAAAATAAAAATGGGCAGACTAAAATTATTTTGAACACATCCCACATGCCATCAATTAAAAATAAGGTGTTTTCATGTGCTTGTCAACATTCTATGTAAGTGTAAAGAAAGTACAAAGATAGCAATGAATTGGCAAGTTGACACAGTAATTGAATAACATAAAGGCATGTAG